>JAMJFZ010004020.1:0-119312 GCA_026225945.1 Cricetomys ansorgei
AACTAAATCAGACCCTTTTCAGAAGCATTTAGCTCTCATTTTTCCATCATGAACATCCCTGAAGCAGAGAACAATATGTTGCCTATTTCACAAAAATGAGATAAAAGCACAGAGACATGCAGTGATGATCTGCCTTGTGTCTTACAACAAAGAAAATGCCATATGATTAATTTGAAAATCATGGAGTGTGCATTTTTACATGAATTATAGTAACTGCTGCCTGGCTGGAGTGTGAGCTTTGAGAATACAATTGTGTATCATTTACAATGCGCATTGTGCTCTCCCAGTCTCTACTCATTCTACCACCCTTGGTCCCCACATGAAATCACGTCCTGAGAAAGCAAAAAGAGAGCTGTCCTTGCAGGTCTGTTTGAGGTCATTCTGGAAAGCAATGCCCACTCCAAGGGTACTATGTGGGTGTCCCTATCCTCCATGTGTTGGCATGTCCTGCTTTTCCTATTCTCATCTTGTTTCAGAACCCCAAATCCTTACCAACTTACCAATCTGGGTTCCTTTCTTCTCATGCTGATCTGACCTACACAACATATCCCCGGCTTCATCTATACATGCATCTCTTCTCTGTACTCCTGGCCTCACCCACAAGCAAAAATATCTTTTACGCTCAGCGGATTGTCCTTCACTGGTGTGAGTTTATGGGGTGAATACCAGAGTACTGAGGACTGGTGGCTTGAATGGAGGAGAGTTTTCTTCCTAATTCTGGAAGCTAGTAACCCAAAACAAACTGACTGCTGGGAGTCTTTGAGGTCTTCCTCCCCAGTGTGTAGGTAAGGTTTCCTTTCCCCACGTTTTCACAGGGTCTCTCTTTGTATCTCCTTATTAGGACAAAGGTCACATTGAAATAAACCCAGTCCTTATGACTTCACTAGCACACAACTCCATCTTCGAAGGTCCAGTGCCACTTACCACATATTAGATAATGGCAGTTAGGATTTCAGAGATACTCCATGGAGTCCCGTATGAAGCGGCTTTTCTTCTGTCCACATTAGTCTTTTCACAGAACTCTGTCAGACCTTATTACCTCTGGGGCTTTAGCTTGTAGCAAGAAGGGAATCTAAAGACATCAGTGTAGATTTTCTAGCCATGTATGTTGCTTTTCTCTTCAGACACGGGAAGCCATGGGGTCTACACTGCCTCAGCGTTTGGAGCCTCACCACCTCTGCTCCTTGGAGAAATGACATTTGTGTCTAACCAAACACAAACTCTATCACTCGTAAATGGGAACGACGTGAGAGCTGACTCTCCTGGGCTCTGGATGACGTGTGACCATGGAGACACAGCTCAGCAGCATCCTTGGCCTTGGTGAAATGTCAATCAATGCTAGCAGTTTACGGGCTTAAGAGAATCATTCAACTTCTTCCTGGGAGTGTGTACCAACTCTTAAATGTCTCAGCAGTCTCTGAACTCTTTCCATTTTTAATTTTCCTTACACACTAGTCCTCTGAACTTATTTCTTTGTAACCTGATCTGACTATCTCAAAATCTCCATGGAGATAGCAATGGTTTGACATAAATGTTATGTCTCTATGCAACAACCTTAAAATTACCTATTTTTATCCTGCAGTAACTTCTGCAAACTCACCTTGATCTGCTCGTAGCTATTCACACTGTTGGCACTTTCAGAATCTGCAAGTTTGTCTTAGGCTCTGTTGGGAGGCCTGTCCTTGCTCAGAAACCTAAACTTAATTCAAAACTCCCCCTTGCTAGGAATCTCCCAGCAGCCCCTGGGCCTGTCCCCTGGCTATATCCCCTGGGCACCCTCGTGAACTTAGGGTGGTCTGCTTCATTTCACTGTATATCAACTTAACGTGGGAGGACTGGATTGTACACCAGAACCAAAGATGGAAAACTATATTCACGTTAATCTAGTCTCCGTTCTTCCACAAAACATTCTCATGTAGCAGTGTTGAAGAGCCACAGTCCTCTGCCTCGCTCCTCCATTAGAAAACAAAACAAACGAACTAATGAGTGAACACTGAGAAGTCACCTCCAAGCCCAGGTGTTCATGTGCAGCTTCACACAGGCGTGCCCCTCCTCAGAGGCATTTCTCCTCCCTTGCCATGGTTGGGGACTCACCGTGCAGTCTCACCTCCCACTCTCAACTCTTAACAACCACAATGGGGTTTCTATACGTTCGATTTCTTGCCTTTGTTACTCATAGTTGAGAATAATTTCGTTGCGACCCTCATCCAGTGGAAACAGTGTCTCTTGGCGCCTTGTCCCTCAAGAAGAGCATCTTATCAGGAGGAGAGAAGAGCACCTCCTCCTCCCGTTTCTGTTACTTTCATTGTACGGACTACAATTAAGAGCATAGACATATGCTTCTATAATTATAATCAAGAGCTTTATAGCTTTTTGCTCTGTTTAATCTCTGTGTTGAGGCTGAAGATCCTTTGGTATTATCAGCTAAATAAACCTCACTCATTACTAGCCATGCTGTTTGTTTGCATTTCTCTTCTTGAACAAACTTCATTTCTGAACGCTGTAATTACCATTGTCTTATGCTGATTCCTTTTGATATTTTTATTAATTCATCGAGAATTTTATACAATATATTGTGATCATTTTCACCAGCACCACAGCCTCCGCCCAGATCCACTCCCCAATCCATTCCCAGGCATCTCTGTTACTGTTAGAATCCCATAGAGTCCAATTTGTGCCTCAGGTTATTTGAGAATCTATCTTATAAACCCCCTCTCATGACAACTGCTCTATCAAGCCTCTTTTCCCAATACCCTTTCCACCCCAGTGTTCACGTGTGGATTCCCACCCATCAGAGGGTTCTCTCTAAGCCAGCAGCCCAATCTCTACAAAATTCCCTGTCTACTCTGACAGGTACAGATCCTTCACCATCACAGCCACAGTTAATGGGAACGGTGTGATGCAGTGTGGATGTAAAACATCCCCCAAAGTCTCTTCCATTTGAACACTTGGTAGTAGTGTTATCTGGGGAGCTTGTAGAATGCTTGGGAGGCGGAGCCTAGTTGGAGAAGATGAGTCTATATGGGGTGCACATGAGACTTATAGTGAACCCCACTTCCTGTCCCATTTCTGTTTCCTGGTTTGTGGAGATGTCAATAAGCAGCCTCCTCCTCCTGTACCACGGGTGCTTACCAGTTCCTCATCATGCCTTCTCTGCCGTGCTGCACTGCATCCTCCAACCGTGAGCCACAATGAAGCCTTCTCCGTTCAGACTGCTCCTTGGCAGGCATACGGTCAAACAATGCGGACGGTGACTCCTACATGTGGTGGAGTGTTTTGCTGCCCACCATCCCGACACCCGCTAAGGCCTGAGCTTTTCTGTGGAATAAACACTTCCCACTCTGGTCCTATCTGACTCCTGCCACAGGTGCACTGGACAGGGGCTAATGTGGCAGACTCAGGGTAGGTTATCTTATCTACCCATCTCCTGTAGATAGATGCTCAGTGGTGAATATCCTCGTGACATAGCAGCTTTCCACTCTGCTCCGAAGCCGAGACGTCCTTCTACAACCTCTGCCCGTCTCTCTGGCCACTGATCTTTATTATTATTCATTTCCTCAGAGCACACTCTTTAGCCACGCTTCATAGATCAGTGTAGGCTTTTGGCTGGTGCCTCCTCTCCTCCCAAGGATTGTACACAGCAAGATTTATTGGTTTTCTTTATCATCCTCTTTCTCGATCGGACTATCACGGAGCAGAATTTCAGTCTAGCTGGTGGTGATAAAGTGTAAGCTCTGCAGAATGTTTCCTTCTTCGGTCTGCTTATCACAGAGAACGTCTCACGAGCACACAGGTGGGGCTGAATGACAAATCAGTGAGAGCACAACAGACTTCACAGCAATGTGAACCAAAGATGAACCAGCTTGGGATGGGAGTAAAGTCCCGACGCTGGGTCTGTGTGTGCAGCACATAGTAACTCACTGTCCAAGGTCAAAAAGATGTAACAGGGGAGCAGCAGGCTTCTAAAGCATGAGTCATCCTTATGTCTTAGCTAGGGTTTCTGCTGCTGTGATAAAACACCATGGTCAAAGAAACATGGGAAGGAAAGGGTTTATTCTACTTGTACCTCCACATCACTGTTCATCATTGAAGGAAGTCAGGACAGGAACTCAAACAAGGCAGGAACCTGGAGGCAGGAGCTGATGCAGAAGCCATGGAGGGGTGCTGCTTACTGGCTTGCTCCCCACGTCTTGCTCAGCCTACTTTCTTACAGAACCCAGGACCACAGCTGGGCCCTCCCCAATCAATCACTAATCAAGAAAATGCCTGCCAGCTGGATCTTATGGAGGCATCTTCTCAGTTGAGGTTCCCTCCCCTCAGGTGACTCTAGCTTGTGTTAAGTTGACACGAGAGTAGCCAGGACGCTATAGGAGAGGCAATGACTCGGCACCCCTGTTCCAGTTTCTTCTCATGCCTTGTCTACAGGACCCTGTTGGGTTTTTCTGTGTAGTATGTCAGTTCTCCTCTGTTAGAATCAATGCTGGGTGGGCTGGGTCTTTTTCCCTCTTATTCTACTTTCATTGATCCCTCCCTCACAAACCCTCCTGTCTCCCCCACCATCACTCTCTCCCAATTTAATGTGATTTTTTGTTTGTTTAAACCCACCAAGTCCACTCAGTGCCAGCAGGATGGGCATGGGGCCATGGGTGTGGGAGCCAATAAGAGCCTTCGTCCCTAAACAAACCTGAACCCCCCATCCCCCAGGAGCCATCTAGTGCTAAGAGCTCCTTAGAAGGGGGATTTCATGCCCACTTCTGCCGAGCACGCTGGGAGTTTGTCTCACTTGACCTTGTGCATGCAGCGGTCTCTCTTGTGAGTTCACATGTGTAATTGCTCTGTTATGTCCAGAAACCCTTTTGCTGTACTTACGCACTGACTCTGACTCTTACAATCTTCCTATGCTCTCTTCCTCGATGATCCCTGAGCCTCAGGATGGGTGGGAGCGAAGCACAGGTCCCATTTCGGGCTTAGTGTCCCACCTGCTCTCCTGCTCTGCACTCTGACCAGCTGTGGGACTTTCTGTTAATTATATTCTACTGCAATGAAAAGCTCCCCTGATTATTGTTGAGAATTGCCATGACCTACGGGTAGGTACAAGGATGCATCTTTAGAAGCATGTTTAATACTACATCTACTCAGCAGAATAATTGTAGTGGGCTCTTGCCTAGGGCCTATGGCCTACTTAGTCATGAGTTCTTGGCCCCTTTAAAAAGTGTCAGAAGATAATAAAGTGGCGGATAACTCCCCTGAACATTGATGCCACTACTGGACTCGTGAGCACATCTTGTCAGGCCAGTCTTTATTGTACCTGGCAGGGTTCACAGCTGCAGACAACTATTGATTACTATTCTCCCCTTGTAGCACAAACACTGTTTCCAGCCCTGTAAAAACTGATCAGTACTGAAGATCTTTCCAAGCCTGCAGCAACCTGATTTTTCCACGTCCTGTGACTCAAGTTTTGGCGTCTTCAGCAACAGGGTCTTACCATCAAGATCCAGAGAACAGGCCATGCCCTGTAACCTTTGGGAGTCTAGGGGATACTGCTGATTAACAACTCCAGAAGAGAAACCCATTTCTGGCACTGGCTTTTTATGTGGTAGCCTATAGTGTCTGGGACAGATCAATCCCCACGTTACTCCCTCTGTATATGCATGTTTTATGAAGCTTCCATAGTAGCAGGTTTCCATATGGCTTTTTCAAAGGTCTTTTGTGTCATCTGCCATCATATTCCCTCCTCTGCCCTGCCCTCCCTCCCCCTCAGGCCACATAACCCTTCCTGCCCCACCCAAGTTGTCTCCCCCTCCTTGAAGGAACCCACCATGGCCTCTAACTGGTTTCCTAAATCATAATGACCAAATAACTGAAGTTCTTCACTGCAACCTGTGAAAAGTCTCTCCATGTTCTGTGCACAACCCTTTTCAAGGCTAACCTCACGTCCAGTGGGAAATATCAGTGTTAATGACCAAATTTAATTCTGTAGGTCTCATCTCAGAGATTCTCGTGCACATCGGGGAGATTATACAGTTAAACAAATAACACGTCAATGCACCACCCATCTATTCAGCCCATCGTGTCCAATTAATCCCAGCTGCTCCGCCACCATTGCTGTCACACCACATTTATGGATTGTCGTTTATCCACTGCCATATGCCTCTGACATGGGGGACTGTGGACACTGAAACCATGGAAACCCTCTCCCCCCACACTTTGTTTTTTTTTTGTTGTTGTTTTTTTTGTTTTTTTATTTGAGACAGGGTTTCTCTGTTGTAGCCCTGGCTGTCTTGGAACTCACTCTGTAGACCAGGCTGGCCTCGAACTCACAGAGATCTACCTGCCTCTGCCTCCCGAGTGCTGGGATTAAAGGTGTGCGCCACCACCGCCCAGCCCTTGGAACCCATTTTAATTATGTAGTAGCCACTTCTTTCTTAGCCAGGAAGCATTATCTTCAGAACCCTCTCTGCAAGGGAGTATTGTTTCTCCCACATTCCGTACACAGCCTTCTGTTATCTTCGTAACAAAGTGTCTTGTTGACCCAACTGCTGAATAGCACTGCAGCAGATCATATCATCACCTATTGCTCTTTTCCAGCTTCAAGCTCTTTCTGCACGAAACTTAGGTTCTAGAACTGCAGCCACACTAAGTTCCTCAACCCCCGTGTCTACAGTTCAATCACTTGAGCAAGCAAAATTCTCAGGAGAGAATGATCCGTATGGACAGGTTGTCCCTTTCCCAATTAAACTGCTACCATCTAAAAAAATCCCTACCTGAAAAAGCTGGAAGGGTGTTGCATCTGTCAATGTGGAAGCGACACGGCTGGAAGAAAGCAATGCCCCCACACAGCCAGGCTCTCCTGGGTGAGACTGGACATGGTCTTTTGGGACAGGAGGAAATCTGGTGGCAACGAGTCTCAGTGGATTTGGTTTTCGAGACTTAAGTTTTTATCTTCCCCCAGTTTCAAGGCCCCACCCCTTTCCATCTTCTCTACAGCTTCACTTAACAGAAGTGGCAAGGCTGTGTATTCAACTTGCTTTACAAGAATGCAGCTTGTATAAAGTAATGCTTGGATGAAGTCTGAAGATTTCATGAGGGAGACAGCTCTGTTGATATCATTTGTGCCTCACAAGCATGAGGAAATGAGTTTGGTCCCAAGGGTCCACATTTTAAAAACAGACTTTGTGTGGTGACATGCCTTTGTATTCCTAGAGAAGAATAGACAGGTGGGTCCCCTGGGGCTCGAGCATACTTGATTAAGTCCCTAGCCAATGAGACATACTGCCTCAGAAACAAGGAGGATAGTAGGGTCTATCCTCTGGGATAGATGGGGTCTTCCCCCGACTCTGCACATATTCACACGAGTGCTCGCCCACAAATGCGTGTGCATACACCCACATAAAACAAGCCTTCATGCAGGAAGTTAAAATGTACTTAGAGTAACTTCATAGTAAGAGACTTTTAGAGGCACTGTGGAAAGTCTTGCCTCTCTAACTTATAGCTTGAGTTGGGAGTGTTGACCTGGTCATATCTTCCTCTTTCAGATCTCCAGGGCAATCAGAGGAAGCCACAGCCGCTGCTACACAATGCCAAGCACGCACACTACCTTCCTCTTCTCTTACGGCTCTGCTTTAAAAGCAAACATGCTCACCTCTCGTTACTTTGTGTCTCAGGATATTGGGATGTGTCATTTCAAAAATTAACACTCACTAAAGCATTTGAAATAGATCTGAGTTAATGTATTCGAAACCCATATTCATATTAAGTTATATTTTAACATGACTTCAATAATGTAACTTTTAACAAAGAACTAGTTTTTGAATGTTAATTTTAAAAGTTATTAACTCCTTTGATTTTGAGGCCAGCCTGGTCTACAGAGTGAATTCCAGGACAGAGAAAAAAAAACCATTAACTATACATGTTATATCCATTTTTCTTAGTACAAGAATTTTTAGAACTTGTGTATACTAAAATCATACACCTAATACCAATCTATATCCCCAGGCAAGCTGATTGAAGTGTGTCTCCCGGGATACACTTCTGCATGCTGCTTTAGGCTCCATACCACCTGTCTACGCATCTTTATTAAATACTCAGGATTGCTTCCTGTGTTAGTTTTCCATTGCTGAGTAACGAATTATCACAAACAGAACAGCATAAAACAGCCCTCCAGAGTCTTTTGTGTTGGAAGACTGTGTCATTTCTCCTAAAGGCATAATCCGGTGTTGGCTCGTGCTGCCATACCATCTGAGAGCCAAGTGGTAGGCGGTCTGCCTCAGTTAGCAGAACTCAGTCTTGGGACATAAAACAGAGGCCATCAACTGCTGCCGATTGCTCCCTGGCCCTGAGTTCCCAGGAGTGGACTAACTCAGATTAGACAGTCAGCCCATCGACTGCCCACAGGGGCAAATGATCAGGATGATGGGGAATGCACGAAAGATGGCTACTACCATGCCAGTTACAGAAAATGTCATCTTTCGGACTAGGCACACCTATCTACCACCCTCTCCGTGCTGTGGCTAGAGCAAAGTCCCAGCTGCCCTTCCCCAGCACCCCTGTACTTTAGAAGGGGATTTCCCAGAGCAGCGCACAGCAGAGCCGGGTTGGTGTCTGTCTGCTTCACTTCCCTTTCGTGAATGGCCTTTTGTTTCTCCTGCTCTCTTTGATTACCTCACTCAGGTTTGTGTGTGTTGCACAACCCAGTACCTGACTCCTTCAAGGAAGAATAAAAACAGATGCTTTGTGTCGCAGCCAGTTCAGCAGATTCGCTTTGCTTTAATTTCTTTTCTGCAGCGCCCCGTTACAAACTCTTTATTGCCCAGAATCTGCCGCTTTGGCTCTGGATGCAGAAATCTACCGAGAAGGGGGTGCATGAAATTGGGACGGGGCTGTGTCATGGGGGAATCTGGGAAATGCGGAAATTTGCAGTACTTCACAAGAAAGAACTTTCCAGAAAACCCCCTGAGGTTTCCTTTATGGCTCAGTTTGTGCTTTCTATGAGGTCAGGATGGGAGCCATGGAGAGTCCTGTTGTTTCAATATGACTAGGCAGTGTGAAGCTGACACAATATGACAACACATTTAGTTTTTATTTTGTTTTGTTTTTAATTTAAGGACTGCCTCTGTCAGTTGATCTGTTTCTAAATGGCGCTGCCATGTCCTCATTCCTCAGAGCCCAGGGAGCGTGGTTTTCAGTAGTGAGCAAACGTAATTGTTCAGGTGAATCCCATGCCAGACTACGCTCCAAAGCCCAAAACACGCGAGTTGCCGTTATCCATGCTTTTGTGAAGTCTTGGCTCTCTCACATCTGCATTAGCAGAGACAATTACCAGCTATTAGGACTTGTAGGCAGCTGCTGTGTTAGCATCCAGGAACTTCACACTTTGCAAACATCCCCTCAACGCGTTTGTTTCCTGATCATTCCAAGATGTGTCCCTTCCGCTCCGATTTGCGCAACCCGGAACAAAGTGACCCATTTGGCGTCCTCTACATTTTCTCTTGGCTCACAGACTCAAAGCACCACATAGCAACTGACTCCACAATTGGAGGAGAGAAACCGTACCGCCAGCTTTTGCTAATAATGCTATCTCTCTCTGCCACTGGCTGCTAATTACCCTCCAGACAGAATGGGAAGCACAGAGATTTTTGTAAACTTTTTTTTTTTTTTTTTTTTAAGAAATAAGAAAATTAAGCTTTGGGGAAGAAAACTGGTTTGGATCCAAAAGTTGATATTAAAATTGCTTGCCTGGAAAAGTCAATGTGTTTTCACGCAATGCAACGTTTGGCCAGATTCCTAACAGAATAAGAACTTGTCTCCCTTCCACCTCACCACCCAGTCACTGTTCCTTACTCTCCAGGTGTCTGTTTGACTGCTTCAGAATGTTCTAGCTTTGTGCTGTGATAAAATCCTGACCAAAAGCAGCTCAGTGGAGAAGTGGTTTGTTTCATCTTAAAATTCCAGATTAGAGTCTGTCAGGTAGCTTGAAAGTCAAGACAGGACCTTCTCTGGGGACCAGAGCCACAACCGTGCTCACAGAGCAGACAATGCGTCCCCTCTGGAAGGACGAAGGGTCCCTGAGGCCCCGTTTCTTGCTTGGTCCCTACCCTCCTCACCACACACACACAAGCTGGTCCAAGTTCCTCCTCTGCTCCCAACACAGCCTTGGCCTCCTCATGTCAGCGTCTTTTCCTGGGACCCAGAGGCAGCTTCTTTAAGGATCGTCCTCAAAACGAATGGGACGTAGGTCTCAGACAGGATAAGTTCTGTGCACTGCTTTCCTTTCTGCATCTGGAACAGAGAATCTTGCTTCTTAGTAAACCGAATGGCAGATTAAAGCCTTTAACGTTTGTCGTAGTCAATGCTGAGAGGACCACCCTCTCCATCCCTGTATCCTGTTAAACCTAGAGTCTTTGACACGGTTGTGAAGGACCTAGGATACTGGAAAAGATGAAACAGGATCTGCAGTTCCCTGAAAAGCAATTCTGAACATGCTTTCACTGGGATACACCGAGGACACCGGTGCCCATGTATGGAGAACACTCGTTTATTAATAGCACATTTTGAGAAATCGCCATAATCTTATTTAAAAACTGTCATTTAGAAAATGTTCATTTTAATTAAAGAGCCAAGCGCTTACTTTCGAACACGTTCTTTTAGTTATGTAAAACGCTTTCCATGTTCTGGGATGGTGCACGGCAGCCTTGGCAAATTCTTCACTCCTTGGCTCCAGATTTTGTTCTAGCTGGGCCCTGTCTCACGTTCACAAACACGTCTTCCCGACTTAATCATGTGTTTACGTATGTCCGCCTCGCACCCCATTTCCCTGTAGTTCTTTTCTGAGTTGTCGGTTGTTGGGTGAATGTTTTGTTTCACTTCCTGTTTGCTGTTGTAAGCAGCTGGCAGGGCTCGTTGGGACGAAAACCTCCTTTTAAAAACAATTTTCCTCTCTCACTCTTGCGACCTAAATCTCAGCTGCAGCTGAGTGTTTATATAAAAAGCAATATTTATTGGCATGCATATGAATTTCAGTGGGCAGCCTTTGAAAATGGGCCACAGTGCTTGGTGAGAGTCTGAGGTTTTGGGTAGGTAGGATGATAATTTGCAAAGCAGTTCTTCGAGACTCAAAGACGGTCCTGACACGTTTCGCTGAGACATCTGGACAAGAACTCCACTGGGAAACAAGTCGGTCCAGAACACTCTCGTTTCCTAACGGGCTTCGCAGCCATGGTTTGAGAACGAAACATTAAAGGACTGAGCTTTCTCCCATGTGGTATCCCCTCACCTAAAGGAAAATAAAACAAAAACAAAGCAATGCCGCGCAAGTTCCAAACACTCCGAGAGCATCTCCCACCTCTCCGTAAACATTGTCCTTCCTTCATCTATCTAAGCTCGCTGTGGACGGAGGGCTTGTAATTCGGAGGCTGTGGTGTCTTGTTGGGTTGTCTTCCTAGCTCTGGGTGCACGTGTGAGAAAAGAAAAAATTCATACATTAGTTCTTAAATGCCTATAAAAGAAATACCCTCAAAATAACCCCAGATAAAACATTTACCAATAAGTAATGCTATCTTTTAGTGTGAACATTGTGATATCCATATTAATAAGTAAAGCCAGACAGCTACTATGTGTATATTCTTTTAGAAAGCTTGCTTGCAAGAATCAGCAAGAAGAGGCGCCAGGAGCTGCAGGGCTTCCTCCTTCCCACAGGTGTGGGCCATTCGCCGTTACTGGGCTATAAGGCAGCCTGGGCTGTAGGCCTCAGCCAGTGACGAGTCTGCTTCTCAGCGAATTTGGCAGTCTGTAGACACAGAAGGGTTCTGTGGAGCCTGATAGGCAGAGGTGAGGACTTTGGTGAGCACTCTGTGATAGACAGAACTCCACTCACAGGGTGCTGAGTCCAGAATGTCAGCAATGCTGAGGTTGGGAGACACTGAATAGACTTTGTTCAAGAAAAGGAATTGGAGAAAGAGTTTTCCTCTTTCACATGGTGAGACATTGTGAGGCTCGATGATGTGAAAAATCCCCCAGGGAGGGTCTCTAATCCCAAGCTAGAAAGAAAATATCAGAACTCTTAATAGCTAGGAATAACTCATTTGAAGCTCAAGTAGGGCTCAGGGGAAAGAGTCAGGGGGTAAGGGAAGTTTCCGGGAAGTCAGCCATGATCAGGTGATGGTCAGAACCACGGACTGAGAGCCCAGAGGGACCTCCAGGCAGGGGACAACAGCTGGGCCAGTTTCTACTGTTGACAGAACCAATGGCAGAGATTTGAAGCTTATTATTATTGTCAACAACCTGACACACCTGGCAAGAGGGAACCCCAATTGAGGAGCCCCTCCCTCAGACTGGCCTGTGCGCATATCTGCCAGCATTTTCCTGATTGCAGATCTGTGGAGGAGGTCCTAGACCACTGTTGGCAGCTGGTCTCCGGGTCTAGGAGAAAGCCAGCTGAGCTGAAGCCAGAAGCAAGACAGTCAGGTATGTTCTTTCCTGGTTTCTCCTTCTAGTTTCCTGCCATGAGCTCCTACTTGTCTTTCCTTGATGATGGACTGTACCCACTAAGCCAAATAAAACCTTTCCTCCCTGAGTTGGTGTTGCTCAGTGTTTTCTCACAGAACTGAAAGCAGACTAGAAGCATTAGAGTTCCTGTTCTTATTGCCAATGGGCGTTTGTGCTGAGAATCAGTCATGTAAGTCGCACTGCTAACTTGTAGATGCCAACTCTATGTATCTGACTTTAAGATGCTTTCTTATTTTATATGTATGGGTGTTTTGCCTGCATGCCTGTCTGTGTACCACATGTGTGTCTGGTGCCTGTGAAGGTCAGAAGAGGGCATCAGATTCCATGGAACCAGAGTTATAGATACCTTTGAGCTACCATGTAGGTACTAGAAATCCAACCTGGGACCACTGGAAGAGCAGCCAGTGCCCCTGACAGCTGAGCTATCTCCAGCCCCTCCCTCTCTATATTTAAAAAGAAGCTCTGTTGAACTCAAGTAGCAATGGAGATTAGTCTCAGACACCAATCAGATAGTGCACAAATTTGCATAGATTAATGAGAAGTGAAGAAATGCAAATCCAGTTCTTTTGTTAAAAACTAACACCAAGTGCTTGGTCTTGTTAGCAGCTCTCAGCACTGAACAGGAAGGGAAAGTAACATTACTTTAGCAGCTTAACTGTGGTGGCACAGTCATGTCGCAGTCTGCTGACTCCCCTCACTCCCATTTGGAAACCCAGTCTGTGGCTGGACTCCACGAGGCCCCTGGAGGGGTCGCCACCTGAAATGAGTGGTGAAGGAGAGGGGAGAGTGTCACAAGGAGAGCACAGCGTGAACAGACTCAGGGAGGCAGGAGCAACCCTGCCAGGAACTAAGGGTCCTCAGGGCCACAGCATCTGCCGACGCCGCCGGGAGCCTCCTCCCCGCTGGGCTGGCCCATGCTCACCACCTTCCAGCACCTTGATCCTGGGCTTCTGGCTTTGAGCTTGACTGTTGTTTTAGATCCTTTATATTTATGCTTTGGCATCCCCGGGAAGTGGCTAAGATTGATTTATGTGAGAATATTCAGGGAGGAGTCTGGGGAGGCATTTTTTCTTTATTGAAAAATCGAAGCAGTCAAGATTGTAGAATTAAAAAGTCCAGTATTTACTTCCCGTGAGAACAGCTCAACCGTTCTGGGGACACACAGCGCCATCTCCTGGACAGCTGCCTGCGTTGCTTCATTTGCTGAAAAAGTCCTTTAATGCTTGTGAAATAAAAGGAGAAACAAACTACAGAGTACCTACTAAGTTCAAGGCATATGTTAGGTTTCTTGGGAAGAGAGCTATGTGTGTAAGCAGCCACAAGACCAAAACGTAAGAGAGAGACGGAGAAAGAATACAGAACTCATGAGCATAAGAGGCTAGGATTAAAGGAACAGTATCAGTCTTCAAAAATAATGCAGAATTTATCCGGGACATATTATTTTAAAAATATCAAACTGTCAAGCCCTTTGCTTGGCAGAGTATTTATTCAGATCACTTAATTACAATTATTTCAGATTAAATTACATTCATATCTTTGGCATCTATGTCTTAGAAAATATAATCAGTATATATTATTTGTATAGACACAGTAATTATGTTCCGTAATGAATTATAACTACTGATTTCTAAAGAAATACTGTGCATGGCTACTGGTAACTAAACAGTCTGTCTATACTGTGGGCTTTCAAAACTGCACAAGAGGAAAGAAAACAACCAGTGCACATATTTGACTCTTCCTGATACATCCTAAAGGCAGCCTTACTTAATAAAATACATGTGTAGCCGCATGTGTCTCTTCACACATGTTAATGCCTGTTCTGCATAGTTCTACTTGGCTTATTTGGTCTCTGAGGAATGCCCACATGAAGACATGATGATCTGTCTTGACTTCTCCAGCTATTAGTCACTGAGATGAAGGGATGGAAGGTACTCTGGGTGATTGTTCTTTTACTTTCATTGATTTAAAAAAAAATAGTGTCTGGGATCAAATCAGACCATGAACTTGTGTTTTCAGCTCTACTTGGAGCATGGCAGAAGAGTAAGATATTTTTAATATGGCTAAGACTCTTAGAAAAAGACTCCTAAAAAATCTCCAAGTTTTTGTTTTTCTTTGTTATACCAAACACACAAAATCCCCTAGAGATGCAGCTCAATTGTATACGCCTTCATTGTGCCAATAGGGCACCAAACAAGGGAGGGATCAACACAGCAAATAAAAAGTATCAAACTCCCTGGAAGTTGTTGATAGTCACCTATCAGGTCCTACAGAGGGATGGAGTTAGGAGTATTACCTGCTCTAAAGTGTTTGGTCTTCTGACCGGGCTCAGGGAAGACCCTATAAACCCACGTTGGGTAGACATCTCCTTTCTTGTACCCAGAGCTCCGTTCTTCCCTGTTCTGAAGTATGGTGCCTGCTGGGCTCTTCCTCTTCCTCCCTGCTGATCCTACAAGAAAACACATGGGACTGGGGTGCAGTGGGAAGCTGGGGCCAGAGCAGAGGCCAGAAGACCTGGGGTTTCTTCCTGGATTCTGCCTACAAAGAATGGAATGGCTGCTTGAGTGAGCCATGCCAGGAAATAATGTGTTTAACTGTCAGTAACTGCATGTTTTTGTGTGTTTCAGCATCACCCAGTGCAATCCTAGCTAATATTTATTTCGAGGTCACATGGGAGGTAAAATAGGAGAGTGAAGGGTCTGGCAAGGGAGGGACGGGTACCCAGGGAATGACAACAGCACTCCAGGCAAAGAAATTTATGCTGCTGCTTATTGTTCTGGTTTGTTGAGATGGCAATGAGTAGCTGGATGTAAGAGAGAAGCCAGGACTGAGGGGAAGGCGGAGCTGCAAGTGGACAGGATTCTTAAAGTCACGGGGCTCAGTGGGGTGGCCAAAGAGTAGGTTTCCCACGGAGACTCAAGGACGGGTTGCATGGACACATGGAAATCAAGGATGCAAGAGAGCTAAGAGGCAAACGGGAAATTTAGCATCCTGGTGGCCGATTGGGAGGAATGCTGATTGGCTGAGGCAAACACTGAGTCTTACTCACCACTGTCTGGGTTTCTGTGTGTTTATGTGACCTAGGAACTGTGAATTTTTCTGTGTTTCAGCTCCCCTATACCCTGCCTCCTGTGTGTGCCTGTGTGTGTGTGCCTGTGTGTGCATGTGCCTCTGTGTGTGTGTGTGTGTGTGTATATGTGTGCATGTGTGTGTGTACCTGTATACCTGTGTGCTTCTGTGTGTGTGTATATGTGTGTGTCTGTGTGTATGTGTGTGTATATGTGTGCATGTGTGTGTGTACCTGTATACCTGTGTGCTTCTGTGTGTGTGTATGTGTGTGTGTCTGTGTGTATGTGTGTGTGTATGTGTTGCCTCACAAATGTGAGTTCTACCTCTGAGCTGCATGCCAACTGCATCTTGCTGTTTGCATTTCTGCAACATCAGCACTGGCACAGATGAGGCACCCCTCAGCTTGTCTTCACCCAGGAGCATTGGTTTGCTCAAGAAAGTCTTCAATTCATTTCACCCCAACTTTAAGGGCAATGTGTTGAACATACACCTTGGGTTCTCGTCACTCATCCCCTTGCTGCTTCCTTTTATTGTTGTTTTAAACAGTATTATTTGAAGGAAAATAAGAAGACATTCACATCCTCTTGTGTGCGTGTGGGTGTCCGGGCATGAGGCTGGCAACTCATTCGTCGATAGTCAAAGTTAAGATTATCACAAGTAGGATCAGACTTTACAGGACAGGATGAACTTGCTGATATCTTGCTGAGTGTGTATAAGCTCCAGCTAATAGTGGAGAGAGATCAGACAAGTCCACTTCAGGGGACATATCCTAAGACATAACTTCCCGTGACTTCTGCAGGGGTCAAGGCTGTGGAACGTCCCAGATATGGATGATGGATGAAGAAGGGCCACAGTCACCGAGTGTTCCATGCAATCCTGATTGGATTCACTCGTTCATCGTGGCTTTGGAGACAAAGAGTGGGCCTCGGAGAGGACTGCGGAAGAGAAGGCAGTGACTCTCAGCTTTTGTTTTCTGGGTTTGAATATTGCATTGTGGGTATGAGGAAACATGGCTTATCCCTCTGAAAGACATGCAGGCACCATTGAGAGATGATGAGGCTTCAGGTCACAACTTACCATCTAATTTGGAAGCATGTGTTGATACTGCTTCTGAGACAGTCGGGGAGGACCACAAGGGAACAAAGGCAATGAGCTCTGGGTCTAACCTGTTGCTGAAGGACTGCCTGCTTCCCTCTCCTCCGTCCTTGCTGCCTCCAGTAGCACCTTCATTAGCACAGGGCAGCAATGTCTACATCCTACTCTAGTGATTCAAGCAGCTAATGCTCGGGGCATCTTAAAAATGAGCACTCAGTGGTCTCTTTCCAGAGGTCTCTTTGACCCCCAAACCCTCAAGACTTGGTATTAAACAGAGAGGAATGGTGTCTGAGGAAGGAACTCTACCTTGAAATACCTTCAGTAAATGTCAGTCATCTGCGTGTCCAACAGCCAGCCAGAGCAAGATCATAGCTTTGCTTAGCTGATTAGAATCAGCAACTGTGGGAAGACCAAATGTCATATATTTTATCAAATATGCAAATATCCATATTTACACAGACACATAAACACACACACATGCATGTACACACACATGTGCACACGTGCACACACAGACACACATGCATACATGAGCACACACAGACACACATGCACACACACACACACACACACACATGCGCGCACACACACTTATGGCTATTCAGGGAGAGGAACTGGAAGGAGGAATGATGGGAAATGAACAAGAACAATGTGCAACAATTCATATGTATGGAAATCCTAACATTCTTTAAACAATAAATCACTGACTGTGGAGGTCACAGAGCTGGCATTACCTCCAGTGACCACTAGCATTGCTGTAGATAATGCCTTTGGTAAGTACATGTGACAGCGGTTGCCTAGATTGGTTTTGCTCCAACTTAAGTTCATTGAAAATATTGACTCTACCGGGGTCTGCAGATGGTTGGCTTCCTCATCAGGACAAGAAGCTGGGTATTTCTGTGTCTGTTTCCTTTGATCTCTCGACATCCGGTTCAGATTCTACCTCCCACTGCATGTAGGCTTAAAACATTTTTCCCAAAATGGTAGCACAAGGCAATGGGGCCTCTGACCCTGGTGTCTGAGCACCATCTGCCTTTCCTTTTGCTTTCCCACAGCAGCTTAAGCACTAACTTAAGAATCTCTGGGGCTACAATAAGGCCCAGACTGTAAAACAAGGACACTGTGCAGGATGACGATGCCAAAGACACCGAGGACTCATCGGTTCTGGGGCCTCACTGACTCCCACCATCCAACAAATCTTGTGGCAAAGCTTGTGGAGAAGGAAAGTGTCTCCCGACACTTGTGACCAGGGCAAAATCATGAAATGTCAGCCCGCTGACACCAAGGATTGTGCTGCCCACTTCCCCCACGGTGCAGGCAGTGTTCTCTGGACTTGGCCTCCTTCTGGCTTGCCTAACAGGAAGTCCCTGACTACTCTCAAGACTCACCTTGGTCTCCTTTGTACTAATTGCCCAGCCCAAGCCCTTGGCATCTGGCATCAACCATTTTGTAAATCTGAAGTCATAGGCTAAAGTGTTCACAATAAAAAATATAGAGCATATTTTAGTAACTATAATCCTAAATAAGGGGTTATAATTAGCTATGAGTTCACTCCATATTGTTATATTTGGAAGTACCATATCATATATTTGGGTAAATTCTGTACCATTTTACTAATATAAAGTATAAGTATAAATATAAGACCTCTTTTCCTTTTCTTTGTATTTGATGGTAAAATGAGAATGTTAGTTCTTTTCTCCCCCAGTGGGAAAACCAAACCTGCAATATTCGGTTTTTTTATGCAGTATATTGAGCAGTGTTTCTTATTTTCCGCACTGATGTTTTTAATAGTACTTTTCTTCATCTTTATTTAGCAGTAGAGACAATGAGAATTTTGTGTCCCTTTGGGGGCAGTTAAGTGGTGGCTGTGTGGATATCGTGTAGCTTCCAAAGCAGGGCATCATTTAGTTATTAGCATGGCTGGCACGAGCGGTTGATTTAAGTGATTAATTATCTAGTGCCCAGGAATACTAAAATAAATTCCCATTAACCGATTTTTATCACATTAGCGACATCAGATCACCATTAGCCAACTGCAGGTCTCTTGGGCATGCTCCAGAATGGAGACTGCAAATAAGTGGGGCTAAATAAACATCAACCTGGGAGTTGAGTTTGAACCTTTCTACAGATATTTTTAATGACAAATATTTTTAAATGACAAATGTAGCTCCATCAGTTCACAGTTCCTAACTCACTCCTCATCCGCATTAATATTCAACAAATTACCTCTAATGCCAACAGCATAGTGACTATTTTCTAGAGAGGTTTTTGTTTTGTTTGAGGCAGAATCACCTATGTCACAGGCGGGCCTTAAACTCAATATGTAACTGAGGCTGACCTTGAACTCCTGATCCTCTAGCGTCTACTAGTGAGTGCTGGGATTACAAGTGTGTACCAAGGTGCCAGTGCAGGCTGTGCTGAGGATTGAACCGACAACCGCATGGATGCTAGGCCAGCACTTTACCAACTGAGCCAGTTCTTGTTTGGTTGACTGTGTTGATGGTGATGGAGTCAGGCGCTTGTGGACGTTATCCAGGCACTGAAACAGGATCTACACTCAGACCGCTAACGAGTTCTTATTTAGAGTGCAAGCCACAGAAAAGTGTGCTCTTCTCACGGGAGTTGCAGCACCCAACTGTGTATAGTATGGATGATTTAGAATTTTTGCACAAACCCTAGCGGGCATTTTAAGTATACTTAATTTTGGCTTATGCGCAGAAAGGAGGATAAAGGCTGGAATGATGCAGGGTACCCAGAATCCTTGGGGTGCTCACATGATGAACAAATACCTAACTACCAGCAA
This sequence comes from Cricetomys ansorgei, assembly GCA_026225945.1. Taxonomy (NCBI): domain Eukaryota; kingdom Metazoa; phylum Chordata; class Mammalia; order Rodentia; family Nesomyidae; genus Cricetomys; species Cricetomys ansorgei. The sequence continues at coordinate 19,469 of JAMJFZ010004020.1, forward strand.
GGGTTTGGCAAGGAAATGCCCAGGGCTTCCAAGGAAAACAGCTAAACCTAAAACACACACCGTGAAGCTGGAGAGATGGCTCAATGGTCAAGACCATTCGTTGCCTGTCCTGGCTAGTTCTACGCCAAGTGGATACAAGCTGGAGTCATCGAAAGGAAGGAACTTCATCTGAGAAAATGCCTGCATAAGACCAGGCTGTAGACAAAGCTCCAGGGCATTTTCTTAATTAGTGGTTGATGTGGAGTGTCCAGTCCACTGAGGGTGGTGCCCTGGGCTGTTGGTTCTTGGGTGAATAAGAAAGCAGGCTGAGCAAGCCATGAGGAGTAAGCCAGTAATCAGCATTCCTCCATGCCCTCTGCCTTGGCTTCTGCCTCCATGTTCCTGCTCTGAGTTCCTGTCCTGGCTTCCCTCAGTGATGAACTGTTACCTGGACGTATACGATGAAATAAACCCCTTTCCCCAAGTTATTTATTTTTTATCACATCAATAGTAACCCTAACTAGAACGTTGCTCCTGCAGAGGACCTGGGTTCAATTCCCAGAATTCACGTAGTGCCACACAACCATCTGTCACTCCAGTTCCGGGCTCTGAGCTCCATAGGCACAAGACATGCACTTGATACATATCCATGCGTGCAGGCTAAACATACAATGCACACAATATAAAATAAACACTTTTAAAAGTTCATAAGCAACAATTACATGCCTTGTCATATTGTTTTCTATGAGTCCAGGAAAAACAAGACCAAAGGATCATTTTTAAAAACTAGGTATTTTCCTTTTGCAGTGCTGGGGATTAGAACTAGGGTCTTACAGATGAGAGGGAAGTGCTCCCAGCTGGGCTACTTCCCCAGATCCTTGGTTTTGTTTCTATAAATCTCAGTCAGCAACTCTGCCATGAAGTCCTCCTGAAGCCCAGGCTAGCCTTAGCTCATGGTCTTCCTGCCTCAGCCCCCTGCAGTGGCCGAGGCTGCAGGTGTGTATATCAGGCTCTGCTGAATGTTTTCTTGATAAATAGCATTTTAAGGAGTACAGTGCATCTCAAGTGAGAGTGCTTTGGCTTAGCATTCATGAGGGCCTGAGTTCGAATCCTGGAAGCACGAATACTGTGAACACAGGATTGACACACTGGCAGCAATTCTCATGAGGCCTGGAGTAAATCCAGCCTGCTCGCAGGTTACCACTGCGGTCACTGAGCTGCGATGCATGAGCCCTACCGACCCCCTGGTTTGTAATTCTTATTAGTATCACATTTCTTTCTGGAGAGCAGTGGTTTTCCCCTACCAAATTTGAGGAAATTAATTATGCATATTAAATTGTTGGACATAAAGGCTCTTTTATTGTCAATTTTTTAAAAATTTGTGTGTATGTGTGGTGTCTGCGGTATGCATGTGGGGAGTGTGTGTGTGTGTGTTCCACATGAATGTGGGAGTCATGAAGTCAGAGAGGGGGCTGGAGTTACAGAGAGTTGTGACTGCTGGAAACCCAACCTGAGCCTTCTAAAAGAATAGCTGGTGCTTCTAACCGACAAGCCATCTCTCTGGCCCCATGAAGATCCTTTGATTACATGCTGACCACAGAGAGGACGATTGCGTGGTGGCTGCCACTTCTCTTCTGGCTGTACCCTGAGCTCAGATAATTTGTAAAAGTCACAGGAGAGACGAGCTCTGTTACTCATCTTGACCACCATCCTGAACATTGTAGTCATATATCTGGGTTAGTATTGACTAATTTACTCAGTAATCAATAAAAGCGTGGTATGCGTATTCTTGATCAGTATTGAACTTAATTCTCCCACCTGGGACCATAGATTTCACACACGTGTACACACACTTAGTCACAACAAGCACCTGAAGAACCTAATGAATTCAAGATAGAGGTAAGAGTAGAGCGATGGTGATCTCACTTCATTAAATAATTCTACCAGATTTCTTTTATACTTTTGACTATTAAATTTTATTTTCTTAGGTGGAGCACAGTCATCGTTCATGTGCATGCCTCTAGCATTCAGAAGGCAGAGGCAGAGAATGCTTCCTTCAAGGCAAGCCTGGGCTACATAGTAAAATTCTGTCACCCTAAAAAAGAATGGTGGGTATGCTCAGACTTACCTGGAATCCCACACATGGGAAGCTGAGGCAGAAGGATTGCTACAAGTGCAAGGGCTCCTGAATGAGTAGCAGGCCAGGCAGAAGTACATAGTGAGACCTCATGCATTTAGTATGAGAGGAGTTACTACATCCATAAGTGCACAAGGAATGACAGAAGCCCCATGGGCGACGACAGAGAGTTGTGATTTACTGCAGGAGGCCCTGGGATGAAGGTGAGAAGTGTGGGCCTCTTTCATTCCCTTCCGGTGGGATCCTCAGATGTCAGTTTGCACACGTGCTTGCTGAGGTGAGGCCACACATTCAGAAACCCTCACAGACCTCTCTAGGGAAAACATTCTCCAAATCGCTCCCATTTCGCCTCCCCTGCCCCTCGCTGCTGTGATCAGTCCTGCACAGATGCCCACGCCTACCCCACGGCGATCCCGGGACTCGGGGCTTAAACCGAAGCCACACCTGTGCCCTGGTGTCTCTTCCTCATCCTCACACCTTTTCTGTCTTTGCACATGACCACGGTCCCTGCCTGTCCTTTCCTTGCCAAAGTCCTAGTTAATTGTAAAATAAAAAGTCATGCTGTCTGTCAAACTTGGCCTCCACTAATCACAGTGAATGCTCCACAACACGGTGCAATTATCATTCCAGGGCAAAAATCAAAAAGCAAACAACAACAAAAACAAAACAAAGCCCCTGCCCTTATGGGCCCAGAACACCCAATACTTACTTTGTATTTTTTTCCAAAACCTTTATTGTCCAGCATACGAATGAAGGTTTTTTCTAAATTCTATAAAACACTGTACAGTACTGTAAGATGCGAGTTCTGTGCCCAGGAGAAGACTCTGGGCCTTGGTTCTGACCTTTGTGGGATCCACAGAACCTGCAAACTTCAGACAGGTGATATTGTTGCCTCTGAATACCAGGTGCCTCCCCCTCAAACTTCTTTGAGAAGTTTAGGAGACTTGAGGAAGGATACCCTCTGGCCCCCTGCCTCTGGTCTGCCTGGGTTTGTCTGCAGCCTTGGGATCTGGTCCTCCATGAACAGCTTGGCCCTAGGGTTAAGGACCACTGCTTCTGCCCTTGATCTTCAGCCCCATCAGCCCAGATGCTTAAGCAGTCAGCATTTTTGTGACAGGTCCAAATATGACTGTATCCAGACCCCTCCAGTTCCCCTCGATATCACAAAAATGAAGTTTCAGTTGACTCTCAAGTCTGATAAAGGAACAGGGGTGAAATAGAAGCCTAACTTGCCGAGTTCCTGGGTGCAGGAGGGGAAGAAGGGAATCCAGCTGTGTAGTCACAGCTGATTTCAGACCCTGTCCTTACACAGGATCCAGCTGTGTCCAGTAGTTGCACAAGAGTAAAAGTTACACATGAATTTATCTTCAACAAAAAAGCACTTGGCATATTTTTATTTTATTTTATATTTTTTTTGCCTTAGATCTCTCAAAGCATCGCAGCACTTCAAAAATAGAAGGATTCCAGTATGGTCTGCTAGGAGTTTGGATAAATATAACTCAGAGGGGATTACTGGGGATGTTATGACTTTTCAGAGAAGAGCTTATATGAAGGGAGATAATCCCGTGTAGCAATACAAACATAAACACTTAGAAGCATTTGAGTGACACTTACGAAACTGGACTCGGTGTGAAGAGTACATTTCAGATTGTAGTTCAAATATCATTTGCTTTGCTAAAATCAAAATCATGAAGCAAAATTTTATTTTTACTACAATATGTGACAATCCAAATTGGTTGGGAGGACTGTGTTTTGTTCGTCATCTGTAGTAGATCAGAGCAGCAGGGGTTTCAGTGGAAAATTACCAAGTCTTGATTTACCACCTAAACTTTTCCCGCTACAGTATTTAATCTGTCTCATAGCACTTAATGCAGTTTCCTGGTGGAGTCATGTGATCCCCCTTCTGACTTCAGTGACATCTAATTGGCTCTGCAGGAGTGAGGCCTGTACGGCTCATGTCAAATAAAATCCTTCTAGAAGGGCAAGTAAGCAGGGAAGGCCAGAGTCAGAAAGGGGGAGTAGGAGAGGGGAGAGGAGGGGAGGAGAAAGAGGGGAGGGGGAGGGCTAAGGGAGAGAAAGATACCAAGAAGGAGGAAGAAGGAAAATAAATCATATATGAACAAATTTAGGTAATTAGTACACTGATGTATGAGGTTTCTGTTGTGGTTTTTGTTTGTTTGGTCACCACCTGGGGGACTGAAAATTAATGAGAAAATTTTAATCTAGCTTTTTACTTAAGCACAAAATAAAAATATATAAAATTTAAAGAAGGGCCCGATGAAATGACTTAATTGGTAAAAGTGCCTGCAGGAAGCCTGAAGACTTGGCCCCACTTCTGGAACCCACGGGTAAAAGGACAGCAATTCTTCACATTGCCTCCGACCTCCACATGTGCATATCTCCTGAACAGACATACTCAGACATAAAATAATTAAAAACATAATAAGAAAAAGTGTACAGGTTGAAGAGAACCAGAAAACTACTTTCAACCCTCACAGAAGTAAAAAAAAAAAAGCAGTGTTTTTTTTTTTTTTTAATATGAAAAAGCAGATGTTTGATTTTAAAACTATCAAATTGCTAATTCTAACTGTGGTTAAAAATGTCTGTGAATATTCTGCATACATTTTACTTGTATAAATATAATAATCATCACAATGTGTTTTCACATATTCAAAACCTGTTCTCACCACACTAATTTCAGGAAAAATCTGCACCGAGTCGTGGTGCCTGGCCTTAGCTTTGCTTTGCAGGAAGAGGCTGTAGCCGATATTCCCCTGAGAATTTCAGTGCGGCTCAATCAACGGTTATGTGCTTGGGAGATGGCCGTTTAGATCTCACTTACCAACACTTTCTCACTCCTTTTAGACTAAATGGGAAGGAAAACAGGCGACACAAATGTTCATCCCAGTCTCTCCGAATAAGAGAGTCCCTGGCCAGTGCTTCAGGAGAAGAACAGATTAAATCCTTAAACTATCACATGACTGATCCGTGGCCTCTCCAAGACTGACGCCCAACTTTAGAGCCAAATTTGCAACATTCTTCTCCTAGTTCCCCAGGCATCTGCAGCTAGCGGCTGCTGGTCATCTTATTAACATGATAAAGCATCCAGTCAGCACATAGTATTACTAAGCTGCCTCCCCTCAGCTCTCCATTCCACTCTAAGTACAGTGAAGAATAAGAAATAAAAACAAGACCCAAGGGTCAGGAGTTTTCAGCTATACTCTGGGAACACATAGGCATCTAGGTATGGTTTTGAAACTGAACCAAAGCTCAACTAGACCTGAGGAAATCAATGCTTGCTTAGGAGTCTCTGCTTAGTTCGGTTTTGAGGTCAGACACCAGATGGACCAACAGTGAGAGGGTGCTGTTAGAGAAAGAAATTACAGTCAGCTGTGTAATTTTGATAGGAACGAGGCATGGTTTCTTAGAAGGGGCCTTTGTATCTCTTTAGTATCTGTATTTTAATGACTTTTAAGCACAAGGGCATTTTTCTTGCATGTATGTATACCGTGTGTATGCAATGTTGGGTTGTTCAGAAGAGGATGCTGGATTTCTTTCTGCCATTGGAGTTACAGGAAGTTGTAAGCCATCATGTAGGTACTGGGAATTGAACCCAGGTGCTCTGAAAGAGCAGCCAGGAATCTTATCACTGAGCCTGTATCTTAATGATTTTAGAATCTGAAATTTAAGAAGTATGGCATCTGTTTTACTTCTGGAAAAGCAGTTATTGTTATTATTATATGATTATTTTTTTCATATTATTTGGTTTGATGTGTTAGTACTTTGTTCTTTGTACTGCATTCCCTTGGAAGTTGTATTTGAGTAAACTCAGCAAAAACAATTTAAAGGAATGTATGTTTGTATTTGTCCCCGATTTAACTGTATCACACCTCATCGACAAATCTAAGAAAAACGGAAAATAAGCTTAAGTACAAATGTTAAGACACTTTTTTGGGAGGGGAGGATGTAGATATAAGAACCATCTGGAGGCAAAACTAAAAAACATGAAGCAGAGAAGTAGTAGCAGGCTGGCGGCCTACTCAGACTCCTGGTCTACCTACAGAACTTTAATGTGCTGTAATTTTATTTCCTACTATGTGGTACATTTTGCAATAACACTCCATGAACAATGGACATAGTTGAAATTTACATAAGGTGAAGTTTGTGTTTGAGTCAGCCAGCGATCAGATGCTGCAATCTGAAGACAAGCAGGGTGGCGGTGGACGGGAGTCTCCGGGTAAAGTCACAGGACAGAGTCTGTGCTGTGGATCAAGGTTCCTATCTGTGAGTCAACGCAAACTGTAAATCTGAAGTTGAAGTCAGAAAAAGAGAGTGAGCTAAACATTAATGTAAGTACACTGAACCATCTAATGAGTATGCTGAATGGGAAGACATAAAAATAAAAATTAAAGAAATAAAATGTAGCCACTAGTCCTGCTTAATCCATTCACACACTTCATAAAAAGTTAGTCAGCCAGGTGGTGGCACATGACTTTAATTCCAGTATTTAGGAGGCAGAGGCAGGTGGATATCTGTGAGTTCCAGGACAGCCAGAGTTACAACAGAGAAATCCACCTCAACCCCATCCCCCTCCCAAAAAAAGGTCAACGCCCTATTTTTCTCCCTGTGCTTCATTCTATGGAAATAATAGTATTGATTAAAGACATACAGGTTGTTAATTCACGTTAGACATACATTCACACTGTATATATTGACATCTCAATACTGATTGTTGTTTAAGAATTCAGACGCATCAAAAGTATACGTTTGAAAGGGATTTCCTTTGAGGCTGCATCCTTATTTCTTCTACTATCGTAGATCAACATCTACCCATTTATCTATCATCTATTATCTATCTATCATCTATCTACTATCTATCATCTATCTATCATTTACCTATTGATTTATTATCTATTTCTCTATCATGCATCTATTTATCATCTATTTATTTATGTATCATCTATCCATTCATCCAGTATCTACCATCTATCTACTATCTATCTATCATCTATCTATCATCTATCTATCTATCATCTATCATCTATCTATCATCTATCTATCTATCATCTATCTATCATTTATCTATCTATCTATCTTTATCTATCTACAATCTATCTATCTACTATCTATCTATCTATCTATCTATCTATCATTAACCTATCTGCCTACTTGCTTATTTACTTACTGAGATTCTGTCTCATCATGTTGTCTAGGCTGGTCTGAGATTCCTTGGCTCAAATGTTTTCCCACCTGAGTCTCCTTGTAGGGACTGTGGGTACATATGGATCCTCCCAGCTTTCTAGGTTTTCTTGTATTTGGGGATGGATCCACTTCTCCATTTATAGGGACTTCAACTTGGATCATCCTCAACAGTTTTGAGAAAATCTAGTGAAACTGAACAATTTATATAAAATTTAGAATATGAAGCGAATACATTCAATCCCCATGAGATTTAAACACACAGTAGTCCAGAGCTAGCTCAGGTAGAGTCTGAAACTCTGGAGTATCTTCATCCCACTCACCTGTATAACCTGGCAGGAGTGGTTATTTTAACTCTCATTGGAATGTCCTGCCTCAGGAAGACAGCCTTGAAGTGCTTCAAGAAAAAGGACATGATTCACATTTTGAGCTACCCCTTACATTGTGTTCCAAGGCCAAGCGGAGTATCTATTCATCTTCTTACTTCAAGGAGACTTTCTGGTGACTTTTGATAGTTTGTGTCAATACTGTGGCGAGACTTTCTTTAAACAGTGCATGGGCTTTTTCTTTCCCTTTGTTCCACTTCCAATCTTGTTATTCGGCGTATTCCAATACCTAGAAGTCATATTCAGTTTGTTCTAAACATCATTAAGGGTTGGAAGATGGAAGAGATCCTGGTTATTTCAAAACTGTTTTGCCTTTACTAATGGAGACATTTTGAGAGTCTGTTTTCCATATCAGAGTAGGCTTTTAGGCAAGCACGCTGCCTGAACACTTGCAGACAAGTAGAAATAACTCATCGTAATGCTATGCATGTGTTGTTGTGGATGGGATAATTATGCAGTTAAGGTTTCACTCGCGAAGTTTACACATATATTACGTATATTTATGTCTCCGTAAAGCTATACTGTAGCATATATAACCTATTCCTTTTATGTATACACGTGCATGCATGTGAAATCAAGTACGTGGCTTCATTTCCAGGAAAAACAAGAAACACCTTTTGTTTCTGTGTGGATTCAATGCTGCCAAAGAACCCAGTTCACCTAGTTACCCAAAGACGATGAAAATCACACCTCAGAAAGGTTGACATCAAATCCCGTCTGATACCCTGCGCCCTTTGCACATGGTTCTGACATCTAATCACATCTTTAATTTTCTGCCCTCCCCCAGCAGAGGGAGATAATTATTCACTCGCTTTAGAGCCCATTTCCTTCCATTCTTTCTCCTTCCCTTCCTGGCTTTCTTTTCTGTCTGCCTTCTTTTATTTAAGAGCTTTGGGTGCAGTGCATAGAAGGCATAAACTCATTAATGAGGCACCAGCATTTTTGATAGTGACGTCACAGGAAAGGCCAACTTTTCCTCAGTATGTTGTGGTGGGGAGAACAATACTACCTTTGTAATGAAAGAAAAGCCAATATAATGAATTACCAAAATGTAAACGGAAGAAAGAATAACCTCTGTGATGTTACTTGGTGTTCTGCTTAGCAGGACCGACGTGGCCCACAGACTGGAATTCCCTGCTGCTGCAGAAGAGGCAACAGTGAGCTCAGGGACATTCATTCCATCTGTATTATTCCACGATATCTGTGACACAGACATTCTCTTCAACATGCCTGCAGAGGCAATTGTTCTAATACTGTAGTTCTTTATCCAATATGCAGGGAACACTGGCCACAGGGAGAACAGAGTAAGATGACTCTAGAGGAGCAAGGCTGGGATTTATCCTTCCAGAATTAACACGTGCACAGGTTAACACACTGGGTGTGTGCTGGGAAACCCGCTGGGAATGGCTGCTTCATGGGCTATCCCCTGCCTGTTTAAAACCAAGGTCTATTGGGACCTCCCTTTTGCTTTCCTGTTTCAGGTGGACAGGCAAAGGCGGACACCCTCTGTGATGACAAACTGGAGGTGCTGAGGACAACAGATACAGCCAGGAAATTATCCCCTGGGAATTACAGTCTGTTGCCTCTTGCAGGGCACCCTGCCTCTTTTCATCTAACTCGGGGTTTTGTATTAATACTTAGCAGTATATATTTTTTCCAGCTGACGTCTACTGTTGTCTTTTGTGAGGGCTCATCTCCCAGGAAAATTAATGTAGCTTTTCTTTCCCATTTTTCTGTTTTCATTTTCTAAACCAGTAGTTCTCAACCTGTGGGTCGAGACCCCTTTGGGGGTCAAACTACCCTTTCACTTGGGTCTCCTAAGATCATCTGCATATCAAATATTTACATTATGATACAGTTATGAAATAGTAACAGAAATAATTTTATGATTGGAGGTCACCATAACATGAGGGACTGTATTAAAGGGGTGCAGCATTAGGAAGGACAAGGACCATTACTTTAAGCAAAAGCAAAGGTTCCCATCTGTTACATTGGGGGAGAAAATGCCTTTAATGAGTTGCAAAGAATATCAAGAGAAGATGATCCTCTACCCCACCCAGGATCTAGTTTTTAATGATTATTATGTTGTTCTGTATTTAGAAAGATCAACTTCTCTACTCAGCAGCAAAAGTGTGTGGCATTTTTTCTTTATCAACGTAGTGCTTTCTCCAAGGATGGGGATGTTTATAGCAAAAAGGGATGTCCAGATTTGGGAGTGGCTTCTCCCCAAGGGTCGGGCAGAATTCTCAGTAGATGTATGTCACTTACCTCCTGTCCTTCCAGAACAGCTCTCCAGGGGAGTCTTTGTCCTGGAGACACTCTCCTTTCACCCCATAAGCCACCAGATAGGAGTGCTAAAAATGCTTATTTCTGCAAGTGTTTGGCTGTCAATCATGCAGTTATGCCTGCACCCCCAGCCACTGTTACCACCTCTTACATCCCCCAAGAGCGTCATGTTTTCCCAAGTTAAATTGTAGAACGCATGTGTGTGTATGCATGCACACACCTGTGGATAAATCTCCGCTCTTAAGGGACAAATACATATATTTTAAAGGAAAGGAAAAAGAAACTGGAGCGTTTTGCATTTTTTTTTTGGCGTTTTTTTCTTTTTGTATTTATGCAGTCCATTTTAGGGTTTTCAGTCTCAACAAAAACACTAGTAAAACAAAGAATCTAGTAAAATATTTGTGCATGTACTGCTAAACAATTCTAGCAATTTTATTAAGCAATACCTTTATTATTTTTTAATATTCTTAACAGACTGGAACAAAACATTTTATTCAAAACAAAATATGCATACTGTACGCATGTCGCAGGGTTAAGCATGATGCAGAGGATAGAGTCTGTCTGAACGAAAACAAATGCCTGGGGAGTTTTATAGCTATAAAGTTAACAACTAAATTTTGTTCACTAAGAGGACCTTTCCAATGGATTTCCTTCATCTCTCAGCCACACAGCAAACTTACCCGAAGTGCACTTCCCAAGTGTAGTTGGAGAATAGGAAGGAATGTGAAGTGTCTTTTTAAAATTATTTGTTTTGTTTGTTTGTTTTGTAAAAACAGCCCTTATTAACTCTTCCTTCCACTGGCCCCACTGTAAACCCATAAAAGCCTTTTTAGAAAGCAAATTCATATACACTCAGCAGGTGAAATGTTCCCACAAAGGAAAAACAAAATACAGTGATTAGACTTCTTTTCCTCAGCCGCCTAGAGCTTGCTGGGCTCTTCGCACGTAGTGAAAATGGCTAATCTGTTGATTGTTTGAAAAAGGAGAATTTCCTCTGTGCTAATGCAGAGCTGTATGCATTTTATACCTGGAGGAATCTGGAACCCTACGCTGGGGCAATACTGGGATAAAATGGTACGTGTTCTGTGTTCTAGAATCCCTTCTACCACCACCACCGTAAGGGAGGAACAGAAGTCTGGATTTCTGTTCTTGGTCTCTGCTTCCTTCACTCAGAGGCAAGCGCCTGGTGTTCTAGGAGAGGGGCTGCTCGGAGGCCTGGGCCCTGGGCTCCTGTCTGCCTGGCCAGGAAGAAAGGACTGGGGCTGGGCACCGGAGCCACTCAGTTCACGGCAGCGCGTTTCTCTCTTTCATCGTGAGTTTTTTCACACAAAACCTGCGAGCTGGCTGCCTCTCCGAGCGCACTGCTGGGTCATCGGAGGCACCGCCAGGCCCTGGCTCCCTCTGCTCCGGCTTGTGCAGGACACACACCCACCATGCGAGACACAGACAGAAGCAAGGGGATGTTGTCTGCTTGGGGACAGAAGGCGAGGGCCAGCAGGGCCTGCAGGGCGTGGCGTCCATGGGTTGGAAGGAGGCTTAGGGATTTTTTTTTTAAAATTTTTTCTTGTTTTCTTTTTTTTGTCTTTTTTTTCATTTTATTCTTTTTTTGTTGTTATTTTTTTTTTTGCTACACCGTGAGGTTATAGCGGTCATTCCTCTATTAGAAACTGACGGGACGTAGACAGAAGTATCTGATGGACACACAATGACTAGAAATAGATAGACAATGGAGAGACTTAGTTTACCCCCAAAGAAATCCTGCATTAACAAGTGCAGAGAAATAAAAGAATAAAATAAAATAAACGGAAAATAAACCCAAACTGAACCGAGAGCAAAGAAAACCTCCAAACGTTAAAACACAGTGTATAAAATGGTGTGAGAAACTGAGTCACTCGCAGCCTCTTGGTCGGTAAAAAGCTGCGGCTGTGTCCCTGTTGGGAATCGGGCCCATCTTGTTGAACGTTACCCGCCGGCCTCGCGGGAAGTCCTGGGGTGGGGGGAGCACCCGGGTGGGGTCAGGTCCCGGGCAGCAGCAGGGGCGCGCCCCGCGTGGGCAGCCGCTGCTCTGCGCGCGCGCGCCCTCCCCCGCCCGGCCCCGCGCCGTGCGCACGCGCCGGGCCGCTCAGTCCTCGCGGGTGGAGTGGTCCTCGAGCGCGGGGAGGCCGCCCAGGCCCAGCCCCGTGGAGTTCTGCGCCGCGGAGGCCGTGAGCACTGTGTGCAGGAGGATGAGGACGAGCACGCACAGCTTCAGCCGGCCGGGGCACAGTCTCGTGGCCGAGGACACCGTGAGCGACGTCCGCGGACAGGCGTCCCCGCTGTCCACCGGCCCTCTGCGCGGGGGCGCGGGCTGCTGCTCGCTCCTGACGTCACAGCATTCGGGTTCATCATTGGTTAGGAAGGTTTCGTAGAGCCCTGGGGGGAGAAGAGCAAGGGGTTAGAGGCCAAGGATGCGGAGCCGGAGATGCAGGTCCTTCCGTGGGCTGTCCCGCCAGCAGGCCGTGCTCCCAGTGTGGGGACGTGCGCTGCGTCCCCGCGCGGGTGCAGGGCGTGCTGGGCGCTGTGAGTGCGCAGAGCGCTCCTAGACTGACCGTCCAGGTGAAGGCGGAGGCCCTCCGCGGGAGTGCAGTTAACTAACATAACGCCTACATGGCACTAGGAGCCTTGCGGAGTGCAAGGGCCAGCTGGTCAGTTGGCAGGCCCTGGAAGCCCTGTTTGCCCACAGCCCCCTAGGTGGACCTCGTCCTGTCTGTGACCCTGAGAGTGGGGTGGGGCATTTCCGTCGGGTCCCCATTTGCTACAACCGTGGTTGACCCCAGGAACGGAAGCTTTAGTGAGCAGGTGTGGACCCTTGCATTCTGACGGACAGTCATTTCCTCTGTGTTCTATCTGTCCTGCACCTGTTTCCCGGACCCATCTCTGTGTCTCTGTCTCTCCTTCTCTCTCCTCGTCTCTCGTTTTTTCCCCCTAGCTGACTCCCGCTTCTTTCTCTCCTTTCTCTGACAAAACACATCGTTTGTATTTTAAAACGGTCAAGTGCGTACCGTGAAGCTATCAAAGTGATGAATAAAGCAGATTATTGTAGTTTTCCTGTTTGGCGTCTTGCTGTACTTTGTAGAGTACTGTGTGTAGCTATATAAGCCGTGTGGCAGCTAATTCTGTGGTTTTCATTTTATCTAGTGTTTTGTTTCTCATGGGTCTCAGAATGAACCTTCATCACATCACCCCCATGTTGGAAGATCTTAAGGAGAGACGAGAGAGGTGTTGCACGAATTAAGCGGCATTTTTCATGAAAAGCACTTGGCTCGGTCGCTGACAGAAATATTTGATAATTTTGGCTGAGAATACTGATCAGCCTTGACGTTTCGCCCACCCGCTCCCTCCTCATGAAATCCAAACACCTTTCCCGCCTCTCAGCTCAGTGGCCTGCCGTCCGGCTCCTCTGGCGCACTTGGTGTGAGCTGGGCTGCCCTTGATTCTTTGACTTCCGCAATGTCCACCCTCCTCTACGCGTCCCTCCGGAGAGGGAGCCCTCCTCGAGGCCACTCTACCAGGGATTTACTCTTCACAACGTTTTTTTTTTTTTCTTTCAATCTCAGTTGGTCTTTTTTTGTGTCCGTTTCCGCACCCAACCATCAACTTGAAAGCATGAATTGAACACTTTTACCATTGCATTCCCAGGAGGTATCAGAATACCTAGACAACATAGGCAGTCAACCAGCATTCACTGACGGAGAAACTAAGCAACGTATTCATTTAACTACAAAGAAGCTTTTCAATAGAATATGCTTCAATATGTTTATAGTGATGCTTACAATAGTCATTTCTTCTTAGGCATTCAAAGGTAAACTTCACCTTCGCCTAGGAAGAATATGGAAAAAAAAACTGAATTAATGAGATCTGCAGCTCCGACATTTTTACCGTATATTTTCTTTCATCTATCTGAGAGATAGAGCAGTCATTTACCGAAGTGCATGTTTACAGTACTGTATTCTACAGTGGAAAGCCATTACAGAGCACAATGCAAGTATGACCGCACAGATCATTGCTCAGCACTTTAAACCCTCAAAAACTGAATTGTCTTTTCACATGGTGACAGAAATAAGGTTCTCCCAGTGTTACTCCGAAGTTGGGTTCTGACTAAAACCATTATGCACAGAAAAATGCAAGTAGTGCGGGCCAATGGGCCCGTGTCTGGGACTAGTACAGCTCCTTCTTTCACCTCATCGTCTTGAGAGTTCTCACCGGGAGTTATGCACACATGCTCAAATCATTCCACAGGACACTGTAGAAAAGGAGGAAAAGAAAGTTCCTGAAGCCCAATGTCCAAGTGCTTTCTTCTCAAGGGCAACGTTTGAATCACTTTCAGCCCCAGCTCACAAGGTAGCAGAAGACGCCAAGCCTTTGCTCCTCCCTGCTTTCCCCAGCGCTGTAATTTTCCCATCCCCTAGTTTAGCTCCAGACACACAGCGTCATCTACAGCAGACGAGCCTCCAGCTCCTCCTGGGGGAGAAGCCAATGATCTCCACTCATTGCTCCAGAGGTTCCCATGCTGTGACATAACAGCCACTCTAGAAAGTTAAGCATCATTCTCTTGCTGCTCATTTTAGAAAAAAAAAACATAATAATAATACATTTAATCAATAAATATAAAAATGTTAATAAAAGAATAGCAATTGCATGTATTTATAGGGCACCAGGCAGTGTTTCAATACACGTATGTGCTGTACCAGGCTTAAACATAGTTATCCCTTCTATCATTTCTTTGTGGGAAAATGTTTACAACCCTTTCTTCCAGTTTGTTGTTATTGATAGCACCCTGCTGTATGGTATCACACCGGAACACACTCCTGTTTGTAGTTTGACAATCAGAACTTCTACAAGAGCAACTGTTTTAGACCCACACAGGAGCAACAATGCTTGACTTCTGCACCAGGCTTATTATTTTCCGATTATTAATGTGTCAAAGTGAATTTCCTTTATTTGGATAATTCATATTTTAAAATGGCCTATGTTAGCCTGGCAGTGGTGGCGCACACCTTTAATCCCAGCACTCTGGAGGCAGAGGCAGGTGGATCTCTGTGAGTTCGAGGACAGCCTGTTCTACAGAGTAAGTTCCAGGGGAGCCAGAGTTACAACAGAAAAAATCTGTCTCAAAGTAATAATAATAATAAATAATAATAAAATGCCTCATGTCATAGAAAGTTTTATTTTTGTAAAGTTCAAACTCTGAATTTACCCGCATTGCTTCCTGGTTGTTTATGTGTTATTTCTGTTTCCTTTCTTGTCTTTGGTGAGACTTGAAGTGTTTAGTCAATTTTCATTGTATTATTAAAGACGCCCTTATCATGAGTTATTCTTTCTGCTACTGTATTAGTTTTTGAATTTGTGTTTTACTTTGTTGTATTTTGAGAAATACTTTTTTCATTCATTTAACGTTTTATTTGTGTTATGTTCAGTGGTTTGTCCTTATAAAGTCAGCTCTCCACGCTTGGCATATGTCTTGCTTGTCACTTTGTCTCTTTTTTCAAGTGTTTGCATTCGACAGTCATAACTAGCATCTGTTTTGGTAAATTTTTGTCTAGTCAGAATACTATCAGTTGGGCTCACTTCGGCAGCACATGTACTAAAATTGGAACGATACAGAATACTGTCAGCTGAGGAATGTGTAACATAGATGTTTCTGATTATTTTCTCTATGTATTTTATGCATTTGCATTTATAAATATTGGAGCATGTCGATTCCCTGTGTATTTTCCTGATATGTCAGCAAATTCATCAACATTTGTGTTTCCCGGGACATTTACTGCTAACCAGGGAGGCTGGTACTCTAACAAAGAATCACCTCCAGGCTCCGCGACTTCTGTGGATGGAGCATGTCTACAGTTTTGCCTTAGGCTCTGTAGAATAGAGAGAGATGGGAGGGAAATGCTGGCTTTCGCTCACCATTTTGAACCAAGAGTCACACTCACGTCTAAATGCGGTGACTTCCTCATCACCGAGACAAGTTTTTGACCGTTATGAAAATCCTAACTTGGTGTTGCAGAAAACAGTTTTGAAAATCGGTGCTTTTGACCTTAATATCCCCTTCATTTCATGTGCATTACAATGGTTACTCAACATGAATGCAGTCTAGGGCTTTAAGTTCACTCACCAATTTCTTTTAAACTGCTCAAGTATTCAAAATGTATGGTTTTTTCCTCACAAAAAAAATAAAAAATGAAATCTCGAGAGAATGTGCTAGATTTCATGGGATATTTTATAATTGAGAAAGCAAAACAATGCAACACAAGTTTCATCTTAACTTCTGAAAAAAACATCAGATTTTGAATACTTAAATGTTTATAATTTTTAACCATGACTTCATAAGCAAGGTCAAATTTTAGCAAAGAAGTTATGCCTTAAAAATGGTTGGTTTCAGGGGAGGGAGACAAGAGCAGGTGAAGCAGCTCTCGATGCTGAAGGAAGGCAGTGTCCTGACACACAGCTGAATTGACAGGATTGGTTTCCATCTGGTCGGCAGTGTGGAAGAAACCTACTGGCATCCCTCCTTCTATTCTCAGCACTTAACAAGGTAAAATTGTTTACAAGGATGAAGTAGCTATTTCTTTAGTGAGAGAAGGAAAGAAGGAAAGCTTGGATAATTGAATTCGTTGAATCAGAAATTACCTGGGCGTACCTGATGGTAAAAGGGAGGGCAAGCATGGCCAGCCTCTGGAGTTCACAACCTCCACACACATGGACGTAGTCTACCAGACGTATGTGGAAATATTTGAAAACTAATTCATCTGTATTGAATGTGTACCAGTCCTAGAGGAGGTCTGTGTGTGTTCTGTATTATACGAAGAGTCTGGTTTTCTTTCAAAAACAAGGCAGGAAATATTGCCTGCTCGGTAAATACAGAGACAGATCAAAGCATTAGCAAAACTGTCTCTTCCATCACGGCTCACCGTTTGAAACACAGCAGCTGCCGATTTATTCACATAGTTTCCTGTTTTCGAGAATATTCCCTTCGCAGAGTCCTAGTTATGGGGAAATTCCAGTTTTGAAAGCACCGTGGGCCAAACACTACAGAGGGATCTGATTTACAATATGCGATAGGTGCCACTTCCCAGAGAAAATGAGAGTAAGTAGAAACAGCAACAGACAGCGCTGGCCTCAAGGGCTCACTTCCCTCCTGGGCATTGGAGTAACGGCGATGTGGATAGCCCGCTGTGCTCCTGGGTCCTCAGCATGAAGACACAGGAACGAATCCAAGGTCCCAGGTGCTCCCGGAAGGCGGGAGAACAAGAAAGCCCAAAGGGAGAGCATCCCGCAAGACCCTTGGGTCAGAACCGTGGAAGAGGAAGGAAGTGTCACGTTTTCTTCCCTTCCTGGGCGACTCTCGCTGCCTCCACTGGGGCCTCTGGTCACTTCACAGACCTGGGGAGGACAGGCGCCCTTCCAACAGCAGTGCCTGCGTGTTCAGAAGTCCCGTATGACTCCGAGGTTTAGTATAAATGCTCACTTCTGGAACTTTCGTGGTTTCCTGTACACAACAACCCCACGTCACCAAGCAGTCCCCCGGGCAGCCTGCCAAACCTACCCCATTGTGGGTCGGGTAAAGAAATAAATGATATATTCGGTGAGTGTACGTTCTCTCAGTCCAATAATTGTTTTCTGTTTTCTCAGAGTGCATTTTTCTTAATTAAAACGCATCGTTGTGACGACTGAGAAAAATAACAATGTGAACCGTGATATTTAACAACACACACTGGTTTCTGTTTAGACTATACCTTTCTGGCTACATACTGTCTGTGCTCTCCTGGTAAAATGCTGAACACTTGAGAACACTGGTTGAGGAAATTCTCTGCTTAGCTTCAAGACGGTTCAAACGCCCAGTTTATTCTTGAACTTAGCTGTGGTCTTAATGAATGAGTAAATTCTCTGTATAACTGTTCTGGCTTTTCAGTGAGGATCGTTGATTTTAATTTCATTGAGTACCATTTACGGTTTAGACACAATATGTAATGTGCAGTGAGCATTGGGCTCTCCGTGGCCTTGACATAATCAGGTCCATGTGGGGCTTTCTTAAGTGTGTGTGTCACATTTCTTCCTAATACATGTTCATTCTCATTCTGTACAGGGATAAGGTCCAGGACTCCCACCAAAATCTGTGGCTGCTCAAGCCCTGCCTAGGTCTGTACACATCCAGCTACACAGTGATGCACAGCCGCAGTTCCTTGGCATGCAAATACACTGTATGTAGGCTTGGACTTCAGGTAACTGCTTTCTTGACTAAGAGAAATCATTTCCACAACTTACCTCAGGGTTTGAAATGTTGAATGTTTAAATAAACAGCTGAGAATTTTAAGAAACAAGTGTTAAAGCTTAAGTTGGTTAGACCCCAACTTGGAAAAAAATCCCACTAGTGATATACTAAAATAAAACACATTCTAGTAGTTTATGGGCTGGGTAAAAAAATCAGTGTCAATATTTCAGAGTCAATACTATTTGGAGCTAATATTGCAATGACAGGGCATTCACCTAGCATGTATAAAGTCCTGGGTTTGAACCCAGTATTACCAAAAACAAAGAAGAAAATGGATCAATATATAAATTAACAACAACAACAAAACAATAACCCTAGAATAATTAGCTACCCCCATTCAGATTTGAATTGAATTGCCATGCCATCTATCTATGTATCTATCTATCATCTATCTATCTATCATCTATCTATCTATCTATCTATCTATCAATCTATCATCTATCTATCTATCTATCATCTATCTATCTATCTATCTATCTATCTATCTATCAATCTATCATCTATCTATCATCTATCTATCTATCTATCATCTATCTATCTATCTATCTATCTATCTATCTATCAATCTATATCTATCTATCTATCTATCTATCTATCTATCTATCTATCTATCTATCTATCAATCTATCATCTATCTATCATCTATCATCTATCTATCTATCTATCTATCTATCATCTATCTATCATCTATCTATCTATCTACCATCTATCTATCTATATCTATCTATCTATCTATCATCTATCTATCTGTCTATCTATCTATATCTACCATCTATCTATCTATCATCTATCTATCTATCTATCTATCTATCTATCTATCTATCTATCTCTATCTGTGGGCTAAAGGAGCAGTCGAAGCAGCTGGGAAGCACCTCCACTCCCTGCAAAGGTGAGAGGAAAGGATGCTCAGCAAGCTCCTCTTCTTTTAGCCCTGGAAAGATCTTAGCTATTCACAGGAGCAAAAAGGAAAATAACCTGGCAAGCATTTTGTCTGCCCTGTCCCTGTTTCCTCCCTCTCCCTCTCCATCTTTGTCTTTGTCTTTTCAAAGACCATGAGGCCAGGTGTCTGCCCCATGCAAATGAGAATTCCCCACCCGGAGTACTGGGACCCTGCCTCCTCTGGGGAAAGAGTTATAAGCTGGGAAAAGCCCCCTAATAAACGAGATTGGCTTCCACCAGAAACAGCTCCCAAGGCTTCCTTTCGAGTCTCGGCTGATTCTCAGGCCTCAGTGGTCAGAACCCGAGAGGAAATTCCCCAAGACCACAGCCGGTCCTCTCCACGAGCCTTCCTGCCCCTGGCCAGGGTGGGAAACAGAGCCAAGATTCCTTTGGCTACAGGCTATCTATCTATCTATCTATCTATCTATCTATCTATCTATCTATCTATCTTGGTGTGTATTAGTGTTTTGCATGCTTGTATGTCTATGGGACCTGGTGTTCCTGGTGCCCTCCAAGGCCAGAGGAAGGGTTTAGATCCCTTGGAAATGGAGTTACAGACATGGTTGTAAGCCACCATATGGGTGCTGGGAATTGAACTCATGTCTTCTGGAAGAGCTTCCAGTGCTCTTAACTGATCAGCCATCTCTCTCCAGTATGACATCCAATAGTTTTAATACTTATTGTGGTGCTTTAAAGTGAAAATGTTATAAAATAAGGTAGTAATTTCCAGAAAGGAATCACAAAATCTTTGGAAGCATTTCATATTTACCAGGAGCAGGGAGGGTTGCTGGGCTAGGGACTGATTTCTTGGGAAAGGATGTCACTGATGCAAACTGTGTGCTTCCCTGAAACCAAAGCTTCTGTCTGAGAGTCACATGTTCCACTGAGGGACTGGAGATGCTTGTCTCAGACCCTAGCAGGCCAGGCTCCACATGGAACACCTCAGCTGGCACAGTCCCTTAGAGGGCAAGGAAGAGTGATGACATCACTGATACAGGATCTCCAGCAGCATCTTGCATCACGCTCCTGCTTTGTTCCCAGTTGCTTCCTGTAAGGCCTGGTCTCTGAGAATTACTGAAGACACAGCATCTACAAAGCTTTAGCATAAAAGAGCTGGAAAAATATTCACTAATTGGCCAAGGATGAAATTAAAGTGATAGAGTTCAGTATCGGGAAATTATTCTTTTAAAAATCAGTATTTATTATCGCATTATAGCTCTTGATTAAGAACCAGATTATGTGTCCTTTAAAACGATGGAACAAACCATTCCTGAAATATAATTGTCTTTCTCCAAACTGCTCCCCACCAAAATCACAAAAAAACCCAAAGCAAACAAACAAACAAACCAAAAACCAAAACCATACCAAACAAACAAACAAAAATCCTAGAAAATTCTGGATGTTCTGTAAAATTGATAAATGTGCCTTGCTGATGATGAGGAAAGGCAGAGGGGAGGGAAGATAGAGCAGGAGAGAGATGCTTCCTCCTTGAATTAGAATCAGACATCAAGGCCAGGTGTAGTGGGAACATATCTGTAGCTCCAGCACTAAGAGGCTGAGGCAGAAGGATTTCCAGCAGTTTAAGAATGTCCCAGATTACATAGTGAGTCCCTGTCTAAAGAAAAAGGTGTGTGTGTGTGTGTGTGTGTGTGTGAAGAATTAGGTATCAAGAAATAATGTGAAAGATAAAAAAAAAGCCATGTAAAACAGTCATACTTAAGGCGCTGAGGACAACAGCATAGGAATGTTGCTTATAATTGAGAAAGGCTAGTTGCATGCTCCCATTCACACAAGAGGAAGCTGCTTTCTAGCCCGGGGGATTCATAAGCTTTCTGAGATCCAGGGAAGAATAATCAAGGAGTTGAAGATTTTCATGCTTTTGTCCTTCTCCAATTCAAAGAATTTGTGTTAAGGAGACATAAGTGTCTTGAAACAGGTATGCACCCATATGCACAGGAGCATTCTACACATAGCAAGAAATGAACATGGAAATTCTACAGCGAACAGCCAGATAAGTGCTGTGTACAACCTGCTGCACCTTTGCATGCGCATTAAACTTGACTTTGAAATCACATCTAAAGATTCATCTGTGACCTATAGTGACATGTGTTAACTGCACATGGTGGAAAATATCGTCTTACTTTTGGTTGTTGTCCTGGCTAGTTTTATGTCAACTTGGCACAAGCTAGAATCATATGAAACGAGGAAACTCAATTGAGAACAGGCCACCATAAGAACCAGCTGTAGGGCATTTTCTTACTTAGCGGTTGATGGGGGAGGGCCTGGCTCATTGTGGGTGGTGCCACCAGCCCTGGGCTGGTGGTCCTGGGTTCTATAAGAGAGCAGAGGGGGCAGCAAGCCAGTAAGCAGCACTCGTCCCTGGTCTGGTCTCCGCATCAGCTCCTGCCTCCAGGTTCCTGCCCTGCTTGAGTTCTTTTCCTAACTTCTTCCACCATGGACTACAATGTGGAAGTGTTAGCCAAATGAACCCTCTCCTCCACAATTTGCTTTAGGTCATGGTGCTTCCTCACAGCAATAGAAATGCTAACCAGTACAGTGGTTTAGTGTAATTTTGTCTATTTTTACATGCCAGTGAGGAGCTGAATTCTGAGGCTGGGTAGAGAGCACCAGTCGGTAAAGTGCTTTCCTTGTAAACACACAAGGACCAGGGTTTGGCTCCCAGAACCTATGTAAAAAGGCCAGTGAGGTCACAGACACTGTAACCATGGAGCTGGGGAAATGGAGATGGGAGGGTACCTGGGACCCCTGGCTGGCCACTCCAGTTTGTAGTGAAACTCAGGCCAGAGAGCAACTCCGTCTCAGACATGCAAAGTGGACGGGACCTGAGGAATGACATGGAGATTGTCCTCTGGCCTCCACAGGCATGCAAATACACACATGCACGCGGACATACACACACACACACATACATACATACACACACAGAGTGTGTGTGTGTGTGTGTGTGTGAGAGAGAGAGAGAGAGAGAGGGAGGGAGGGAGGGAGAGAGGGAGATGAATTCTGCTGACTGCCTTAAAGATTGGAAAACTCTCTTGTCTGTACACTCGGAAGATCTTGGTTAAGTTTCTGCGCTATGAAACTATACAATAATAGCGGTATGACACTCTCACACCAGGAATTTTCAGCAAAGTTTTATAAAATATGGGGGGAAAATCAAGAGAAAGATGCAGGGTACACTCCTAAACCAGAAAAAAAAATCATGATGAAGAAAGAAAAGAACTGACGTCTGTGTGCAGATTTCGGTCAGCAACAGCAAGCATTTTACCGTCAAAGCGGGAAGACAGTCTATGACCCCTGGGGTCAAACCAGTAGCTAATTGGAAGGATGTCAGGTACTCTGGTTACAAACCATGTTCCCGTGGAAACG
The DNA here is from genome assembly GCA_026225945.1 of Cricetomys ansorgei. Taxonomy (NCBI): domain Eukaryota; kingdom Metazoa; phylum Chordata; class Mammalia; order Rodentia; family Nesomyidae; genus Cricetomys; species Cricetomys ansorgei. Next base: position 42,090 of record JAMJFZ010004020.1, read on the forward strand.
AAGCATCAAAGAGCAAAGAGTGACTGCCAACACAGCATCGGACTCGTGGAGTCTACAGCTGGCTTTCTAATGGACTGGAAAGCAAATTAATTTCTATTCTCTGGTTTTCTTGTTAGTGGAGTTTACTGCCTGGGCTATCCCAGTGGAGTAAAGAGCAAGGAAACCACTGTTCCCAGTTCCCTCAAGGCAGACATTCCCCTGTTGCAGTGTCATTCTCAGTGAGCCTGGCTGGTCCAAGGCACCTTGGCTCCCTACAGTACAAGCAACTAACGTCAAACCCGCCCTTTGGAGCTGGGTCGGCTACTCTGGCCTGTCAGTTTGGAAACTGATTACTCTTATTCTATGGTCACCTTTGCTTTTGTTTGTTGGTGAAGCTCATGATTTTATATAAATGTGACTCTTACACGGATATACTTTTCTCTATTCTGAGGATAATGGGAATGAAAGATGTAGAAATCCTCCCCTCTTTGTAAGGGTTAGGATTGGGGATCTGGGGGCTGGGGGGTGTGTCAGTAGCTAATGTCCTTGCTCTTCAAGTTCCAGAGGAGCAGGTGTCAGGTGGGCAACTGTGTCTTCTTTATATGACAGGAAGTGGCACCCAAGAAGTTCTAACAATATAGCCACCTAAACTAGACCTGAACGATGACAACACCATTTGAGAAGCCAACATGGATGGGGAAATCTCACAAGGCCCCACTCCTGGATAAAGAATGACAGGGGATCAATGGCTGACAATAAAGAAAACCAGTCTTCCTCAGGGATGAATACCCCAATAGGTTGTCTTATCCCAGATTGTCAGCACTAAGTGTGCATAAGAGCAATACTGATTTGCCTGGGCGGGACACACACACACACACACACACACACACACACACACACACACACTCACACACCTCTGTGTATATGTATATACACATAACAAAATACTAACTAAAGAGGGGTTGTAGCACAGAGGATGAGTAGAGAAAGTGATATAAATACAATATTCATACATGAAATTCTGAAAACATAATTTAAATGCATAGAATTAATAGAATGGATTTAGGGAAAGTAAATAAAGATTCTCCAGAATTGTAAACTTCTAATCCCTTTCTCCCCACAGGAGAAGTCTATAAAATCAGTCTGAAAATGACAGGAGAAACATATTTCCAAATGGAAACAGAGCATTTTAGAGCAAGAAACTGGTGGATTTCCCTAGTGCCCCACTCTCATGGATGTGGTGAGCTCTAACTGCACTTAGTGGGTAGGTCATTCAGGAAGGAGGGAGAGGGGGTACAGATATAGGAGGGGCAGTTCTGGGGGAGCTGGATGGAAAAATGGGAGACGGATGTGACTGTATTTCATTGCATACATGTATCAAATTCTCAAGGGATTAAAGTAAAACAGAGCCGATGAGTCCACTTGGCTAGATAGTTCTCTGCTTTTCTTTCTTTTCTTTCTGACTTTTCTCCCTTTGAAAAGGTATCGTCAGAGCAGTTTTGGTTCTCAGCAATCCCAGCACAACGCTCAGAGAGTGCTGGGCTGTTGGAAGAATGCTCACTGCTGTCTCATCCTGCGCTGAAGGGTTGGTTCTCAGACTAGGGGCTAAAATATTTTGAAAACTGGCAAGTGAGGCTTTGGATACCACATATACCACACACTGCAGATTCGCTGCGGTGCTGGATTCCATCAAAACAGTGTTCGTGAATTTTCAGAGATGACTTTATTATCCAACTTAAGGAGATCTGCGAGGTCCACGCCCTGTGCTCCGCAATACAACTCCACTCTCAGCTCTGCCGTCTCTGCTCCAGGGTCCAGGTCTCATTGCTTCCATAAACCTGATGTTGCTCTCTGCCCTCTAATCTGGGTGAATTTTTGAAGCCTGCACTTTTATTGTTCTCATGTAAGAAGTAGAATTTACTCTACTCTTGAGCAAGCTATGTTGAATGGTTGAATGTCTCTTTTATTCCAAATTTGCAATCCATTATTTATGGTGCTTGTCAGTGGAGGCTGCCGTAACAGGCACCACAAACACAGAAACCATGGACTTCCCTGTCTTCTGGCTTGAGCGGGAGATTGCTGCGTCTCATCTGGGGCTGGAGTTCAAGGTGCAGCGTGCTTTGGATCTTTGGTCTTGTCACATTAGAGGCTATCTTCTCCATGAGTCTTCTTCACGATGTTGTCCCACCATGTGTGGGCGTGCCCAATGCCCCCCTTCAAACGCACATCTAAGTTCTGAACAGAGTCTCCTAAGACTCACACACTGAAGCCCTCAAGGTATGATCATCTATGGGAGACAGCTTTCTCTTCAGGCAGTGGGTTACCCTGCGGCTGCCTCACCTACAGACCTCACATCTCTCTTTCTGTGTTTGATTTTAGACGATTCTCTTTAGCTCTGGATATATATATAAATATATATATGTGTGTGTGTGTGTGTGTGCATACATATATATATATATGTATATGTGTGTGTGTGTGTGTGTGTGTACATATGTATATGTGTGTGTGTGTATGTGTATATATATATGTGTGTGTGTGTACATATGTATATGTGTGTGTGTGTATGTGTATATATATATATGTGTGTGTGTATACATATGTATATGTGTGTGTGTGTGTATGTGTATATATATATGTGTGTGTGTGTATACATATGTATATGTGTGTGTGTGTGTGTATGTGTATATATATATGTGTGTGTGTGTGTACATATGTATATGTGTGTGTGTGTATGTGTATATATATATGTGTGTGTGTGTACATATGTATATGTGTGTGTGTATGTGTATATATATATGTGTGTGTGTGTGTGTATATATATATATATGTGTGTGTGTGTGTACATATGTATATGTGTGTGTGTGTATGTGTATGTATATATATGTGTGTGTGTGTGTATACATATGTATATGTGTGTGTGTGTGTATATATATATATGTATGTGTGTGTGTATGTGTATATATATATATGTGTGTGTGTATGTGTGTGTGTATACATATGTATATGTGTGTGTGTGTGTGTATATATATGTGTCTGTGTGTGTATGTGTATATATATGTGTGTGTGTGTGTGTGTGTGTGTGTACATATGTATATGTGTGTGTGTATGCATACCACACACACACAGACACACATATAGCTGATTGTTTTTGTCATGCTGATACCCTAACTCATGGACTCGGATTTAAAGGTAATTTTAAAACAAACATATCCTCTTTTACTTACCTGGATTCTGTGTGAACTGTAGCTATTTAAATTACATGCATATATGAGTGATATATTAGAATTTTATACATACATTTGTTACATGCTGATATATTGTAATTATATTTTATGTGAGACCTGCAATACCTGGAACAAGGTCAGTTAGATTCATAGGAATTTTTAGAGACACATACAAGGAGCTCTGCCTATCTTTTGATGACAGTGATATGTCTGTGTGGGGGGTGGGTGGGCGTGGGGCGGGACATGAGCAGGAGTCAGCAGGTATGTGAAAGACAGAGGGTGGTGATCTGAAAGTCTCACCATCTGGCTGACAAAGCTAGCCATCTGACCACAGACTTTTCCAGGAACAGAGAGCTAGACAGTCTTAGTCTTTATCTAACCTAAAAAAAGTGATCCCTGCTACAAAATACTTGTGATATCCATTTTTGATGAGACGTGTGTTATGAGGAGCCAGAGGTGTTTGTGAATGACGTCAGCCTGCAGGGAAGAACCTGTGGGAGCCATGGCTTCCAGTTCTGTGAACTCATGGAAGGACTCTCTAGACTCTGCCAAACAGTAGAGACATTTATCACAGCCAGTTTCGGGAAGGCTGAGTGGCAGTTCCTGCCAGACTAAGGATGTGAACACTGGACCAACAGCTATGAAGTATGACATTATTCCTGCTTTTGCAACAACAGACTTGGAAAAGCAATATCAGATCAGACAAGGATTTTTAAACTTTTTCCATTTGTGATTATTTTTCATTTTCGACTTTCTTTTTAACAAATCAAACATTTATTGATAATAAGTCCTGAAGAAATTTGTTTTATGATTCTTCTTTAGTAAACACTGAATTTTGACATTCGTAAAAGTGAGAGCCAACGGGCACACTAGTTAGGTGGGTGTGCTCATTTATTTTTGCATAAAGGATTGAATCCTAGGGGAATATTTTATACTGCAAAATGCAGCTTCTTTGACATTTTCTAGAGCTGGTCAATATTTTGAATCTACAGTCATAATGCTGAAAATGTCACTTTGCATAAATCTTTAGTACCATGTAACAGAACTATGTTTAAGACCATTTCATAAATCGATGGAAATTCTGTTCTAATCTGAGGCCAGAATTCTTTTCGTAATTTTTGTGAAACTGAAGTCAATAACTCAATCAGCAATTTATTCAATCAAATGTTCTAAAGCAAGACAACTCTGAGATACATACATTTGATATTGGTGTGTTGAGAAAGGATGACAGAAATTATTTAAAGTCTTTCTTTTCTGTTACTAAGCCATCATGGCTCTATAAGCCCCGTGCAGTAAAAACACTAAAATTCATAGCACATGACAGTCTTATTGGGAGCCAAGGTTTTCAGCAGCTTCTATTGATGCTGCAAGTGGAGACTGCACGCTTACTCTGTGTTTATTGAAGTCACAACGCAACACGGACAAACCCTGACAGAAATGCCTTGATGCAATTACTTTTGAATTATTTGGGGGTGACTTCATTCAATGAGTTTTTACTCTTGCTGATTTTTCTTGCTCCTTCACTGGGAAACGTACCCCTTGGTTTAAGAAGTGATGGACTAAATGGGTCACCTGGGGGGGGCTTGTCTGCTGATGACCTGGTCTATAATTGTATGGAAGGACAACTGCGGTCAAGCAAGTCCAGCAGCTATAGAGTGAGATCCATTCCTCACAAAGGCTCTCAAGTGCAGAGAACTAAGGAAATGCAGGGCTCCGCTCTGATGAGCTCGCCTTTGCTGAATTATCGTTCCAGGTCGGAAACTACACATACTCAACAGACCAGACCAGCAAAGCTAGCTCCTCCTGGAGTCCAGGCACAAGTGCAGATGGTCACCAGGACCAGAGAATGCTGGTTTCTTGCAAGGTTCCAGGGCAGCTGAGGCCTGATGTTGGCAAAACTCCCTCAAGGGCACCAACCATGGTTCTGCACTCTTGCCCTGCATTGCATTGGACATGGCCTCTGTGACCTGGAGCACTGACTTCTGGGTCCCTGTGACCTGGAGCACTGACCTCTGGGTCCCTGTGACCTGGAGCACTGACTTCTGGGTCCCTGTGACCTGGAGCACTGACCTCTGGGTCCCTGTGACCTGGAGCACTGACCTCTGGGTCCCTGTGACCTGGTGCTGTGACCTCTGGGTCCCTGTGACCTGGAGCACTGACCTCTGGGTCCCTGTGACCTGGTGCTGTGACCTCTGGGTCTCTGTGACCTGGAACACTGACCCCTGGGTCCCTGTGACCTGGAACACTGACCCCTGGGTCCCTGTGACATGGAACACTGACCCCTGGGTCCCTGTGACCTGGAACACTGACCCCTGGGTCCCTGTGACCTGGAGCTATGACCTCTGGGTCCCTGTGACCTGGAGCTATGACCTCTGGATCCCTGTGACCTGGAGCTATGACCTCTGGATCCCTGTGACCTGGAGCTGTGACCTCTGGTGTGGGTCCCTGTGACCTGGAGCTGTGACCTCTGGGTCCCTGTGATTCAGCTTGGACTTCTCTTGGGGCTAGCTCAGCTCCAATCCCTGCCAATGTTCCAGGCTCAAATTCTTCAGCTCTCCTGATCTGTATGGTTTAATTTCTCCTCTTAGACCCTGCAAGCTGTAGGATGCAGAACAGAAGGCTAGCTGGAGGCGTGTCAGAATTTCCCCAAAGCTGTGGAGAGCAGCAGGCTTGTGGAGGGTAGCACACTGCCACCTACAATCTGGAGCCCTGTGAGTGTTCCCACACGTTCTGTCAGGCTCGCTATCAGCACACAGGATGTAGTGCGCTCAGTGCTCTCTGCTCTTCCCAGACAAGTGGGAAATCCCCTGCCTCCACAGCAGTGCCTCTATCTCCCTGCAGCCGCCACTGGAATGGACCTGGTGTGTGTCATATCATGGACCGAGTATTCACACCACGGTCTTGGTGACATTCACTAACTGTACAAAGAAGGGGGCCTTGCAGAAGGCATGGGTTTCCAAGACCCAGAGCTACCGAAGAATCTAGACACCTGAGGTTTTGTTCCCCATGATGTGATCCCTTGCCAAAGGCAGGCGGTTGAAGGCAGAAGACAAAACCAATAGCAACTAGGAAGGATTCGAACTAGGATCATCTGACACCTGTAGGGGTCTGGTTCTACAGAAAGAAGCTGCCACAACCACAGGGTCTTCTTACACCCTGCATTTAATTTTGTGACCTCTTATCTTTTCTCTGTATTGTATCCTAGCAATATTTATCTCTTCAAATCTGTCTTTTGACTTCAAGGTTCATACTCTTACTGAGTTTTTTTGTCTGCTATGAATAATTTGGCTATTCTTTTCATAAGTGAATTTGGGAAAAGACTTGAGCAAATGAGCAAACAGTTGAAATATGGAAAATAGAAACATTGGCTGAGACATTGACCCTAAAGTCTACAGGAAGCATATTCTTCTACTACAGTCTTCTTCAATGAGAACACATTCAAAAAAATTTACTCTTCTGTGATCTGGTGTTGTGTGTATAAGGGGGTTGGGGTGGGGTTGGGAGAGAGAGAGAGGGGGAGAGAGGAGAGAGAGAGAGAGAGAGAGAGAGAGAGAGGGATTGAGAGAGAGAGAGATTGATTGATTGATTATTGGCTTTTCCTGAGTGCGGGCAGGTTTTAGATGCCCTGCATTAGCGCCTACCTGCCGCGAGGCGGCGCCGCCCACCGCCTTGGCTAACCCACCCGGCAAGGGCGGAACAAAAGCAGCCTACGGTGTTTTCCCCAGAGGCAGAAACATAACCTCGTCCTTGTCACAGCTCAAAGAATGGAATGCAGAATTTACACAGAATTCTCAAAATATGTTTTATCTTCGTTGTCAGTAACCCCCAACGGACCAACTTTTACTTTTGTTCTTGCGAATTTGGAGCGGCAAATGACATCAGGCCTACTTTATCCATCAATCAAAGGTAATTTCCCGTGTTTGTTACCATAGCACCCACAGCTGTGGCACTCCGCTGCTTCTGTCTCCTTAAGTTCAGCTCCCTATTACCCGTAAGCAATCGTGGATTGCTCTCTAGGAGCTCCTGAGCCCGGTGAGGGAGGGCGGAGAGGGGCCGAGACCCTCCCCATCACTGGCTCTGCAGATGGAGACCCTAACAGGGCGGCCTGTGAGAGGCTGCGGCAGAACTGTGTGTAACTTCGACTCAACCGCCCCAGCAGGGAGTGACACCCTGCAACTTCTCCCTAAATACCTCTCAAAGCTCCTCCAGGAATGTCAGCTCTTCTGTGGAAGAACCTAGAGCACCCCAGTTCCTCTGTCCCTTTCCCTCAAAGCAGACTTAAGCACAGGCAGAAGCTCTTGAGTCATCCAGATCTGCGGGCACGGCATTCGGCCCTGAGCACAGCACCCTGAGTCAGACACTTCACCGCAGTGGGCAGGCTTCCTCTGCTCTTTAATAAATCTCCGGCTTAATAAGGATCTGCTTATTCTGTTGATCATCAAAACATTACCTTTGAGAGCTACGGCTCCGGACAAGGCTACATTTTGTAAGCACTACAAAGAACACACCTAGGTGGGGAGGAGGCTCAGGCGCCTCACATGCTTGCTGAATTAGGCAGAGTGTTGAATGCCTCTAATCCCAGTTCTCTGGAGATAGAGGCAGAAGGGTCAGGAGTTCAAGATCACCCTCAGCTACATAAAGAGTTCAAAACTACCCTGGGTACCTGGGTACCACACCTCAAAAACAAAAACAGAAAACAAGAAGTGAAATGCTGAAATGCTCAATTTAATTCTAAAGACCTCATGCTTTTTTCCAGAAATTCTATTTTGAAACTATCAAAATTTTGCCAGCCCTAAGGCTGAGCCATACCATTTCTGGTTGAAGGAGTCAGAAGCATCCACCCATGTCTAAGAGCACTGAAGGCCCCCACAGAAGTCTGGGTCACATACGGCTGCTTTTCACTAAGAGGTGTCCTGGACAGACCTGGTCTCCCAGTAGCATCTGGCACAGGCTACATCTGTCAAGAGCTCAGCGAGCACCAGCAGTTCTCAGTGTCAGGGAGGGGTTCTCTGCCCTCCGAGGAACTACACACAAGCTACTCTCCTTAAATCTTCTGAGCTTGAAGAAATGCCAGTATTTTTTCTCTCCTTTTTCTTTTGGTTTTTAGCTCTCTGAGAATTTCGCCAATATATTTGGATCACATCAACTCCCTCTACTAACTTCTCCCGTGGATTTCCTCATCTGCCCACCTGACTTTGCATCCTCTGTTTTATAACCCAACCAAGTCCAACTTCTGTCAACCATATAGTCTACGATGTGGGGACACACACTAAAGAACTGACCCTCCCTCTCCTCAGCCACCAACAGTCCCTCGGCCAGGGCTGGGACTTTGTGGCCACTGAGCCTCTGAATGCTTCCACTTTGTTTGGGTTGAGCTTTCGAGGTTCCTGTGCGTGATGTGAACACGCCGTGAGTTAATATGTACAGCTTCCTTCCGTGTCCCCCAAACACTGTTCCCATAGTCATCGACCAACCCTGGCTCTATGACATTTTGCCTCTCCTCTGCACTAATCCCTGACCTTAAGAGGCGGGGTGTGATGTAGAGAGTATTCCCCAGCCTCTTATTTTTTACACCTTGACTGGGTGTGGGTTTCTGTGTTAATCACAGAAACAGAAGCTTCTCTGGTGAGGCCTGGGGATCCATCAGTCTGTGGGTACAATGATGTCGTTAGGACTCAGTTGGATACATTGTCCATGAGCAGAGTGATAGTAGTCGGTTCTCCCCAAGGTCTATGACATGTCAACCTCAGGTTCTCAGCCTAATAATGGTGCCAGGTTTGCTTCATCTTGTGAACAGATTTTAGATTCTTTCAGTTCTTAGTGATAAGTGACTAAGCTTTTTGTAAGTGGTGTGGAAATAACCTCGCTTACTACATTTGTTTTCAAAACCAGGAATGGCAGAGGTGACAATTCTGACCAGCTTAGATGGTTGTTTTATTTTATAGACTGTGTTTAGTGCCTGTTAAGGGCCTTGTTCTGCAATATCTGCCTGTGAGCCTGTTGTGAGGTCACACTCAACTTCTCCATTGAGCCTGTTTCCTCCTGAGTGTAGAAGACCTTTCATTCACGACATGTAGGGAAATCTGGCTCGTTTACACTCACTCCAGGGTGATGTGCAGGTTTACGTGTATCTGTCAATAAGGAGCTTCAGGAAACATGTAAGGTGTAGCTGGCAAGCAAGGGTTGTGTTCCTGGGTCCTCACTGTCCCAGAAGCCAGTCTACCTGGGCTCTGTGAGCAGAAGGAGAGGCCTGAGTTTCTTTCTTCTTTTCCCAAGATCGAGTCTGTTTTTGGTCGTGTCTGGAACTCTCACTCACGTGGCCAGGAAGCATGGAGGAGTGCAGTGGGCTTAGCATGAGCAGCCACTCAGCGGGGACCCTGCAAGCTCAGGTATGGACTGCAGCTGCTAGTGATCAGCCCGCACAGTCTCCACCAAAGCTTTGTCCCACACAGAAGAAAGCCGTGACTCTTCCTGTTGTGTGAGTTCACAGAATTTCAGGATGCTATGCCCCAAAAACTGGCTGTAGAATTCTGAGCGTAGGAACATAAAGGCCACAAAGCCAACAGAAAGCAAACGGGCAGAGTGGCCTCCGACCAGAGCGCCAGGTGACCCCAGAGGCCTCTGAAGAGCTGCACGGTCTTCCAGGCCAGTGGCAGATTTCTCTCTTTGTCACCTTTCCTTAGAGATGTCACTACAGCTACCAACAAACAGATTTTACAAAACCTACAACAACTAAAAATGCAAGTCGTACACGAGTCTTTTTGGTGCAGAAGGCATCTGTGCCTGCCCTTTGCATCCCATGGACCTCAAATCCTCCTTTGGGCTTTTGTCCTCATGAGTTCCTGGAGGGACCTATGGCCTAGCCCCAGGTGAGGACAGGCACTAAGACACACAGATGGTCTTAGAAGGTGAAATACCACAAGCTTCCCTTGGACAGAGTTTTAAAATAGAGGCTTTCGTTCTTTATGGTCTTTTATGGCAAGTTCTACAGCAGTGGATCTCAACCTTCCCGATGCTGCGACTCTTCAGTACAGTTCCTCATGCTGTGGTGACCCCCAACCGTAAACTTCTTTTCATTACTACGTCATAACTGTAATTTTCCTGCTGCTGTGAATAGTAATGGAAATATCTGATGAGCAGATGGTCTTAGGCGACCTGTAGAAGGGTTGTTTGAATCCCCCTCTCCCCCATAGGTGTCACACGACCCACAGGTTGAGAAGCACTGTTCTATGGAAAAATCAACATAAATTAAAGTCTGTTTCCCCCAGAAAGCAAGATTTTCTTTCCTTCTCTCCTGGTCACCCTTTCCTCCCTTCATTTACTTCTAATTTCCCTCTTTTCCTCTTTCCCATCCTTCCTCCCGTCTTCTCTCTCTCTCCTCTACCCTCGTCCTCCTCTTCTTGCTCCTTCTTTGCTCCCCTGTCCCTCCCTCTTTCTTCCCCTCCCTCCTGCTGCATCCTTCTCTCTCCTCATGCTCCTTATTGCCATATCCGGGCACACAGCATGTGCGGTGGTCGGGGCTGGGACACTTACTGTGGTTTTACCAGTAGAAGGACAGGCTGTGCGAGGGAGAAGAGCCCCTCTGCCCCTTGGGGCACTGACTATATCTTGGTGGTTTGTTACACTTGATACATTGTAACAGTGATCATTTCAACTTGTCATTCTTTTATTTTATTATTTCCTTTTAGATTTATTCATTTTATTTATGTGTATCAGTGTTTTGACAGTGTGCATATCTGTGCACCCTGTGCATGTCTGATGCCTGCAGAGGTCAGAGGCGGTATTGCATCCCTGGCAACTGAAGGGACAAATGGTTGTGACTGACCACTGGGTGCTAGAAGCCAACCCCGGATCCTCTGCAAGAACAACCATGCTCTTACCCACTGAGCCATCTATCCAGCCCCTTATTTTTAAATTATATTTATTTATTTTTTAAATTTATTTGTGTGTGTGCATGCATGCATGTGTGTATGCAGGTCGAGGTCAGAGGGCAACCTGAAGGAGTGAGTTCTCTTCTCCTGCCATCTGGGCCCAGGGACTGAACCCAGGTAGTCGGGCCAAACAGCTGGTATCTTCATTCACCTAGACATCTCTCTGGTCCTGCCATCGTTTAGCAGAGCTTTACAAACCCAGTGTACAAAAAGAATTTTCCTGTCTTCCAAGACTAATCATGCTTAAAATTCAAATGTTAAACATTCTGTGAATCAAGTCAAATAGTTTAAAATTTGGGTCTCCCCTCCTCTTCTAAGGGAACGTAAAGAACGCAGGACAACCGAGTGCTTGGATAAGGATGTTGTTTTCACTGTTCCACCATGAAGCTGCTCTTAGCTTTGACCTTGTATTCTATGTCTGCCTAAACTACACAATCCGCATGGGTTTCTGGAGACTGGCGCTGTGTCGATGTTCTGCCTGGTCTGAGTGCTTTGCCAAAAGAAGTAGATATTGTTACCAGAAAATACAGAGTCTACCTGCCTGGGCTCTTAAGCAGCAATATGCACACGATGGCTCAGCAGATATATACATATTTCTCAAAGTTGACATAAAATTCATCACAACAAACACAAGAGGCAATGTTAACCACAACCCCCCACCTTCTGCAATTATCCTCACGAGACAGTCACAGAAAGTCTCCGTCGCAGTGTAGTTGTGTGGTGGAGATGCTAACCGCTGACCCTTATGTAAGTCAGTTTGGGAAACTTTTTGGTGCTTCTGGGAGGGAGGCTGCGTAAAAACACCTTCATGAGGTCTCAGTGCTACACTAGCAAAAGGAAGCAACCATTCGAAGGAGATCAGTGGAAGTCCCCAACCCAGCCAGTACCTGTGCAGATGAAGCTGGAGAGGCCTCCGTAGATGACTTCGTCATTGTCGGGCAATATGAATGGACACCTCGTCTGCACCTCCAAACAATATTGCTTGCAAGGAATTGTCTTTCTGCAGTTAAACTGTGTGACTTCAAAATACTGGGAACAGAGCCAGGCTTTGTAGACAATCTGAAAAGCAAAGAGAGAAGAATTGGAGATGTAGAGGGAAGGCTACACCCATGTCTCTTGCAAGAGGAAGGCTGGGCTGGGGCAGCATGCTTAGGCTCCACATGGGTCAGGAGTCAACGCGGAGGGATTGTGGTTTACACATGCGCAGGCTTCACATGGTCAGAACATGGTTAAGACTACTGTGAGAGGTAACGGTGTATTAGAAACAGTCCTATGCAGAATGCAGAAGCTATTTAATCTGGAGAACTCCTGGAAACAACGAAGAACCTAGAGCTCTCAGGATCCAATCATATATGAGTAAAGGACGACATAACCCCAGGGATCCTTTGGTAACTCACTGCAGGGGGCAGAGGTCTAGTTGCTTCCCAGTTTTCCCCACCGTTCATACTTCGATTGGACACTAGATGGCGCTAGGCCCTTTGCAAGGACGACCTGCAGGGGCGCAGAAGTATGTGGGCAGGTCACAGCCAGATTTCCTCACAGCACACAGTAACAAGACGCGGAATTTGCATCTGTGACTCACACGGACTGCACTGAAAACCTCTCTGAAAGCGGAAACACAGAGCAGAGTAACAGGCTTATTTGGTTAGGAGGAGGGTCCCTTCACCAGAGCCGCCAGTCAACCTTTCACCCAGTGCGATCTGCATTTGCTAAGTATTTAAGTAATTTAACGACATGTGGCTTCATTGGTCCCTTTCTATGTGCTGGCTACTGGAGGAAGTAAACATTGCAAATTCTTTTTTTCCTCCTAACATGAAGAAATAAACTAAGTCTAAATTTAAATAAAGCAGCATAAAGCAGTGAAATTCGGTTTCTCTCTGGGTCTTTTGCTACAGTGGATTCTGTTTATTTCAAGGGGAAAATAATACTATTTAGGTAACATTTCCTCCACTATATGCTACATTTAAAAATGGATGGCTTAGCATTAAATGTTCATGAATACATCTTCAACAGGATAAAAATGGCAAGTATCTAACAAATATATGTATTTTCTAAGCAAGTTACAATTTTTTCTTTTCCTCTCTGATTCTCAGCATACATTTAGAATATGTCAAATGGTCACATTTTCCTCAAGAATGGAAAGTACATAAATAAGTGGAAAATTTGGACTGCAAATCTGTAGATTTCCCAGTTTTTGTTCTTAGGGGTTTTGCTGTGCTTAATAGAAAAATATTTTCAAAACCTGTGGGATCGTAACAGGGTTTGAAGATTATTGTAAACAGCCTGACTCTGGAGTGACCAAATCAGTTTTTCTCATCAACAGACAGGAGGCTGCTGACCGGAGAGCTCCAGATACTACCGTGAGCTAGCAACCTGCAGCCAGCTCCCTTGCCCTTCAGCTCTGAGATCGACCTGAATGTTCAGATACGCCATAGAAAGCTTCCATTTGAGAAAGACATTTCAGTTCCCAGCCATCTGTGGGAAGCCAGTCGGAGGAAACCGTGTGACAAAACAAAACCCTGGGACAGGGAAGAAACATTTTATCATCACTTGAGAGATTAAGGCAGAGGAGCAATTTTTATATAATGAAAGAATTATCTTTTCCCGGTGCAGACATGTTAGTGATAAAAGAGGCAACTCAGGCACAGAGGACATTTGCTAGAATACTCCAGCCTTAACTGGAACGATTTGCCTGGGAGGAAAGGCAATTCTGTACTCTTGCAAAAAGATGACTCGAAAAGTAAAAAACATGCTAGCAAAAATCTGCACACTGTTCTAGGGGGCGTGGAGTCATGCCTGACAATCTATCATCAAATGAAGGGATAAGGGTGGGGGTCTGCCCCTGCCCCTGCCCGCCGAGGGCTTCTGCGTACCGTGTGCCTGTGACGGTGCCTTTCCTTACGTATTCACCATTTCACTGTGGGGTCAGAAGGGCAAGATATCCTGCTAGGTTCCAGAGTGGCACTTAATCTGAGAATAACCAACGAGTGTGCTTACGGCCACTCAGTAGGAGGGAACACAGTGGGCACTGTAAACCTAGCTGTGACTGAGGAGGCCGTGAGCCCTAGAGGGCACCCACATGGTGGACGGAGAGAACTGAGTCCTACAAGTTGTCCTCTGATGTCCAATGAGGGTTGTGGCATTCACACTCAGGAGCAGACTCCTACACACACACACACACACACACACACACATATACACACATATACTACATGCATGCACACACATATAACACACATATACCATGCACACATGCACACACACGTACACACGGACACACACAGACACATACACATATACACACATATACACATGTATGCACACACATATAACACTTATACACACCCACATGCACACACACATACACATGCACACACACAGGCACACACACATACACACATATACACATGCATGCACACACATATAACACATATACACACACACATACACACACACATACACACGCACACACACACACAGACACACACACATATACACACATATACACATGCATGCACACACATATAACACATATATACACACATACACACACACACAGACACACACACTCAAACATAAAAATAAATTTAAAAATTTCCCTGGTCCCCTTCCTCTAATAAAGATGTCCTCAGCCTCCTGTCACACTGCTGATGTGCGACATTTAGTCCAGTCTATACGGACTAGGGCTTCAGGGCCTGACCCTGCAGTGTGTGGAGATCAGACAACTGGCACTGGGAGCTGGTCTACAAGATCAGCTGCCTGTAGCAGCTGCATTTTCTTGCCAAGTGCATATGGTACAGTTTTAAGTGAGTGAGAGACTTAAAAGTCAAAGCTGGAGTTTGTGTGTCTTCATGCAGACATTCAGCTCTGTCTGGGAAGCACTGTCTGCACCCAGAATCTGGAAGGAGTGGTCTACTCTGAGCAGGAGGCAAAGAGAAGTGATGTTCCTAAGGCTGAGCTGAGTCTGAGGGAGAAGATATAAAGTCCAGCCTTGCAGGGTTCACTGGGGCAGTACACACCTACATGCACGCACCCACGAGCACGCACACACACACACACACACACACACACACACACACACACACACTTGCTTCTACCACAGTGGGTGATTGGCCATTTCCTGAACCACAATCCATAAATCCTCTTGTCTGCTTTTGCTAACATATTTCTTTGGATCCTCTATTCTGATGGGCTAGCCTTGTCCTTCAGCACTTCCCATGCTGTCTGGAGATAGCCCTCATTTCCAAGCCCTCACAGTTTAATTCAATACAGTGCCAGTGTGAAAGATGGATGCCACAGTCAAGGCATATGGGGTCAGAAATTCTCTCAGAGCTGCAGTGCCCCTACACCAGCCAGCTACTCCAGGGTGGTAATGTTGGGGTCACCAACATGTGACTACAGGGAAGACATAAAACAGGTCAGCCACTGTGCTCCCGAGTAGGAAAGGCGCCTGTCTCTGGGAGGCCTGTGTGCTTAAGGACTCAGGGGGAGCTGTCAGCTTGTCTTTAGCAACACTCAGGAGGAACAAAGAGAATGCCCAAAGGCTGACAGAGAGCCGAGTTTATCAGCACTCTTCCCTTCTGAGAGAGGGCCTCTTCCGTCAAGGTTGTCTTGATTTGTCTTTTCTCCCTCTTCCTTTCCTATGGCTTGGCTCCAGCACAGCCCTTCCGCTGGCCTTGTCCTCTCCAAACTGCTTGATCTCTGTGATGTCATCCAGTCACATGTTTGACTCCTCACCAGCTGGGGTTCAAAAGTCAGGTAAACATCTCCTTGAAGCGACAGCATCCTCACTCTGAGACTTACTCTGTCCAGTGCCTGCCCTTGCTGACAGTGTCTATTGTGCCCCTTGCTGGTCCCTAACGTCGGCACTCACACAGTCCAGCTGCCCTCCTTACGATTCAATTGTCATAATGGAACCTAAATACTTGTCTTCCTCTTCCTCTCTCCCTCCCTCCTGCACGGATCTGTCTAAAGTCTTCTCACGGCTCTCTAATGGCGCAGTTCTACAGAATCCAACATGGACATCAGCCTGCTCTGCTCGGAGGATTTCCACCCCTCCTGCCCCTTCCACACATTTCTACCCCTTTTTGCCCCTAGCACGGTGCAAGGCTCCATCTCTCAGTCTGTGGTCTCCGACCCACCGAAGTCTGATTTCTCCTGACACTGGCTCTGTCCCTGATGTCTCCTCCTCCCGCACAGGCAGTGGACCCACCTGAGTGACCTCCTCCTCTATGCCTGGTTAGAGGAATCTCTGCAGGGTTGATTGCTTTCGCCACTTCATTTTATCAACCAGGATGTGAGAGACAAGCAGAGTCCGGCACATACTCAGAGCTCTGCAGCCTCATTCTGTTGAGCCCTGGGCAGCATCTCCCCCCACTCCTACCCAGACTCTGCTGGAGAGGCCCCTGGACTGAGTAACAGATCCAGTACCCTTCGCCCCGCAGCCCTCTTCCCTCTGCATCACGTGCCCCTGGCTGGTTAGTGCCTCCACACTCCTGCCAGGGACCTTAAAGTACATTCTTCAAGTGCACAGATCTCAGTGGCCTCCTTGGCATCCTTTCTGAGTCTCTTTCTGTTCTGGGTCCCCTGAGACTGCAGTTCACAGCCAGGTGCACTTTTGTGCCCACAGGACCCTAGAGACATCTGGTTAAAATTGACCTTTCATGGAATTCTCATGGGAATTTGTCACACTGCCTTCGGATAGGCACAGCAATGTCCTGTGTTGTTTAGTGGCAGGGTAGAAGGGGCCCTTCCAGAAGTAGTTCAATCACACATTAGAATGATATGTGTGTCATCATGCCCCCAGAGAACTAGAAACCATTCCTTCAGAGAGAAAGATGAGCTTCTAACAAGCCCCTCACGGGACGGTCAGGTGGGGGCAAGGTGGATGCAGGGCTACTCTGGGCTTGAGAGGGCAGATGTCCTTCTCGTGGTGGCTGTGTGGCCCCTTGGTCAACGGGGTGGAATCCCTTTTCTCAAGGGTCCTGTTGGAAGCTGAGACTAGACAAGAGTAAACAGCAGCGGCCTGTCACTGGTGCTGCACTGGGGCTCACTTGAGCTTGGTCTGGTTTAAACTGATCTGAGGCCAGGTTTCTGCTGGGATTTGGAGGTTTGAAAAGATGTGCAGACACTTTTTTATTGTCCCTTTTATCGAGAACTTGAGCGTTCCCCATCTCACGTGAATTGAGAATACTGGCAAGTGGGGAATAATTGATCTTGTGAAGAAGAGGAAACTGAAGAGTCTGAAATAACTGCAAGCTTGAAGACAGTAGGGGTGGGGGATGGTGAGGGTGTGTGTTCATCTCTGGGGTGGGGGATGGGTGAGGGGTGTGTTCACCTCTGGGGGTAGGGGGTGGGTGGGGGTGTGTTCACCTATGGGGATGGGGGATGAGTGGGGGTGTGTTCACCTCTGGGGTGGTGGGGTATGTGTTCACCTCTGGGGTGGGGGATGGGTGTGTGTGTGTGTTCACCTCTGGGGTGGGGGGATGGTAAGGCCCACGTGACACTTGCTGTAAACTTGGTGTTTGATGTGCATGAAAGCTAACTTCTAGTTTTACAATGAATGTCAAAATACAGATGTCATGAGCAGCCAGTAAATTCATTTGAACATGAAGCCTTCTTCATTACCTTCTACAGTACAGGGGACGGAGCTCCTTGACCTCCTCATACAGGGCATGGAGCACCTTGACCTCCTCATACAGGGCATGGAGCACCTTGACCTTGACCTCTTCATACAGAGGACAGAGCACCTGGACCTCCTCATACAGAGGACGGAGCATCTTGACCTCCTCATACAGGGGACAGAGCACCTTGACCTCCTCATACAGGGGAGATCTAAGGAACAGCAAATGTGTAAGCTTGCCACACACAGGGTGTAGCCCTGCGGTAGTACACTCCAGTTACCTCTCAGCCTGACCACAGTGTGTTGCTATGTGCCCTGTGGAACTAATCTTAGACAGGGCTTTAGTGATATAAGCTTACTACCACAGTCCCTCTGTCCCAAGAATGCGTGGCTGCAGCTGTGTTACCAGTGTCAGACTCACAGAGGCTCCTATGGGAACGGGGACGTCCCTGTGCTCTGTGGACTGTGATGACCTCATGGTTCCCACAGTCAGGAGCATGGCTTGATTATCATGATGATGGGCGATGCTCGACACCCACCAAGTGGCCGGGTTTTTACCCCATCTTAATATGACTCAATACCTAGAGGTGGAGGAGGCAAGGAAAGCCCACTTTATGGCTGAGTGTATCTGTGTTTCAGATGGGGGGCAGTATTGAGTGGCTCGGCTATTGAAACACAGTCCTTACTGTAAAAAAGAAAATGTCACTGATACTGGAATCATAGCGTTAAAATCTATGAGCCTTTCCTTAGTCTAGTGAGAACACAGAGTAAGGCTCAGATCCTGCAGCAAAAGAGTTGTTCACCAGCGTTGGCGTCCCAGGTAGCAGTCAGTTTATGCATTCACCCATAAGTTGTGAAGGAGAGTGGATAGAGACTCCTGCAGTCAGAGCGTCCTTCAGAGGAGAGGTTTCTTCATAAGACATCTTGGATGGGTAGATGGCTCAGTGGGTAGAGTGTTCACCACAAAAGTATGGCGATTTGAGTTGGGAGCCACAGAATACACGAAACACCAGTTATGGCAGCGTGCGTCTCTACTCCCAGGACTCCTGCTGTGATCAGGAGACAGAGACAGGAGAAGCCCTGGAAGCTCCCAGCTGGCCTGGCATGTGCCCAAATGAACAAGAGATGCTGTCCTACACAAGATGGAAGGCAAGAACTGACACTGAGGCTGTCCTGCTATCTCCGTATCCTGTCTGTGGTGTGTGTACCCCACTCAATGCACTGAGATGGGGGAGGGAGAGGAGAGAGAGGTTTTTAATTTTTTTAAAAAGACACATCCTTGGCATCAAAACTGGTGCTATCAAATTAATGTGGGCAATGCAAGATGGATCAGGTGCATTGTTAGTACCATGCAAAGCATTCTGGGGCTTATGGAGAAGTGAAGGGAGGCTCTGTGATAAGAGAGCAGCCTGGGCCTGGCACAGAGGTCAGATAGAGATGAGAGTGACTTGGGTAGAGAGGAGAAGAGAAGGGCAGTGTGGGGGATGGTGAGTAGAGACCATTGCTAGATGCTGGTCGTGTTCTCCATATGCACCTAATGCAAATGCCGTCACCTTCCGCATGTGCACGCCAGGCTCGGAGAAGCCACATAGCTGGACAAGATCCCACAGCAGAACAACTAAGAGGAAGTCTTCAGTGGTTTTACCCCAAGCCTCCAACCCACACACCAAACCCTTCCCAGTTCACCACTGAGTGAAGCTGGGCTCAGCGCATGCTACCTTATGGCAGCAGTTTGGAAGTTGCAGGGAGCACCTCTTCCAAGCTGGGCCTGTTGGAGTAGGCCTGTGGTCCTTGGTATTCCAGAGGTGGAGGCAGGGGAATTGAAATCACAAGTTCAAACCTGCCTGTGCTATATAATCAGTTAAAGGCCAACCCGGGCAACCTAGTGCAACTCTACCTCCACCCCCACCCCCCATAAATAAAACCAACCAAACAAGGAACAAACACACAACAGGCCAGGGATGTAGCGCAGTGGTAAAGATCTTACATAGCAGGTGTGAGGCCCTGTTACCGAAAAAAGAAAAGACAGAAAAAGAAGAAGAAAAATGCCTCCTCTGGTGCCCAGCTGTCGATATGGAAATATGCTCTGCCATAGCTCTGCAGTCCTTCTGCCAGGGCAGTGCGTGCTCCTCCCTCATGGAAGACCTAATGTGTGGCAGGGGCTCGCAGTAAGCATGAGCTATGGACAGCCGCAAACCAGATGAGCTGACAGGAATCACGCTGAAGCTAATGAGGAAGGAGCCAGACAGGTCCCGGGATCCTCTATCACCCAGACTGGCAACCACCTCCAATTAAGAGATGTATTTTCCTGGCTCTGATTCTCTAGTGCGTTTTCTCTTTCTTCCCCCCCCTTTATCTCCCTCTCTCCTTCCCTCCCTCCCCCTCTCCTGCTTGTTTTTTCATATGAATATTTATTCAATTGTTAAATTTCATAGTTGTAGAATCAATTGTATATGTTTTAAACAGAATTTGCTATATATTTTAGTATGCGTTATACACATTTAAACTTTTTAGAATATTTTCCTTACATAAATATAAATTAGTAAAATATATGTAAGACCTATGAGTGTGTTCATAGTAAAACATGAGAAAACACAAGAACTCCCCAAGATGGGGTAATGCTGACTGCAGCCTCAGTCCGGGTGTCCACACAGCGCTTAGGAGACTCAGCTAAGTTGAACTGTGATTTTAGCTTCTTAAGTTATGAGGTAAATCACGTAAATTGTCAGAGTCTGTTGCATAAACGTTTAAGACTGAGGACTTTCTTAAATTATGTAGGCCGGCTTTAAGGAATTTTATCTAAAGGACCATCTAAAACAATAACTCCCCAAATAACAGAACTCAGTCCGACTTGACTCACTGATGAAGGTGCACAGGGACCTTGGTGAGACTCAGCCACTGTTTCCTGAATGAGTGAGGGAATGAATGAAAGAGTGAACAGCAGCAGCATGTGCATTCTGATGAAGGTGAATGCAAATAGTCGCGGCTTACACAGGGAAAGCCAGCCCTTCCTATTCTAGGCAGGGAGCTCCAGTCTTCCTGGCTGGTCTTAGACATGTCTCTGTTTTAATCTGGGAACGAAAAAGCTGCATGTCCTCTGCTGCCCTGATTTTCAAGGCACAGCAAACCGGGATGAGCAGCTCAGAGTGGATGAAGTGTGAGCCTGCTGCTTCCCCTCATGATGACAGAGTTCACACCCCGTGTTCCCACAGGTGACTCAGCAATTGCCAGGATCATCTAGATCGTGCATTAGGAGCCACGAGTACATGCATTCAGACAGTTTGCTGGATTCATAAAATAACTCATCCACTGTTCTTAAATGCTGCACCAACCTTAAGGGGCCAGAAGGAATGGGACCATGTTACTATAGTTCTTCATCATTGGTGGAATTCAGAAAATGCATGTTTACAGCATCTCAAACCTTATGATTCCCTAAGAAATCAGGAAAAAAGTCAAATAGGTATTTTAGGCAACAGAGAAATAGATTTAATTTATGCAAACTAAGATGAATGATTAAGTTGAAGGATAGGACTTTTGAATTCTCCCTAAAATATTTCTGAAAATGAATCTCAACTGTTTTTTTCTGGTTCCCATTCCTCCTTTTCAGTCCTCTTTCCTGGGAAATCAAAGACATGGAGGCATTTCCTGCTCTCCAAGTGCACAGTGTCAGAGAAAACTGAGGATGATATTTTTCAGAGTTAATCTAGAAACAGACATGCCCTGGACTTTGACTCCTGCTGACGCCGAGAAGCTGACACTGGAAGGCAGGCAGGTTTGCTTGCTCTCCTGCAGAAGGAGAAAACAGATAAGACTTGTTGCTCTCTTTTGTCTTAGTATCTGATGGTACTAGGTACTCATCAGTTATGCATTTTAATAACACTAACAACAAGATGTATCGCTGAAAAACTGTTATCACTACCATGGAATAGTTACTGACAACTGTAACTGATGGATCTGTGATCTCCAATAACCATGTGCCTGGCAGCCTGCAACGTGAAGCTTCAGAGGTACTGACTCGTTTCTTCAGAGCTGAGCTACACATGGCTATTCCAGGTTCATTCTCAGGGTGAACCCCACAAAAAGTGCAAGAAAGGACTTCCACAGCTTGTACAGCTTATCTCAGAAAATGTGGACATTTAACTCTAAGAACTATCTGTTTTGAAAATGAATATTCATATTCATGTAAAAATAGGTCACTGCACTCAGTTTTGCCTGTTAAATGTGTGCTCGTAGGCTCAAATCCTCTCAACATGTAAACTTAAATATTGATCAGCTGAAAGGAAAGGAGAGGTACAATTAAGAACAAAACTGATATATTTATTATATTTTTTATTTATTTTTAGGATTACCCCTCCCCCCTATAACCAGGGTGGTCTTGAAACTGTCAATCTTCCTCAGACCCTTAAGTACTAAAATCTCAGATGTAATGTCACCACTCCTGGCATTGGAATAGATTTTAAAAATACCCATCCTAAAATCTAAATAAAAAAGGGATTTTTATCATTTACTCTTATCATTGCTAAAAATCCTCTAAGCACAATCCAAAACCCACAATCCTCCTGTGAGCACATCCAAACCCAGGATCCTGTGAACACATCCTGTACCCCAGGATCCTGTGAACACATCCATATCCCAGAATCCTGTGAGCACATGCAATAACTACATATCCTCAGGTGTGAACACATGCATATCCCAGGATCCTGTGAGCACATACATAACCCAGGATCCTGTGAGCACTGTCACATCCATCCCAGGATCCTTATCCAGGATCCTGTGCACATCCATATCCCAGGATCCTGTGAACACATCCATATCCCAGGATCCTGGTGAAGCACATCCATATCCCAGGGATCCTGTGAACACATACAAAACTAAGATCTTGGTGAATCACATCCAAAACCCAGGATCCTGTGAGCACCATACAAACCCAGGATCCTGTGAAACACCCATCCATATCCCAAGAATCCCCTGATGAGCATCCATTACAAAACTAGGTTGCCCTGTGCACATACCCATGTCACATGATCCCAGGATCCTGTGAAACAAAATCCCATATCCCAGAATCCTTGTGAGCACATCCATTATCCCAGGATCCTGTGACACCAACATCCAACAGAACATATCCCAGAGTCCTGTGATAACCAGGATCCCAATCCCAGGGGATCCTGTGAGCACATACCAAACCCCAGGATCCTGAGAAACAATCCATCCATCACATATATCCCAGGATCCTGTGAAACACATCTCCAAACCCAGGATCCTGTGAGCACATACAATAACCCAGGATCCTGTGAGCACATCCTCTAAACCCAGGAATCCTGTGAGCACATCCAAAACCAGGATCCTGTGAACACATCCAAACCCAGGATCCTGTGAGCAAACTCCATGTATCCCAGGATCCCGTGAGCACATCCATATCCCAGGGATCCCTGTGAGAACATCCATAAACTCAGGATCCTGTGAACATCCTATCAGGATCCTGTGAACACATCCATATCCCAGGATCCTGTGAACCACATCCATATCCCAAGGATCCTGTGAACACATCCATATCCCTGTGAGATCCTCCTGATGAACACATCCCATATCCAGGATCCTGTGACACACATCCCTATATCCCAGGATCACTGTGTGAACACATCCATAACTCAGGATCCTGTGAACACAATCCATAATCCACAGAATCCTCTCGATTGTGAGCCACATCCATATCCCAGGATCCTGTGAGCACAATCCCATATCCCAGGATCCTGTGAGCACATCCATATCCCAGGATCCTGTGAGCACATCCATATCCCAGGATCCTGATCCTGTGAAACACATTCATAATCTCAGGATCCTGTGAGCACATCCAAACCCAGGATATCCTCTGTGAGCACAATCCATCATTTCCACGGATCCTGTGAGCACATCCATATCCCAGTGAATACTCGTGAGCACATACAAACCCCAGGATTCCAGTGAAGCAAATCCAAACCCAGGATATCCTTGTGAACACAATCCATATCCCAGAAATCCTGTGAGCACATCCATAACCCCAGGATCCTGTGACCACATCCAAACCCAGGATCCTGTGAGCACATCCAAATCCTGTATCCATCCCCCAGGATCCTGTGGAGCACATCCATAATCCCAGGATCCTGTGAGCTCATCCAAACCCAGGATACCTGTGAGCACATCCATTATCCCAGAATCCTGTGAACACATCCATAACTCAGGATCCTGTGAACACATCCATATCCAGGATCCTGTGAGCAAACAATCCATATCCCAGGATCCTGTGAGCACATATACAAACCCAGGATCATGTGATGCACATCCATATATCCAGGATCCTGTGAGCACATCCATATCCCAGGATCCTGTGACACACATCCTGTATCCCAGGATCCTGTGAATACATCCATATCCCAGGATCCTGTGAGCACATCCATATATCCTCAGGATCCTGTGAACACATCCATATCCCAGAATCCTGTGTGCACATCCATAACCCAGGATTCCTCCTGTGAGCACAATCCCAAATCCATCCAGGATCTCCTGTGAGCACATCCATATATCCCAGGATCCTGTGAGCACATCCAAACCCAGGATCCTATCCTGTGAGCACATCCATATCCCAGGATCCTGTGAACACATCCATAACTCAGGATCCTGTGAACACATCCATATCCCAGAATCCTGTGAGCACATCCATAGATCCCAGGAATCCTGGTGAGCACATACAAACCCAGGATCCTGTGAACACATCCATAGATCCAGGATCCTGGTGAACACATCCAATCCCAGGATCCTGTGAACACACCCATCCACACATCCAACAGGATCCTGTGAACACATCCATAACCCAGGATCCTGTGAGCACATCCAAACCCCAGGATCCTGTGAGCACATCCATATCCCCAGAATCCTGTGAGCACATCCATAAAACCCAGGATCCTGTGAGCACCATCCATACCCCAGGATCCTGTGAACACATCCATAACTCAGGATCCTGTGAACACATCCATATCCCAGAATCCTGTGGCACATCCATATCCCACGAATCCTGTGAGCACATACCAAACCCAGGATCCTGTGAACACATCCATATCCCAGGATCCTGTGAGCACATCCATATCCCAGGATCCTGTGAACACATCCATAACCCAGGAATCCTGTGAATACACCATATCCCAGGATCCTGTGAGCACATCCATATCTCAAGATCCTGTGAAACATCCATGTCCCAGAATCCTGTGAGACACATCCATATCCCAGGATCCTGTGAGCACATCCAAACCCAGGATCCTGTGAGCACATCCATATCCCAGGATCCTGTGAGCACATCCAAACACCCAGGAATCCTGTGAGACATCCATATCCCAGGATCCTGTAAACACTATCCATAACTCAGGATCCTGTGAACACCCCAGATATCCATATCCCAGAATCCTGTGAAGCACATCCATATCCCAGAATCCTGTGAGCACATACAAACCCAGGATCCTGTGAGCACATCCATATCCCAGGATCCTGTGAGCACATACAAACCCAGGATCCTGTGAGCACATCCATATCCCAGGATCCTGTGAGCACATCCATATCCCAGGATCCTGTGATACACATCCATAACCCAGGATCCTGTGAAAACATCCATATCCCAGGATCCTGTGAGCACATATCCATAAGCCATCCATTTTTCCTTGAACATCCATCCCAGATCCTGTGAGCACATCCATCCCACCTGTGAGCACATCATCATCATTCTGTGATCCATTCCTGTGTCCCGGATCCTCACATCCATCCCAGCCCTGTTCCATCTCCTCTCTCCTCTCACATGGCCTGTGACATTATCTATCCTTCCATCCATATGGATCCTGTGATTATCCCAGTTGATCCTATTACAATCCACTATCTGCCTGTTTCCCAACACCAGGAAACACATCCATATCCCAATCCTGAAGCTTAACGGATCCTGTGAGCACCTAAATGAACGTTTTTCTATATCCTCTGTCTAGGGTGAACATATGAATCCTCACATCCATATCAGGGATCCTGCACATCCATCCATTGTGTCCAGTCCTGTGAGCTGTCATTCAAATAATCCTACACATAGGATCCTGTGACACATGCCTGGAGTGTCCACTCCTAGCATGTCCATAAGCAGCAGAACATCCAAACTGTGAGCATTTCACAAGGAAAGCATCTGCGGCACATCCAACCCAGGATCCTGTGAAATAACAGAAGATATTTACAGTAGGAAGGAATCCTGGATACTTGTGAACAATACCCAGGATTGCACTTATATCCTCCTGTGAACTTTCCCAAGAAACATGTTATTTTTTAAAATCCTGCACATGAGTCAGAGAAATCTTTTGTATTTTCCAACATGATGCAAAGTACTGTGCTCCAATCCAATGTCCCTACTAGGATCCTGTGAACGTAAAGGAAGTGAGCACATCAAGGATCCTGTGACACATGGAGCCCAGAAAGTCAGAAGAATTCAATTCCCTGGGCCAGGCATATGCACATTAAATCCTGTCACATAGAGGTACACTATGGGATCCTCTGCACATCATAGACGTGTGCCTTTCCATGTAGCAAATGAAGTACTTAGCAGCCACTGAGCACCTGTGTTTCCCACGTGGGTGTATGGCTGATGCGTACCGTGTATAGTCGTTCCTCCTGGCATGTTGTTTAGTGTTCACTAACTACTTGTGGCCAAATAGATGACAAGTACAGACCGGGGAACTCAAACAATACCAGAGAAGCATAAGATGTCCCCTATGAGGTTCTGCATGGCCACTGTTTGTACTCTGCTATCGCTGGAGCTACAGTCCCTCTCTACTTCCCTCCAACCACGAAGCATAGATCCACTGGGTATGTTCGATTAGATTAGCAGGGGTGGGGGTGGTGCTCGAGTGTAATATTTTTGCTCAGTAATCTTTACGTAAAGAATAGTGTGGGCCAACTTGGCTTACTGCGAAAAGAAGACTGATGGCCTAAAGTCCTGTGGTGTAAGTTGTGGTAGTGAGTCCCCTGCACCACCACTGAACCCTGTGCTTTGGTGCTCTTAGCTTCTCTTTGATAATGGAAATGCCGAGCCAAGTTTTCAACCTGTCAGGTCTTATATATATATATATAGTTCTAATGCTGCAAGCTGCCAGTGTTTAAGGCACCGTGTGTACAGGATTCCCAAAAGTAGGCCTTTAAAAAAGTAATCCCCACTTCCACCAATGCTTGCTACTTTTTACAGGTAAAGACTGACAACAAAGTTAAAGAGAATACATGCTGAAGAGACACGTCCTTCCAGCAAGGAAGCCGTGGTATTTATATCCATACATGTTGCAGGAGTGTGTGCACTTGTGTTATTTGAGATTCAATTGGCCATACCATACTCACAACAATTTCATGTGGACAAAATAACTACCTACGTGTCAGCAAAAATGAGCTATAATCAAGTTTAACAAGATTTTGCTGATGATAGGTGTTGGCAAAGCCCCTTATGTCAAAGTACAAGCTCTTCTTTGTGGTGGTACTTTACAGCATAACTAATGAAATCTATCCTTCTGATTAATTTATTCATTTCAGTAACATTTATTGAGTATATATCACCTGAAGAATCTAAGCCATATATGTTTGTTAAGAGACTGGCATCTCTATTGATTATTGCTGAATATATATATATATATATATATATATATATATATATATATATATATATATTCAATATATATAATTATATATATAAGATATATAATAATATTATACTATAAAATAATATATAAGATATATAATCAATATATAATATTAGAGAAGCAGTAGTATTAGTGTGGGTCAGTCTCAAAGAGAGGTAATTAACTCATCTAGCACAACCCATTTGGAAAACAAACTTAAAACATAATAAAAAGAACATTTAAGCCTGGAATTATGCTCATGATCCCAACTGTTTCACAGAGATGACCTCCTCTAGCTCAGTGACGTGAGACTGTCAGACATCTCTTGTAGCATACCCTGCATATAAAACAGGTAGAGAGCTTCAGTCTTAGGGAAGTGAGGGAGAGGAGGGGAAGGAGGGGAGGGGAGAAAGGCCCCTTCCAAAGGCAGAGGCTGGGAAATTCCCTGCGGAGCTCTGCTTGCTCTACTGAGTATGGAGCCTGCCCTCTTGTCCTTCCATCATTTGGAGTGCTTTTGGTAGTTTTTTGGATCAACATCAACCACTTACGCAAGTTGTTGACAGTGTTGTTTGGTGATGCTCCTGTCTGCCTCACCACATTTCAGATATTAAGGTTGCCCCTGAAAACAGATTATCTTCTATGGCTCAAACAACCAGCTTCATAGAAGCCATATTTCTGGCTTGTTCTGTAGAATTTCCTATCACTGCTTTTCCTCGGGCTTCCGGTAGAATGTTTTCCAAACCAGAGAGGGCTCAGATACAATACAGGCTGTGCTTTCGACACACATACAGCCAAGAATTTTGAAAACACAACAGGCCTAAGTGAACCTGTTTATTTTGGATTTCATTTAAAACATTTGAATGAAGGAATACCTCGTATGCTGATGTAAAATCAACACCTATCATGATGATGGGGGCGGGGAGAAGTGCTCTGGGCTGGGCACTGTCTCCTGAGCTCCGAGGAGTTTTCATTATGCCTGTCAGTGATAAAGAAAGCATTCTAGAACCTTTCTCACGCTGGGGGATGTGCAACACCTGCAGTATAATTAGGTACTCAAAATCCATGTATACTTTAGAGTGCTTTATATCACTGTTATTGTGCATGGGGGATGCCTTTGGCTCAGGCGCTAACCTTTCCATAACAGAGTTCAAGAGTGTGAGCAAGCAAAGTGTCCACGGGCGATTCAGAGTGGATAGCTTGTTTACTGAGAGAAGGCTGCACGCCGTGCCCACAGAACATTCATAGCCTCATCCCTGGTGTTAAATCAGTTCCCCTCTCCACACCCTGGCTCAGAGCAGGGGTCATTAAGAAGCCAGCTAAGTGCTTAATTGGGTTCTGAAGGAGGTTTCTCCATTAACATTAATTAAGGTCTCTCTGGGTTCAGGAGAGCACATCTGCCAGGTAGGGGTGTCTGGGTTCACATCTCTCCCCGTTGCTATGTCTGCAAAACTGTTGCCTTTTTGTTTTTGCCTCGATTCCAAAGGAAGCTTCGCTTCCAATGCCTGTAAGGATCAAGGGGAAAGGAACTCCTTGTACCCGAATGGAAGGCTTGGCAAACGTCAGAAAAGCAGTCCTTTCTCATCTGTGCTTGTCCTTGAGAAGAGAGATGACTGAATTGTGGGGAGACAATGTGCTGGCTGCTGCCAACTGCGGCTGCTACCTCTTGGGGAGACGTCTCTGCTCATAGATGGGGGCACTTGGGAACTGACGTGTTGTTATGAGTATACTAGCCTTATTAGGTGGAACCAGACACCATTCCCGATACTCAACCCCTTTCAGCCAAAAAAACTGGAAAGTTCATATGATTAAATATAATGAACTCAAGAAATTTTCATTTTAAACAGAAAAGAAAAATATAGTCTCCTTGATCCTTTCTCTCTCTCCCCCTTCTGCACTTCCGAAACTCCAAAAGCAATTCTGCATGAACAGCGGCAAGAACTATAGCAGAAGGTCACCAATTTACCTCTGCGAGCCCACGCAGCAACATGTGCAAGTCTCTTGTGTGTGTGTGAGCACACTATACATGCCGAGATTATTTCTGCACATATATGTCTTCATCTTTTTTATTGTTTTTTGAGATACAAAAAGCAGTCGAATTATGTAGGAAAATTACAAAATTCAAGATAATAAATATTTATACCTTCCCTAGTAAAGACTGGGAGGAATATAAAAGAAGATACAACCAAGAAAATCAGCAGAATACAGAAGAAAAAGACAGAAAAGGATGAGAGAGAGAGAGACAGACAGACAGACAGACAGTAGGGAAACAAATCTCCCTGCACATTCTGGTGCAGACATTTCAGTGCCACAACAGCTGTGGAGGTCCAGGACCAAGGGCTTGCAGCGAAGCTTAAGGAATTGATTTTGACAAGGAAAGTTGACAAAATCCCCAATTTCTTTTTATTTTTCACTAGAATATTACATGGGAAACATTGCGAAGTAGAGTCTCCAGGTGCTGCTGCTGTTAAGGTTGGTAAAATGGTGGTTTCTCCCCCGCCGTGCCATTCCCCAACCAGATCCCTTCTCTGTGAATAATGAGAAAATTTAAGTTACATTATTATTATCAGCCCAGGACAAATGGAACATGCTTTAACATGGAAAATGTGACCGGACAAAGCCATGTTCCACGTTCTCTAGTTCCTGCTTCTCGTCTCTAAGCTGATCCCTGGCTGTTTGCCGAGGGTCCCTGCTGAAGACTTTCTGACTGCAGTATACAGAAGGCGAGGGGGGGGGGTGCTCTCTCTGCTTGAGATGGCCTTGATGTCTTCCTGGGAGTCTGAGTGCCAGCGGTGACTGGTGTGTTTGAATCTAAGAACCGGAAAACATGAGGCCCAAAGGAAAAAGGCTCATGATGCCCTTCAAGACCTGTCAGACCCCATCCTGGGGTGGGGGTGACTGAGCAGGCATCCTCGCCAGCAGTGAGCTTTCACATTTTAGCTCCTGAAAGCACCTTAAGATTTTTAAGTACTTCTACAGTTTCGTTTTCTAGTAGATGTCAAGATGGCTAGATGTCAAAGAAATGTGTTTGAACTATTAGGAGAGTTAGGGTTCTCATAGTAAACAAGCCCTGATTAAGTCTAAATATAAACTCTCACAAAGAAAGTCTGGGGAAGATGGAGACCTGCTCTGTGTCAGCCCTGCAAATCACAGCAATCTCCCTCTTTGCAGTCACCATGACGTACACACTGGAGACAGAGCCGAAGGGCATGGCTGAGCGCTCCTGCCATGAGCCCTGTGTCAGAGCACTCAGGCCGGGAAGCTCACAGCCAGGGACACGTGCAGATGTTCAGTGCGGCTGCCTGCCTGTTTCTGGGAGCAGAGAGCCCAGTCCCCAGAGTCCACCCTGAAGTACTAGAGATCTCAGATGTGGACAGCAGGAGAGTGAAGATTCGACCCCGTAGACCCGTGTTGGTTCTAAGCTTCCAGGCTAGTTGACCCGGGCAATCAATATGCCTGAGCTTCTGAATGCCTTGAGCCCTCACAAATCCTTGTATCAGATCCTTAAGTACCCAGGCAGGGAATCTTACAGCAAGATTGGAGCACACCAAGCTACCCTCGGGGCCCCTGAGTCTCTTTGCTCCACATGCTTCTTAGATTCAAAGGGAAACCATTTTTTGTTCTATGCACTTAGGAATTGCCATAAAACAACTAAAATAGTTAAGTAGTCATGGATTTACTTTTATTCTGGTTTTTGAACAAGTAAAGGCAGTCCTATCTCCTGGATCAGAATTCCTCTCTGGTGAAGTCTGCACAAACCAACAAGAACACAGGGACCCACAAACAGAGGAAGGTAGAGCATGCCTCCAGCAGCAGAGCCCACCCAGGACTCCAGAACACTGTTCAGACCTCTGTCACTAGTCAGAGGAAAGACCATAACTTGGAAGAAGAGGTATTTGTGATTTGCTCTATGAGAAACCACAAACTAACTCCCTTAATAAAAAATATGTAGGTATCACATTCCACAGCGT
Organism: Cricetomys ansorgei; assembly: GCA_026225945.1. Taxonomy (NCBI): domain Eukaryota; kingdom Metazoa; phylum Chordata; class Mammalia; order Rodentia; family Nesomyidae; genus Cricetomys; species Cricetomys ansorgei. Next base: position 73,473 of record JAMJFZ010004020.1, read on the forward strand.
GGGCCCACTGGTTCCCAGTCTTTTCATCGCCATAAAATCTCCCGTCAAATACTCTTCGAAAACTAGAATAGAACTCCGAGGTGGAAACACCCTCACAGATCATTACCACGAAGATTTGGGGGAACGGGGAAGACAGAAATACATGTAAGCTGTTTGCTTACAGACTTCCAAAGGTTTATTTCTGTCTGGCTGTGCTGCCCGTTGCATAAGCAGATCTTAGGCAGGAAGAACAGACGCAGGATCGATAGCAGCTAAATTGAATTCAGTGCTGGCACAGCTACATTTACCACCCAAAGCCATGAAGTGTGGGGAGTGTGTGTTAAAAAACAGACAGAGGACTCATTACTCCCTACTTTAACTACCAAAAAATAAAATCTGCAGTGATTTTTATCTGTTTGTATTGAACAACCATATACTACTGTTAAAATGGCATGACAGAATCAGACTTAATTTTAGGAATGTATTTCTACCATATTTTCCACCCAGTGAAAACTCCACGTCCCTTGCATATTTTCTTCTCTAAAATCCTTTGTCTATAGATTGACATTGAAGAGTGCACAACATTCTTAAAGACAAAGGAAACTCAGGAGACAGACATTTTAAAACACAGCCCTGAGCCAAATGCTCATAGCTAAGAGTACAGTGTAAAACGTAAACATGGAACTTAACTAGTTTACACCACTGTTCAAAGCTGTTATTCGTTCTCAGATATATCGAAGAAGTAGGCAATCATTAAGTGCCTCAGTCTTTGCGGAAATCAGAACAGAGAGCACGCAGAGTACGCAAATCTTGTTACCAGTTTTACCACATGGTCTGATTCTGTTACTGCCCTGCTTTGATTGCATTATTACATGAATAATCACATTACTATACAAATGACACAAGAAACAGAAAATCAATAGGGAGGGAGTAGGATAGTACTGAAAAATCTTTACTATTCTCCTCAGCATTCACAGCTTCGGATGAGAAATTAAAAGTAGAGGCCACGGCTGTGTCTTAAATGAGCCACAACAGGGAAGGGGAGGGGTCCTGTCTGTCCTGTTGTTAGGACTGATAAATTGACATTTTCTTTCAGATGATATCTCTTTCTTTCCCTTTCCTGTTTATAAGTGAGGCAAGGTCCCCGTGTTGACCTCAGAGGCTGAGCAAATCTTAGGCAAGCCCGTCTCCCAGGACGGGTGTCAGACTGCATGGTCAGGGGCAAACGGCACGTCCTGCAAGTCTGTGAGAAGCAGTGACCTGATTACACTTTCACCAGGTAGCACGTGTCCTTGAGGCGGCAGGCTTTTGCGTTCTCTGCTTTAATGAGGACGCTGTTTTTATAAACACCAAAGACAAGCTGGACAGCCGGCCCCAGTAGGCAGGCCATAAGCTTCTGCAGAGCCTGCCATCCACTGGTCCTCTGCAGAGCCACAGACAGAGTCGGGTGAAAGTAGAATAATCAATGGCCCCAAGATGTGTGCTGCCCTTGGCTAAGGGTCACTTGGCTGTGCTAACGGCTGCCATAAGGCCTGGACCTTTGCACAGTGTTTGGCATAAGCTGAACAGGAAAGGCGTATTAAGCTCTCCCACTCCTGGTGGGTGTTTCCAGAGATCCGGCCTCTGACTTGGCTATTTTGGGTAACTGCACTGACACTCAGAATCCTTCCTTGGATTTCAGACAGGCGAGCTGAAGGGAAAACCCGCGTGCTGCGCTTGCCTGGATGCTCACAGGTGGCAGCCAGGCTACGGGCACTTCTCCCTCTCCACTTCCTTGTCCTCTCAGCCTTCCTCTCGGTGTACAGGCCCGGGAAACATCACACCTGCCTTCTGGCCTTACAGTCCTCTGAGTTACAACCCTTTGCTGAGTTAAATTAATTACCAATGGGCTTAACTATTAGTTATTACGTAACTCATCAGAACTCTCTATAGAAATCTATAAAACAAGTAATATTCATAATCAGAATGCACTCTGTCTTTTAGCCTAATGTTTCTGAAAGCAGTTTGTTAATTGTGTTGTTAACAGTTTCTCCCCGTTGGAATCTCCCGTGCCTGAAGCATAACTAAAATAACTCAGGTTTGCAAACCCCAACTTCCATTTCGAGATCGAATGTATACAACGCCATGTAACGCTCGCTCTTGTGCTGCAGAGAAATATTTGCTCAAGTACTTCCAATCAAATGGTTTCACAAAAACAGTGACAAACACACACTTTCACAGTGGTCTAGGCCGATGCCACGGTTTGTTTGGCTACTGAGCGCAGGTTTGCTTCACAAAAGCAAGGGCTCCTTGTATCAGATTCTGTGTTTTGGAGCCCTGTTCGGGAGATTCCTTAACTCTTGCGCAGGATGAAGTCACTTTTCAGAAGGGATCAAGTGGCCCAGGCCCTGCTCACTCTCTCCTAAAGTTGCCTGGTACAGTGTGTAATAGGTAGGTGCCCACCTGCTAGCCCTCTGACTGTCCCTTTCCTGTTTGGTCAGGATGGCAGGGAAGGTTAGTGTGAGCAGACTAAAGTCCCCATGGCCCACTGCAGGCCACTCCCCATCCCTGTAGGTCACAGTACCCTGTCTGGACTCAGACATGCTGCCCGCAAGTGGAGCGGGGAATATGGGTGGGGCTAGGGACCAGTGCCACACAGACTTTCCTAATCTATAAACAATGAGGCCTTTGCTCTGTGAAGGGCTAACTTTAAAATGCTTCAAGGAGATTCCTTGGCCAAAAGCCAGTCATTTTGATTCTGTACAAGGCCCTTGAAGGTAAAACTTTAACAGCAGCATGCTTTCATTTTTTAGCAGAAATAAGGGGAATTCAGGGAAGACATCTCCATTTTGAAAGATAGAGGCCAGGTTTAAAGGGGCTTGTTTCTTACCATCACACATTGAAGGAGAAGGAGAAAAACTGCAAGACTCTCTCTCCATTCAGCTTAACCATATCTGATCAGATAATTGATCAATTATATCCCATGATAAACATCAATACATTACTTTATATTTCTCTGTTGTTTTCTACTCTCTGTTTTTCTGTGGGTCATTATTACAAACAAACACAATTCCAAATATAGAAATTACAAGGAACACTAATTGTCAAGTTAACTCTTCTACAATGACAGAAGTATGAGCCTTTGATTAGGTGGCTGGAGGTAGAACTGGATAGAACTGGATAAGCAAGCTAGCTCTGTGGCTAATGAGTCTAAACCATACTTTTATAACAAAGATGTTAAACAACAAAGCCCAAAGGAGAATAGACACATCTTAGATGTGTTCAATGCTCCAGTTTCTCAACTTTATTAAAATTAACTCAATTACATCCTGAAGAGATACACACAAGATGAAACCTCATGAGCTATGTGAACTGTAGGCTCAGGCTTAAGGTAATCTAGGAGCTGTTGAGCTATATTCTAGGTAGATAAGTAGGTGATTGTGTGTGTGTGTTCCTGTCTCTACTATAAACTATGATGCACAGATTTATTTTCTATAACCAGAGGATTATGGAATGCATGGGTTAATGGGCACAAGAGAAGGCTCATTTTCCAGAATATCTGGATTATGTTCTAGTGGGTTCCTACCTGTTGTGCAGATACTCCTTGCTGCTAAGGTCAACATGGAGCATGGACCCACCACAGTGAATCCTAATGTATTCAGGGTATGAAGTTACCTCTGGCTGCCATGTGACCATCACTTAACTCTTCCTCCTACATTTGAAGAAGGGCACTTTGCTCAGCATCCGCGGACTTGCACAAGAAAGAAAAATAACATTGCATGGTTGCTTCCTAAGGAGTGGCTGGAAATCGCCGAGGTGGCAGTCAGGTCAGGCACCCAGAGTGCCTTGAGCAGCATGGGCTTGCTAGGATCCGCTGCTAAGGATGGCTCCTGCCTCGCAGAGACAGTTACCAGAGAGTGAGACATGAAAAACAATGTATAAGTATAAGATGTGGAGCAGTGTCTGTCTCCAGCATATGTGGCCGAAGGAGGACTGGTTCAAGGTGCCTCTTGTAGTACAGTCCCTGAGCGAAATTAAGGACGATCAAAGGGTGAGATCCTAGGACCTGGGAGAGTCCTTGCGGCCAGATGGTACGAAAGCAAGAGGAAGGCACCTTGGATGCTGCACTGTCTACAGCTGCGAGCACAGCAAGCTGTTTTCAGGAGAACCCGGCAGACATCAGAGGTTTGCTGATGACACCTATTGTTTGTTTGTGGAAATGGCCTTATGATTTCCCCCAAGAAACATTGTCTTCCACATTTAAATAGGAAATCACAGAAAAATACAGCATGCTATGAAGGGGGAACCTTATTCAGAGATACTTTAGTTAGATGACTTGAACAGCTGTGTGGGGGATGGATTTTAATGTTGCACGATTATGGAGAGAGAAATAACACGCAGTGTTCCCACAGAGACGAAGGCCTGCACGAGGCTGGAGGCGTAGGGATGGGGAGGGGGAGGAGCCTGAGAATCTGCATAAGGTTAAATAAACTCGGAAAGGGGATTGAATGGATGCAGAAGACAAAAGAAAAAGAGGGGCTATCACCCACAACACTGTCATCCCTTTTCTAGGGCTGGCAGAGCTAATGTCTATAAGCCCAGTGCTTTAAAACAAAAGGAGTTCACTCTCTGGATTCTTGAAGGCAGAGGCCAAAGTCAAAGAGTCAACTGTGGACACATCTTCGCACGCCCTGGCCGGTCCCTAACCTTGGGGCTGCTTGCCAGCCCCAGTGACGTCATCCTAGTTTGATCACAAGTTCAAAGATCCCACGTCCCAGTAAAAGTGCACCGCAGACTCCGCGGCTGCGGGCTGCTGCGCCTTTTGGGAGACGCACTTCCACAGATTCCTAATTTGAATAGTTTAATGACATTTATTATAAAAGACATACCAGGGCATGGGATGAGAAGACACTCGACGTGACACCAGCTGAGGACCACGCGTCCAAGCATGGAAGCCCCTGTGGGACATTCTGCATTCAAACTACAACAGACACTGACTGTTTTCAGACCTTTCTGCCATGACCGAGAGGAGCCTATTGTTTCCCCTGTGAAGCATTTCTGTGGGCGCTGGACTCATACTCCCCTCCCCCCTGCCTTTCTGACCTGTCCACATAGCCTTGGTCATCGTTTCTCTCTTAATGCAGGAACTGTTTGCAGTGGGCCCTTCATATTATCAGCTATTAAAACCATCTATCTAAACGTATTCAATTAGTATAATCTATGATAAATTCAGGATAGAGCTGTGGGTTTTATTGATTCAGGGAAGGCTTGGAGACTTCTCTTCCAGACATAGCCTGAAGATTTGTTTCTGAACGACAGTTTGTTAGGAACCTGGGCAGAAAAGACACAAACCACATACAAGAATTTAACTGTGCAGAGAAAAGGAAGGATGGAAGCAAGCCTTGAAGTTGGAAAAATAAACACAGGTACTTTGGTGTTTCAGTGTGCTTTAATGGTACCACCCGACTTCCTCAGTTCACGAGATTCTAAATTTACTTCAAGCCATTTCTTTTTCCACCATACAATCACAGTTCTTTTGCTAAATCTGATTTCATTGTTGGCTTTCTCCTGTGCAAGGCACAGACTTACAAGAGCTGGGTCAGAAACTTGAGTGTCCACCTTGCAGATGTGGCCTCTGACATTTATTTTATTCTCCATTCAAGAAAAGTCACCTTTCGTCCGCATGGACGTCACGGCTCCAAACACAATCTCAGTATTTCCCTTGCTACCAAGGCAACGTTCTATGAGGTCTGAAGGGCACAAACATAGTCAAACGCATGGTAACAGTAAGTGTGTATAGTATATGCACAGCGGTAGTCAACGTCTTTGAGGAGATAAGAAGGCCAGCTGACTTGCAAGGACCCGCCCCACCTTCGCTGATCACCCTGCGGTTCTTCAATAAAGGGCAGTAGATGAGGGAAGACTCGGGACAACTTACACTGACACTAAGCTAGTCTTTGAAGTTTCTGTAAAGCAGTAACAGTAATAATCTGAAGTATCTTGACTCCCACGCAGCCACGGTTCCTTGGGTAACCACAAATACACTGCACGGTCAGCCTTCTGTGCCTCTGTTTATCCAACATGTAAAAACAGGTCACTCCCGGTACTGAGCCCACTGTAGTTGTGAAGCTCGCTCACCAAGGTCCTCACAACAGCGCCTGACGCCCGTTAGCGCCCTCCAGTGGCCCTGAACGCATCCATCAATTTGCGCTGTCATTTTGCTCTCTGTGAGATCCTGGTGAGTCGCCAACAGGGATTTGGCGAGCAGAAAAGTCCACTGGGAGAAGCACCTTGGCTCAGGGTGGGAAGGGGCTGCTGACTTTAGTTCAGGGTCCATTTCCTATCTTGTATTCCCAGTCAGAAAAGCATGTGAGCATTCCTTCAAAGACAGTCCTCTGTGATTCTGAGCCAGGAGCCTCTTCCTTACCCTCCTGTCAGCAGCCAGTGTCCTCTGCACAGCCACAGGCGCACGGAGGTAGGTGACCGCTGGATGAGTAGGCAGGCCTGTCACCTTCGCCATGCCCTACACCAGGTGAGCACCCAGCAGGCGCTGTCAGACTGTGACAACCTGGAGGAGTGAGCCGTGATGCGGATCTGGGGCAGGGCTTTTAATTTCCTCATTTTATAGAACAAAGGAACCCATTGATCTTTTTTTATGGTAAACTGCTTTTCTTACATAATATTTGAACAAATCCTGAATGATATGTTTTGAATAAATTTACATTTATTTTAATTAATCGAGTAATATTAATTAACACAGAATCCATAGCTAACCCACAGTGATAGCTGTGGGCACATTATCTGTGGTTCGGTTTTCTGAGGATCCACTCCTCAGGGTGGTGTGGAAGACAGAAAGATCACGGTTAGAAGAATCTGTTTACAGCTCCTGCCTCTCTTTCGGTGTGATAGTACTAACGTTGTATGAATTCCATGCCACCGTGCGCTGTGCGTGTGGTCTCTTGAGCAAACAGACCAGCACTGCTACCTGGCAATCATATCTCAGAGGACATCAAAAACACCTCCAGGGACCTTCCGTGGACCACCACTGTCAGCCAAGCCATCTGCGATCTCAGCCACTCCCTCTCATTCTGGTCCCCAAGAAGCCATCTTTACAGCGGACAATGGTATGGCGAAATGACATCACGTCTCTGTCACAGCCTTCTCTGGCTGATGCACTGGTGTGTGATCGGTCTCTTCTGAGGCCTGGGCACCATCTGTATTCTCAGGATCTTCCTAGCTTCTCTGAACCTCTGTGGTTTGTTTTGAGTAGGCAGAGATCTTTCTGCGTCTTAAATGTGTACGTGCTAGAATACCAGAGCCCACCCCCATTCTACCTGTCTCCTTATTGACACATTAGCACAAAGCCAAGTGCCTCAGGAGAGCACACTGTCTCTAGACTGAATGGTCGATTTCAGTCTGGGCAAAGTCCCACTGTCCCTCGTCACGGCCCTGCAGCTTTGCTCAGGGCACTGGCCACGCTAGGTGTCCTTAAGGTCTTGTGTTTGATTCCTCATAATTTCTACCTCAATGCTAAATATGTAAGACCCAGGTCTAAGTCCTCACCTACGGCCCAGCACTGAATTCCAGCTATGGTGTGTGTAGAAACCCAACAAACATGGTTCAAGGCAATGAGCTCAAAAGGAATGTGGACATTCACACAGGGGCCAAGAGCTGGAGGGGAAACTTTAGACACACATGCCATCTCTCCTCCAGTCCTCACCAGTTGAGGCCTTGTTACGCTTCGTCTTGTCTATAACCTGGGGGATCGGGAGGTGTGCCATGGATAAGCAGGTGAGGTCCTCACTGGATCCTGAGCCTTGTTTCTGGGCCCGTCCCTCAGCTTTTGCTAAAGGGATGCTCTGTGGCTGGAGAGCAGTTCTTACTTCTCCCCTTTCTCCTGGGTCTCCCTTCAATAATTCCTGCAGGAAAACCCTGGATGAGGCGGTATCAATGCTCCCAAAGTAACAAAAATCAGCTTTGTCTCAGGGATCACGTGAAAGTTGTCTTTTGTATTGAACTTTCCAGCCGAAAGGCATATCAAAGTCCTGACAACCATCTGTGCTCTGTAATCTGTCAAAATTAGCTATGTAGTTTCCCCACGACTGGAAAGGATTTCAAATTCTGGAATAAATGGTTCTACTGTTCATACTAACTGTCCAATGACAAGGCAAAAACCATGGCCCCAAACGCAGCTAAGAGACTTAGGGAAGAAGTATTAATCTCCGTGGTGATTTGCTGAAAGAGGAGTACTTTTCTTTGCAGCTTATGATTGTCTTACATTCAAAGATGCACACCATTGACATGCACACAGTAGGACTTTAGGACTGTCAAATATGTGACATCTATTTACTCTCCATCAAGTGCAATGCAGGCTTTATAACAATGACCAAGCGCATTGCCATCTGAAACGCAGGAAAAGATGGCTATGAATTTAGTCTTAAGATGGCCGATTCATTTTCTGCATGGGTAGATGTTAGCTACTTTTCTGTTGCTATGAGAAAACATCATGACCAAGGCAATTAATAGAAAGCATTATTTGGGCTTACTGTTCCAGAGAGATGAGAGACTGTCACGGCGGGAAAGCCTATAGCAGCAGGCATGGTGGTAGGAACGGGGTACTGAGAGCTAGCTCATACCCTTTACATAAGCATGAGGTGGAGTGAGCAAGCTGGAAGTAGACGAGCATTTTCCTTTCCCCAAACTCACCACCAGTGACATAGTTCCTTTATAAAGGCTGCAGCCCCAAAACACCCCAAACAGTACCACCAAGTGCTCAGATCACCCATGGCGGACGACCTCCCTCCAATCACCGCAGTGTCCTTGCTCCTCCCAGCAGGCTTCTCTGTGGCAGTCACAGCCACAGCTTTGGAAGTGCTACAATCTGGTGTCCCTCACTGATGCTTTTTCTTCCGTCCTCCTTTAGTCTGACAAACCCTAATTTCACAGTTGACCTAAAGTTCTGACTACTACTGATAACATCTATCTGCCTTTCATGGGTTGCATTTATAAAAAATAAGGGCATCTTCAAAATTTGTCTACCAATTTTGTCTAATTTCAAGAATGCTGAAGAGTTACATCTGGTTCTAATGCAAACAAACAGCAGGTAGCAGAAACATTCATGTGTTTTGCCTACTCCTTATTTAACTAAAATATAATGTCCTACCTAAAAAAGGGCAGTTAATTTTTGTATGTAAAGAATTGTCAATTTACAAATTAACACTATTTTAAAATTATGAAGCACATCTGTAACAGCTAGAGGTAGGCTAATTAATTCTTAGGTACCAAAATCAAAGAGGTTCATTGGACATACCAACATGTAATAATTTTGTTTGTACCTTTAAAATTTGAAGACTCTATTTCTAAAATCGAGCATGCATTTAGAAACATTTGTTGATCAAAGATTAACTATATTTTCACCAGAGTGGCTTATGTAAAGAATGATTTTCTTGTGGAGCAGAGGCAAGGTACAAATCCATCAACATCTTGAGGATTACTTTCCACTGTGATTTTAATTGAGAGCGAAAAATACAGATTAAAGTTTTATTTCATTACATCGTATAAAGTAAACAGGAGAGAAGTTCTTCTGCCATCCTTTGTCATTCTGTCTACACTTAGACCCGGAGTGACTGTGCCTTCCAAAGCATTCCATTTTAATAATGGCTTTGTATAAAGGTATTCGTTCCATAAGGGAAGTGCTGGGAATGTTGTTTTACAGACAGTCTGTGCTTCTGTGTTTTTTCCCTTTGCATCTGTATTCTGGAGCCGAATATCATATCAAATAGGTGGTGGTGGTGGGTGCTGCCTGTCAATCACTCCTGTAGGAAGAAGCCTTTGTAGAAAATAACTTCTCCAAAAATAATTCCCCTCACAAGTTTTCAAATAGTAGGCTTAGGTCTTCAACACTGAGTGTACAGGAAGCCACGGCTATCTTTCAGAGCAATGTGCCATCAGTGTGGATGACACCCACATCTGGATTTCATTTCATCCATCTCGTGAGGTCTGCGCTGTCTGCTCATCTGGATACACAGGTCTTCCTGGATGAACTTAAACTCAACAAAGCAGAGGCAGGGTTCACCACCTCCTCGTCTAACCATCTGACCTGATTACATCACCTGCTTGCAGCAAGCACCCGAACCCCAGTCTCCTGTGTAAAGGGCACTACTGAGCGTGTCTGAATCACAGAACATGCTGGGAGCTTTGTACACGGTCCTTATATGTACAGTGAGCGACATAAGCGATCTTCTTGCAAATCTTCCTTGTAATGCAGTGCACACCCTGCACTGCTTGTGTCGGTGCCATAAATCCATGTCCTGGGCTGCAATTTTACTACATGCAATTCCCATTTTTTTTATTATTAAATGAAGTCAAGGCAGACACAGGAATGCAGGGTATTTCTACTCCTTTATCTTTTTTTTTAACTTCAGTTTGAAGATCAAAAAAATTAAATCATCTTTTTGTTTTCTTTGCTTTTTCTTTGTTTTAGAGCAGGGTGTAAGGTTACATGGAACTGTCCCAAGATAACTTTCAAAGGCAAGTTCAGCCTCCTCCTTAGAGTTCAGTCCTCATGGGGTCAGCTGAAGACTCTGAATACTCCATCTAAAAGTATTTCTCTCTTCAGAGTCAATTTTTCCTAGAGTCTTTTGCTGCTGACAACAAAGAACAATATAAGACTATTAAAATATATAGTTTATGTCTGCTAGCAAAGGAATTTTCTACTCTGAACACTATTCCAGATGACAAATGGCCTGATGGCATGTTTGGACTCAGAAACGGAAAGAGGGCTTTCACCTTTCGGTGACCTTTGTCTCCAGTGTGATGACCACTCATTAAATGGTCCTGCACAGCCTAGAATCGAACTCCTCCACACCGGAGGGGTCTCCAGAGGAGAACATCGCTCCGGAAACCCAGCGTTCCGCGGCCATGGTAACGGGTTATTTCTCACCTGTAGTCATCTACTCAGAGGTACAGCAGACCGCTTTCTAACCAGAGGAGTAAGGTCTCTCCCTTAATTTAATTCTTAATTAGTTTGGCCTTTTTATATGCTTGTCTTAACAAACAAAAGGAAGAAAATGAAATCATTGGAAATGCTGCAGAAAAAAAACACAACCTGTTTATGGCTCAGGTTGTAGTTCAAGGGTAGAGTGTTTGCCCTGCATGCGTTCGTGATGTCCTGGGTTCAATTCCCAAGACAGCATAATCAGTCAGTCAGTTAATTAACTAATTCACCAGCTATCGGTTGACATGTATGACGGCAAAATAGTATATGAGTCATTAGACACACGGCTGTCTGTTCTTATTTGATGTCAACAGAGACAAATCTGAAGGTCAGAAAGGAAAATTCTATTTACCTTAAAAATGACTTCTAGCCTCATCGACTAAAATAAAGTTCCTGGAATGGAATGAGACAAGATCTGTTTACTGCATTATGGTGTTCAACATGGTGAATCTACGGTCTGGACGAAACACTCCGCTGTGAGGAGAGTCTGCATGCAAACCGACAGCACAAGTATGTCCCTTAAATCCTAGCACACGGGGACGGCAGTGGAACCCGAAAGTGGAGCTCCTGCTTGTTATGTCTGCTGCCCCACTTTGTCTCCCGCTCCCTCCCTCCTTACACACACAATACAGAAAGCACCTTTGAAAAATCCTTGATAAAATGACTTGTAAAATAAGAAAGAAACGAAAGCGCTGTTTCCAGTACTAGGCAGAAAGAATATTGCACAGTAAGGTCATGAGCTTAGTACGCACTGGGCTCACACATGGCACGGAGCTTTCGGTCTCTTGGGCTACTTGGGAGATATCTGTTATTTGGACTGAAAGAGAATTTAATTAATTCAATGTAGGAAACAAAAAGCAATGATCATAGAATGAGATTAGAATAGAGCAGGGGAGGCACGGATATTAAGAAATGACTTTGGGGCTTTGGATGTCCGGAGACAGAAATAAGAAATGAACAACAGACTCCCACCCTCTCTCCACTGTTGTCTCCCTGACATCTGGGCAGACTCTGGGCTGCATTTTCTGAGCTGTGAGATGCACCACACAGGGACTGCTGGGGTCTTGTCTGGGCGTAAGGCGGAGGAGGCTTAGAGAGTAAAGGCACAGCAGAGGAGTGTAGCTAGCCAGCATCTCAAGGGTCTGTGGACAAGAAAGCTTCACAAGCCCCTGAGAACAGATGCTTCCTGTACACAGAACGTGAGATTGCGGCTGTGAGTGCTAACTTCCTGCAGCCACGGTGGACAGGGGAGTTCAGCCCCTCTGCATGGTGAAGTGAAAAGAGGCAGAAGAAGTAGAATGCAGCTCTTCAAAGGGGCGGGGTGACTGTCAGAGAAGAAAAATGGAGGCGGCACACGTGTTCAGCGAAAATGGGAAGAAAACGTTATGTGAGTGCTTTCCCCGTGCAATACCCAGGTGCTGTCTGAGGCAAGAGTAGCAGGCTCAGAATTCAGGCCACAGGTATCATTGCCACGGAGCACTCCCGGCTCAGTTATCCAAATGATTAGGGCTTGCCAGAGGATCACAGTCAGCTCTTGAAAGTAATATATTCACAAGCAAGTCAAGATTCAAAATTCCCCATGGACTAAAGGTGAGTTAAGCAGAGAATTTTTAGTTAATAAAATTCCTGTCTCTTCTAACACTCCCTTCTTTTTTGGAGCTACCCTTTCCCCCCTGAATAGTACCCATGTGGGTATTTAATCTTAGACTGAGTTAGAGTCAGAATCCAGTTCCTCAGTTGTACTAGCCCTGTTGCGTGCTGTCCATTGTCCATTGGCCAACAGAGGTATAAACGTTCCCATCCCCTAGAGTATCTTACCGGACATGGCTGTCCTTGGTAATACCGGGGACGCTGCATAAACACTTTAAAGTACAATCTTTTAACATCACAATATACGGCACTCAAACAGACAGGTTTCACATAAATTTTCTATTAATTAATGTGAACAAAGACATTGAACATAGGATTTGCGTTAGCCCCAAAGGCTAACTTAGGACAATGATAATACGCGGGTGTGTGCTCTGTTTTGTACGAAGGCATGTTTATCTTAAACACTATAGGTCACAAGCAGAAACTTCAGGACACTTTCTGGTCCAATAATTTTTATTCACTGCTTATACACAGAGAGTAATATTTCTGTGCTATTTAAAACTGTCAGTTAAGATGGCAAAAAACCCCACATCATTTTATTACAGCTGTTATCAAAGCAAATTTTTCTTTGAAATGTTTTTTTAATTTATTTTTATTTTTCAAAAATTTAACACTTGAGTCATGTATTTACATCATTTCTACCCATCCTCCTCTCCGTAAATTTGTTCTCCATCTCCCTCTCAAACTCGTGGTCTCTTCTCCTTAGCTATTACCTTAAGAACAAAGATATGACTGAGAGATCATTTTACTTTGTCACAGGCTTACGGTAGGTGGTTGTGAGGACTCATGCCAGGAAAATATACGTTAGATAGGCTTTATCAAGAATCCTATTCTTTCATGAAAGAATCAATCTAGAAGAAAAAAAAAACCCGTGTCATCTAAACAGTTGTATTCCAAAAGGCATCTAAACTTTGGCCAACTCAGATGTGGTGGGGGTTTGATGCTAATGAACAGAACAGCTTTATGGAGTCAAAGACATTCAGACTCTAAATTATGCTTGCTAATTACTCTTAGCACCTCTCAATTTCAAGAGGACAGACGATCAATCATGCTGAAAGCATGATCCTTTTCAGAGACACTCGGTCATCTGAGGTGAGCCACCGCTTCTTAACCCGACATGCTTGTGAGAATTTCTTGAGCAGATGTTAAAGTGATGCAATGCCTCCCAATGAGTACAACTGGGAAGATTCCCTGAAGGTTGGGTTGGGACACTGGCCTTTTCTCCAGAGTCCTTAGTGAGTAGCGTGTGCCGTCAGGGTTGAGACGTGTGGATTAAACTCATTATCCCCGCCGCTGGGGCAATGAATTTAGTAAAGTTAATAGAATATTTTGCTTCTGTGAACTACGAAAGGGAGTAGACTCACAGCCTTCATCAAAGGTGACTGATGACATCAATTCCTACTTAAATCTACTTCCAGCAGATTGCCGCCAGGGGACCTGACCTGGAATTTTTATTCCAGGTGAGAAGCTTTAAGGTGGCAGCAAAGAGAACATCAGCCTGAAGAAAAGGGAGCACAGAGTTTATCATGCAGAGTCACAGAGGTGTAAGAGGCGTGTGGACAGAGGCGCAGATGGAGGCACGTGGATGGTGACACTAGGGGAGCTCTTTCATCCGTGTTGATTGAGAACTTCACATATGAACTTTGAGAGAAAAGAAATCACATAGGCTCCTTGAGGAATGGTGCTTGGGATGTTACATTTTGATTTGTAATTGCCCAATTATTTTATTGTACGTTTATATTTTATTTATGTTTTATTTACTTATGTATTATTTGTTGTATGTTTTCAAAGCCAGCATCAAACAAAGAGCTACAGACAGATCATATAGGAAAAAAAGCAAAGGAAGACACAGGTCTGTAGGAGAGCGTCTGATCCCTAGGTCCTCTTTTGCAGCAACAAGAGCACTGAGCAATGAATGTGTGAGACAGAGAAGGACTTGGCTGGGCAGGGAGAAAGTGTGCTGGTCCTGAAGGGACCCAGGGAGGAGTGGAGCCACCATCTGCCCTGCTGGGAATCAGAAGTTAAGGAGGGAGGGAGGCAACAGGGCTTGTCATCTTCCCAGAGGAAAAAGACCTTCCCACCTAGTCACATAATGTGGTTTTGCCAGGGGACAGTTCGTCAGTGGAGCTGGGCAGAGGGAGGGCTTCAGTTCCCATGTGACCATGTCACATGGTAAAAGGGACCACAGAAGAGGGAGAGTAAGGAGAGGGTTAGGGTAGAAGAGTGGGAGGAAGCGGAGGCGGAGGCGGAGGAAGGAGGAATCCTGGGGCTTCATCAGCCAGCCTCTACGGTGGCATCCTGCTGCTTCTGCTGTAGTCTCTCCAATGACAAGTGCTCCTGTAGGGCAGCCCACATGCTGGGGGGTGGCCACCTTCAGAAACTGCTGCTGCTGGAGGAGTGTGACCCATCATCAGCTGTGCAGACAGGCGCTAGCTACAGAGGACACACCAGTTCACTCTTGCCTCCGTCTTCAAGCCTATAAGCCAGTTTGAGCACCAAGAAGCACATTGGCTGATTGGCATGCCAGGAAGAGTTACATCGTTGGATCCTGGCTTCAATCTTGACAACCTTTGAAATGACGCTGTACATGGACCCCGTTAATTATCTCTATTGACCTCAATAGACTACCCAGATGTTTTTATTTTGAATTTCTTTTTATCTTATATTTATGAGCAGAAATATTCTCTAAAATGGCACTCATGAACTGCAAACTTAAATCCCATTCAACTTTTAAAAATGTTTGCATTGGTGTTATACCTGTAAAGACCTTTGAAGCAATGAGTCTTTTATTTCCCTCTTCTGGTCCCTTCTCTCCCTATTCAATTTTTCTTCTCTGTGTGAGAAGTTTTCCATTTACCCAGGGGCAACTTCAGTTCTGGGGCACTGAAGCACAACCACTTAGTAAGATACCCAGCAGGCTCTTTCCACATCGATCTGCCCATAAATCAAAAGTGACACTCTGTGACAGGTGTTAGTTCTTGCTTGCAGGCAACACTGGAGTGCTTTTTAGATACCCTTCTGTCCCGGGGCTATCTCCCCAGATTCTCACCTCACTCCCTCTAGCAAGGTTCTAAAGAGCACCCAGGGCTAGTGCAGGCTCCCCAGCCTCCTGCTCAGGCGTCAGCGGTTGGCCGGCATCAGCTGTAATCAGGTTCTTTCACCCTAAAGCAGCACGTTCTCTCCAGTGCAGATGCTCAGAGCATCTCAACCTGTCTCCTGCCCTTGCTCTGCCTCCAGTACCCTGATGCTTTCTTGATGGATAGTCCTCTCTAGGCTTGGGGTCGCTGGCCTGACTTTGACTAGATCTGGTTCTTTCCTGATTCAAGGCTTCTGTATGGACCCCTCCCCACTTCCTAAAAGCTTCTGATTTCGTTTGGCTTGGATGAGAGGTGTCCTTCACAGAGGGTTCCTCTTGGTGTCATATTGTGGATCCTTTTCAGGCAGACAAACCCTCATCTCACACTCTCCACCCGTGCCTTCATCCCTACAGTGTGTATCCCCTCTGCACATGTGAGTGACAGGAGGACCAGAGGGCTCCACCCATGACCACTGTTCAAGCAGCTAAGCATCGCACGAAAGCATAGTGATGACGAAACTGACAACCACCAAGGGTCAACTACACAGATGCCAACTGTAGACATTCAAACAGTCTTGCACACGAGATGGCACCGCCATCCTACTGTGGATCAGGATGCAAAGCATCAGGCTGTCACGGTGGCACAGATAGATGGAGTGGACTATGTGGGAGATATAGTGTTAATCATATATAATTATAACATATAGTATTAACTATGTATACATATATAATGTTAACAATATATAACTATAATATATAATGTCAACAATATACAATTAAAATATATAATATTACCAATGTATAATTATAATGTATAATATTAACAATGTATAACTATAATATATATTAATAATATATAATTATAATATATTAACTATATTCGCATATATAATGTTAACAATATGTAATTATAATATATAATATTAACTATATATAATTATAATATATAATGTTAACAATATATAATTATAATATATATTAACAGTATATAACAATAATATATAATATCAACTGTAAATAACTATAATATATTTTATATATACATATATATATATGAATGCATACATGTATGTATGTGTATATGTGTATATATACATATACATATGAATGAGTGTGTGTGTGTGTGTGTGTGTGCACGTGCATGTATCCTATAGCATCCTGGGAAGCATCTGGTTAGGTCTAAGACTCCTGAAGGTTATGTGAAGAGACAAGACAGAATGAGACATTGTGGAGATTTCCACATTACAAGATGGAGACTTGGGTGAACATGGAGAAGAAAAATACTTAAAAGGTACAATGAAAATATCTAGCACCATAACATAAATGTGTTATTAGAGTTGGGCATATGACTACTCCCATAACTGCAAGGCTTGCTGCTGCTTACAGAGATGGCTTCCTGTGTGCTAACCTGAGCTAACACAGGGAGACACTGGAGAGGTGTCAGACAGCACAACCTCCATAAAAGCCCCCTCCCACCACCCCAGTGGATCCTGGTTGGCGTTCTCCAACTCTTCTATTATTCCTGATTTTATCCTTGCCAATGAACCTAGAATTGAGAGAAACAATACAAACCAGGCTGATACTGTAATTATAACCATCAGCACCCTATTGGCATATAACATAAAAATCCTAATCTGCCTTGACTCACAGTGGTGGGTAGTGTGACTTATGGAAAGTCACATTTATGTCATTATTCCTTTTCAAAATTATTAAATGTAAATTGAACTCAGGTTGTATTCAGTGTATCTTAATTTTCTTAATCACAGACATTTCACACACACTTTTTTTTCCTTTCCTCTTCCTCGGGGACAGTGTCTGACCATTCTGTTCACAGACCTGAAATTCCTATTTTAAAGGAGAATAAAAAAGGCAGACGTCGTGAAGACTGCGGATTGTCCTGTGGAGAGCTGGCGTGTCAAAGCAAACAGCCGAGCGACATGCAGCTCCCACTCCTGGTTCACAGACAAGAAAACTCAGTGCGAAGATTCATCACGGATATTCGCATGTATCCGGTTCTCAGCTGTGGCAGGCACAGGCCTCGCACACAGAGCCTCATTTACTGCTCACAGAGTGACCTGATGCTACCGCCATGCACAATTTGAAGCCATTTGGAGCATTTCTGTGTTTCAGCACACCTCATAAATGATGGAGCTAAGATTTTCAGTTTGTCCTCACTGAAGTTTCTCTTTAACCACTTTTCCTCACTACCTTTAAATAAAGATGTGGAATCTTATCCACTGACGAACACCTCAGAACATCGGAACAGCATGACAGTGTTGGAGAAGTCTGATAACTACATAAGCCATGAAAACCAATAGTACTTGAAAGTATGGTTTTTGTTCAGAGAAATTATGCTTATTAAACAACACCAATGACCAGCGCATACTGGCTCAGAGAAGCACACTGTTAGAAATTGGAGAATTTCCCAAATAATGCCTCAAATACACATTATTACAAAGTTAAGATATGGGTTGGCAAGATGGCTGAGCAAGTAAAGGCAGATAGATTCTGGCACACATGGTGGCTGAGCTCAAGCCCCACACGGAAGGAGGGAACCTACTTCTACAAGCTATCTCCTGCCTCCACACATGTTCTGTGGCAAGCATCTGAATGCATACACACTGCCAGCACTCTCACGTACATCCATTTGATTAAAATAAATTATTTACATTTACAATTAAATGTAATTTTTGGGTTCTGTGAGTCAGTCAATGGTATCAGAAAAGGGACAGAGTTTAGAAGCACTGAAGACTCCTTGACTCCTGCTGTGACAGGGGTCCCCAGGAGCCCCCTACGTAGGTCAAGTTGTTGGTGATGTGTTCCATTTTCCCATGTTGCCAACACTTATTTTATCTTCAGAGTACTTCCTGACAGGGGCACTGGGGAGAAGTGTCTCTGTTCATGGGCAGTCACAGGACCTAAATGTTCCCATAAGCAATTCTCAGAACTATTGTTAGTGATCCTGAAGCAGCAGGCTTCTCTGCATGAGGGGACAGCAGAGAAAATGGCAGGGAAGGAAGGGAACAGGGCCAGGGGCTACTGACTTAACCTGACCTCAGAAGGTGGCCTGCCGCTCCATGTTCAGTTGCATGAGTACATCAGAGAAAATATCTCAGGTATTTCCACTTCAACGCGTCAGTGCCAGAGCACAGCCCGGTAGTCATCAGAGCCTCCTGTTCTCCTCTTCTCCATTTTCGCTAAGTATCAAGGCATGAAAATGCATCTAAACTATTTGAGTTTTCCAGAGCACTTCTTGGATCATTTGTCCGTAGATAGATCATTAACTTCTGGAACCTAGATTAATTCTCCCAAGATTTCAACATTAGTGCCCATTTAAGTGATTTTAAACTCGCAGTGTCAGATATGGCTCTTAATTTTATAAATTTATCTTCGAATAAAACATTAAATAACATTTGTTTGTTTCAATTCAGCAAATGTGACCTACCAACAAGCCATATTTATTAATAAATTTGACACTTTTATTTCTTTACATGCTTAGGACTCACATTAAGTGATAAATAAGATTGAATGAAATTCTCCTTCAAAACACCACATAAAATTAAGCACTATTTATTAAAAAGATGTATCACTTAGATTATCTGACTGTGTGAATGTTTTGGTCTCACATTTTGTCTGACATTAGCAAGGCAAAAGAACATACCACGGAACACCAAGTGGTTACAGAGGGCTCTTTCTGACATGGCAAGATATCTGGTTATCTCTGGGTGACCTTAGTATAATATGAAAGTCAAAGGGGCAAGTCCCACACCTGCCATAATTGTAATGTGTGCACTAGGTGACCAATGGGTTAGTTACATTTCATAAATTATGAGGCTCAGAGACTTAACAATTGGCAAGAATTATTCAAATGTTAAAGTGTTAATATTCAGAAGAATGCCCTCGAATGGTCAGTATAGCCAGAAGGAGCTTGGTAAGAGTCTGTCTTAATTTTCTAGGGTCGTCAAGAGAGTCTCACATTCTTACCGGCCATACCAGACCACAATACATAGTAACCCAAGAGGACTTTCTGAACTCTCAACTGAGCTCTACACTTTTTGTGTAAATATTTAGGTTCTGAATATCCCATAAAATTATAACAAATATACACATAGCTAACACTCACCATCTTGAATGCACACACAAACCAGACTCACCATTCTGATTCGTTGACGTCCCTGAGTTTAGAGGACAGAGCATGTTTTATGGATGGTATAGGCTACTTATTTGTTAATGGTTCGTAGAATTCACCCTATTGCATTTCTCCACTATGAAAATCATTCCAATCCCTCTCCCTAGATAAGAACAATGTGGGAATAACTCAAATCATGCCTTTCAGCTCTGCTGGTCTCCACAGCCTCCTTCTTGGAGCAGCTGATGGTAGTTGTGGGTGGGTTAAGAATTTACTTGGCATTATGCAATCGGAGCCAGCTTTAATGATTAATGCAAAGAACACATTTAAGGAATCCAGAGATAAAATAAATTTGTGGGGGGAAAGTGTCTTTAAATCATTTTGTTCAATGCTGATATTCAAACTCTCTCATGCATGAAGCACGTCTTTATGTAATTAAATATGTGTACATTAATTTTCTATGATCCTGACTTCTTCCATGAATTGATATACCCTCTTCACCCCTCTCTAACAGGTTGCTTTTCTTTTCCACACTGGCTTGTTTAATTTCTTTCTATATAACTTTCCTTCTAGCCAAGTGACCTAAAGTTACTGTGGTATGCCACTTGTTTCTCTTTACTTTAATGTACTTAAAAAAGACACAAGTTTATCTATAGATGCAAAAATTATCTTTAAATAGAAATTTAGGGCACTCTATGGGATTTTTATAAAATTAAACATTTAGAGAAATAATTGTAATTTCTTTGCCATGTTGGCACAAGGATCGTTTTTGCTGTGGTGTGGTTCATCTCTGGAGTGACTTGTTCTTTATACCTCAAGGAAATGACATAAATTTAATCACTGTTTCTAAGGCACACCTGGAGAAGGGAGTGTTCATGGTCAGCTGAGTGCAGGGAGTTCTGCTGCCCTGGGCAGGAGATGACTAAGGTATTGTCTTATGAAAAATCATGATTTCTTATATTTTTGTTTTAAAGACAGGGTTTCATGTAGCCTAGACTGTCCTTAAACTAGCTGTGTAGCCAGGAGTGACAATGACTTGGGCTCCCTACTTTCCTGCATCCACCTTCCAGTGCCAGGACCACAGGCGTGTGCCACCACAGCCAGTCTCTGTGATGCTGGAAGGAGATTAAACTCTGGGTGTGTGCCACCATAACACACCTATGTGATACTGGATGGAGATTAGACTCTGGGATTTGCATGTGCTGCATAAAGCACTCGCCCAACTACTGAACTACACTCTGGCCCTTTATACATGATTTTATTTGCTTTCAGGTATCTGGGGAGTGGTATTAAGTGTGTAATCTCTTCCTAATCTCAGCATATTAGACCAGAAAAGAATGGTTTCTTCAGTCATGCTGTGTAGTCAAGAGGATGTTGAGTGATTAGGATGTAGTTAAGAGATCATTTGCATATCCTGCAGACAATATGGACCCCTCTCTCCCATAGACAATTATCCTGCCTGACAGACTGGCAGACACCAGCTTGGTTTGTCAGGAAACAGTAGCAAGGACAACAAAAGCTTCACACTTGTTTCGGGTGATTAAGTGAAAATCTATCTCTTGTTACTTTCTCTTCCCAGCATGAAAGGACTCACAGTTTCACTGTGTCAAAGCACATGAGACTTCTCATTGTAAGCAAACATGGCGATTTGCTTACAACCGTCCTGGAAAACAGATGGCCACTTGAATTGCAGGTGAAATTTTCATTCTTTACACACTTCTATTTTTGTGGTTGAGTTGGTTCTTCCCCAGTGCAGCAGGGTTTGGTTTTTATTTATTTATTTCTTTGTTTTGTTTTGTTATTGCTGTGAGCTTCACCATCTCTGCTTTGTGGTTTTTCTTGCGGAAGAATTCTGTATTTAGTACATGTGTACGATTATCTATTTGTGTGTTCATATATGTATTTAAATTATGAACATAGGTGTATAATGCCATTGAAAACCACATGGGGCATTGAACGGGATCAGAGAAGATCAGATGAAGTAGGGTTGTGCATGAAAAGCTTTCCGTTGCTCAGCGATGCTGCAGTTCCGACCTCGCGGTTTGGCTCACTCTGAACATCTCTGTGATTATGCTGCAGTGTCGGGTGGGCCCCTCAGCAGAAGTTCCACCTTTGACATCACATGTCAGCACAGCCTTCCCAGCATCGACCAACCCAGGGGCTCCTGCAAGGGCTTGCTCTTTCCCAGCTGGGCTCACTGTGCACCTCGGTCAATAAAAGTCTGCAGTCCAGATAGCACATAGCAGACCCAGTGCTGGGACTTGGGTTTTTCTTACTGAGTTGGTTCTTGAGCAAAGTTCTCCCCACCACATGTTACATATTTTGCTCGCCTTTGAAGTGCAAGAGTAGCCCACAAAATGGAATTTTCTCCTTTGTGCACAGTGATAGAATGGAAATTGAAAATAGACTGATCAACAAAACCCAGTGAACTTCGAGTTTAACAAGGGCTGTGTCTACCGCATGAGAAACGATAAAGAACACATAAGCAGAGCAATGGCAGAAGCACAAGCTGATAAATAAAGAGGGATAAAGGGCAAAGTGAACAAACCAACGGGTGTCAGGAGACGAGGAGGGGACGGGAGAAGTGGGGGGAAGAGCCTGCAAGAAAGCAACACAGGACCCAGTGATGAAACTGTGTCTGTGGGGCGTGTGCACAGAACTACATGTGGAAAAACATGGAACACAGCTACCTACACACACACACACACACACACACACACACACACACTCA
This sequence comes from Cricetomys ansorgei, assembly GCA_026225945.1. Taxonomy (NCBI): domain Eukaryota; kingdom Metazoa; phylum Chordata; class Mammalia; order Rodentia; family Nesomyidae; genus Cricetomys; species Cricetomys ansorgei. The sequence continues at coordinate 96,013 of JAMJFZ010004020.1, forward strand.
TACATACATAAACACGCACACATACATACACGCATAGACACGCATACAGGCACACATACATATATGCACACTCACTCACACACACATAAACACATACATTCACAAACACATACACACACACACACTCGCTCACACGTGAGTACACACACACACACTCATACATACATAAACAAGCACACATACATACACACATACATACACACATAGACACATGCATACAGGCACACATACACATATGCACACTCACTCACACACACATAAACACACACATTCACAAACACACACACACATACACACATGTGTACAGACAAAAACATACACACATATACACATACATACACGTACACACACTCACACAGACACATACATACATTCACACATGCGCACACACACACTCATACACATTCACAAACACATACACACACACATACACACACGTACACACACACTCACGTACACAGGAATGTATATCCCTACCTGGGGTGATCTACAGTGTTACTGTTGATACCCCAGTTGTGCCGTTGGAGGAAACTGGTGAAGGAAATGTGGGGTTTTTTTTGCATCATGGCTGCATACCTATTTTCCAACAATTATCTAAACAAAGTGTTCAATTAAAAATGAGAGGGTCCTAACCGCGCCCGATGAATTCTGGGGCATTCCAAAGGAAGGTGTGTTTCAAGAAAGAAGCCAACTGTAAATTGTGTGGATGAGGAGGAGTGAGAGCAGAGAGCAGACACTCTGAAGACACACTGTGTTCAGGGCCGGTCAGGGCAGTCCTGAAGCCCTAAGCCAGGCAGGTCCTGCTGAGTCTCAGATCGAGGAGACAGCACCAAAGCAGCAATATGAGCTTTGCTTTATTTTCTGCACTGGCAGTTTGTATTAAGGGGCGGAGTGAGATGGAGATGACTGTGCTCCATTATCTCGCAGGCTGCAGAGTGGGGACAGACGAGAAATCAGGGGTTGGGGTGGATGGAGGTGGTTCAGAAGATGGAGCAGCTGGCAGGGAGGCCTGGGAACTAGACAAAACAGAGGAATGCCATGGAGGGAAGCAGGCCTGGGGGCTTTAGATGTGATCAAAATGGATTTGGAGGTGGACGGAAAATTTGTTCATTGGTTAAAGGATGCTAATGCTATTTATTGAAAACAGAGACCGTAGAAAACATGGGCGTTATGGGGCCACTGCATGGGAAGGTTTGAGTGTGCTCAAGGTATTTTAAAACAAGCTTGCACACGACGTTTAAATTTATTATTTAAGTAGGCAAATTTCTTCAAGTAACTCTTCTGGAATTCTCAGAGTCATGTTCAGAAAGACTATGAGGGATTCTCTTCATCCCCAGTCCTCTCAGTGATGTCCGAGCAGGCACATTGCAGGTTCATGCAAGACGGCAGCCATGTGAAGGAAGACATCTGTAGAGTCAGCACGGCTGGGGTGCTCTCTAACGCTACTAGAAATTTTATGATATGAAGAAGAAATACGTGTCACACAGTGTCACATCTAGTTGTGAGTGGTGTATGATTATTAAAGACTGACCAGCTATCTCAAGTTCCTCATTTAGGAATAATCTTTGTTTTCAGAATATTGAAAATTTAATATCTTTCTGTCTCAAACTTTGGCCATTCCTTTAGTTGAATTATTAATGGTCCTTGTCTCCATAGCTGACTGAACTACAGTATTTTTTTTCTTGGGGCAATCCACGCACCGTGTGCCATGGTAATATTTTAAGTAGGACAGAGAAACAGAGAGTCTATAAATTTTAATACCTTGTATGAAAATATTGCATGCATTTTGATAAGTGTTAACCTGAATCCATCAGCCCTCTTGTTATGAGTTTTAAAATAATTAAAGAGAAGCCATTGCTATTCAGTCCACATACAGGACACACGCTTTTATTAGGGCTCATAAACTAGCCACAAAGAAATAAGCTTTGACATCTTATTCTGATCTTAAGGGCCTGTTGACATGGTTCCCAGAAATCACTGCCCAGCATTTTTGCCTGCCCCACATCTTCAGTAAACACTCTTGACTGTTGTCTCTGTCCCTAAAGTGTCAGTCTTTCCCACATAGCAACCCAGCTCCTGTCACAGCCAGCTTCTTCTAGGCCTTCAGGCCTCGGATTTTATGAAGTTCTTAAGCAGATATGCAATAAACTCGCCAGACACCACAATCCATCTATCAGCCCATCTCATCTCTGTATCTAACGATCTGAATGCCGTCTACAGCATCTATCTATACTCCTATTTACGATCTACCATCTGCCCATCTATAATCTGTCTATTATCTATCCATTTATCTACCATCTGCATATCTATATATGTACTGCCTGTCATCTACTAATCTATTGGTCATCTATCCATTTATCCGTTACTATCTATAATGTATCTGTTTATCTGTTTATATATCTATCACCTATCTACTTGTCATCTATCATGGGTTATCCTTCTCTATCCATCTACTATCTGTTATCTTTCTATTTATCTGTTTATCATTTATCATCTACCCATCAATCTACCTAACATCTATTTCACCAGCTATCTAACCATCTATAGTTTTATCTATTTATCTATCTATCTATCTATCATCTATCTATCTATCATCTATCTATCATCTATCTATCTATAATCTATCTATCATCTATCTATCATCTATCTATCATCTATCTATCATCTATCTATCTACCTATCTATCTATCTATCTACCTATCTATCTATCTATCTATCTATCAATGTATCTATCTATCATCTATCTATCACCTATCACCCATCACCTATTCTCTACCAGTCAGCGTTCTGTTTTGCACTATGAAAACACAGAGTGCTCTGTTTTCGTTCTTCTCATCATCGTGTCCTGTGTCCTCCAGATTATGTGTGCCTAAGCACCAGATGACGTGAATAGATTAAGCCTGTGGTTCTTCAAAAACTGGGCATGAGTATAGAATGCTACACTTCAGTGCGGGTGTGAATACATTATTCAACTATTTTGATGGCATGGACTTTCTGTTTTAGTCAAAGGGAAAATAAGGGAACTAGTATTTTTAGCAGCTTTATGTTTCTAAGAAGTTTACAGACAAAATTAGCTGTGCTGGCTGCACATTATTACTTCTGGGGACATCAGGAACCAGCATTAAGCCTTGTTTTCTTATGTATAACATTGTAATGGCATCCACCCTTGATAGGGGGTGGTCTGCAGAATTCTTAGACATTCCTGGGGCTTTATCTTTGATGTAGTTACCAACATTATATAAGAGTGCTTAAAAGGGGGCATTCGTCAGCTGTAATTAAGGTTATTAATCATCTAATGCTGATATCAGAGAATATGTAAGGCCTAATTTAATCTTGTGAGCTCACTGTAAACCTGGAGGTTTGACTGAATGGTAACAGAAGCCAGGAAGATGCAGAGCATGGAGTTGATACGTGTTATGTGGGATGTTCTGGTTGGATACAGAGGAGCCACATGAAAAGGAATGGCATCTCTAGACACCGAGGACACCAACAGCTGATTCAGAAAGAGCCACGAGGTGCTGAATTTATCCAGCAATCCAGGCGACTTTAGAAGAGGGATTGGGCTGCTATTTGAACACAGCCCACAGTGATACTTGAGATACTGGGAGACCCTGAGTTAGGAAGTCAGCCAGAGGCTGTCTGTGACCCACAGCACTGTGAGCACACAGCTGTCACTGTAGGTAGATATTGGGAGCAGTTTGTTACACACAAATGAAGAGTGCATACGTAGTTTTAGTGCACAAGCCTCACGGGTGCACGGCCACAAGCCTCTTTCCTCCCTCTTCTGAGGCTGACCACTATCTTACCATCTCTTGAGTCACAGCACAGATACAGTGTATTCCGACATCACACCAAAGATTCATGGCAGCCGTATGTTGCAAATGAACTTAAACATGAGCTCACACTATATACTTCAAGTACATGCACATTCACATGGCCCCTGAGTCAGTTTGCAGACGTGTTCTAGACCAAATTATGACCACACATGCAACAATGTAGGCACAATATCATATTCTTATATGTGTAATATAGACCCACAAATACAGACACTTGCCTACAAAGTAAACATTAAAAATTAGGTTGAACTTGGAAATTTGTACAAAAGATAATTTTACTATCATCTACGAAGCTTTTTTTTTTTTTTTGTTTTGGAATGTGAATGTTTGCCTATATGTATTTATGTGAACTATGTGTGCAGTGCTCATAGAGGCCAGGAGTGGGTGTCAGATGCCTGGACTGGAGCTGACAGATGTTCTGAGGCACTGTGTGGGTGCTAAGAATTGAACTCAGGTCCTCTGAGAATGTTCTTAACCGCTGAGCCCACTCTCCACTCTGTATCACCATCTTTAAGATATCAGTTACATTTGATGGTTCCTTATAAAATCCTACACATTTCGTGATGGCAATGAAGTTAATTGACTTGGGAGTTCCGTGGCTTGTAATCCATGATTCTTAAATCTCTTCAAGAAATTGTAGGCCAGCATGAGCATATATCCCCCACCATCCAGGAGCTGTCAGTACTTCATAGACTGTCAAGCTTCTAAGGAAAACCTCCAGGCAAGGAAACAAATACCATATCTCCTGGGTGGCTTTTAAAAGCCTGTACCTCTGTAGGGAGTCAGAAACAAACACAACTACCAGATCAGATACACAGAGCAGCCAACTAACCAGTATAAGATATGAAAATAGGATTATAGTTTATCATATACAAAACATTACAATCTATAATGTGTGAATAAGAAAGGCACACATATACATTCATAAGAAAGAAAGCATACTCATACCATATCAGAACATGCTACATCACAATCCAGCACTGTGACGTCTGAGGAAAGAGAAACAGGGATGTTTTCCATCTCCCTGCTGTTATTCCCTGAAGCAGCTCATGGGATGTAAAATGATCTGAGTGTTCCATGAACACATCACAAGACACTTAGGTAAGGAGTGACTTCCCTGTGCTTGAGAAAAAGCCATCAAAAGTCACTGAGATGACAAGAGCTTGACAACAGGCCCTGTTGGGGTTCAATATATTAATTACTTCTCTCATGGCTGAGACAAAATGCCAGGTGAACGGTTTATTTTGGCTCATGGTTTGAGGGAATTTCAGTCCACCAGAGTGGGTTAACGGGAGCCTGAAGTGACTGGCCACATTGTGGCAGACAAGAAACAGAGAGAGACAGGCCAGAGCAAGCTAGGCTGTACCATGCAAGGAAGGTGACCCAGTGACCCACCTCTGCCACCCAGACTCTGCCTCCTGAGGACTCACAGCACCCCTAAGCAGCATCAGCAGCTGTCCACCAAGTCCACCACCATCAGACGCTGCGCTCCTCGCCCTCTGTCCTGTCTTCATCAAACGTAACACAAATATTCATGTTTACTTTCCTGAGGGTCTCCCCTTCCTTATGAAAACTCATGTGTCATGTGAAACTTACACGATACAAAATATGTATGCAGTCCCCTTGTTAGTCTGTCTCGTATTATGGTGGCTTCAGTGTGAACATGCAATCTGTGAAGCTGTATTTTCCTTCTTCAAACTTTCGCACTGCATGCAACGATCTGACTTTCTATATAAAATACCTCGTTTCTAAAGAAGCCACGGGATTTTTGTAACATCTGTCTATATTATAGCCATTTTATTGCTGTTATTCTCAAATTCAGCTTTATTGAAAATACTGGCCAAGGGTTATTAGAAACTACCAAGAATTCAACCGTAACAAGCGCCTGCCTGGGTGACACGCTCTGGACGTGCTGTTCTTTGCTCCTGTGATTGAATAGCCGGTTCCTAGACTCTTCAGTGACACGTCTATCAGGGGCAGAAGATGGATGGGAGAATCACTGTGTACTAGACACTCCGCAGTGTAGAAAGAGCTGCCTTGGCATTAGCAGGAGAATACTGTGTCTGGAGAGAAAGCAAACTGAAGGCAACACAGGTGCAGGGCTCAAATCAAGGAGCTGCCATGGCCAAAGTTTCATAGTACGCTAAAGGACAAACTTGCATGTAATGATCAGAAAGGAAAACCTGGCCTTGAGGGTTACTCGTCTATTCCAATTTCAGACATGGGGAAAGGAAGCAGTAGAATGTGTACCCACAGTCCTTACAATCATACATCAGAAAACAGCAACAGCAACAGGTTTTATAACCCGGTTATTATGGCCCATAACAATTCCTTTAAATGGTAATATGTTTCGGACAGTGTTGGGACCTGTATGTTTGCGTGTCTAAAACTGTGGGCGCTGGAGTCTTACTACCCAATGTGATGGGGTTAGCAGGTAGGTTCCTGAGGGGTTCAGATTATGGCTGCCTGAGCTCAGATGATTTAGAGTCCTCATGATGACATCACTGGCCTTGAAAGAAACAACTGGAGTGGCCCTCACACTGCATCCAGTCCATGCTATGTGAGGGCCCGCAGTAACAACATTAAGATTTTAATTGATGGTCTTATAGCATCAATGTGTAGCAGTACACTGCTGTGTAGGTTCAGCCAGGAAGACAAAGAAGCATTTTCATAGACTCGGACACTGCCAGACTTCAGCAGAGGGAACCACCATCCTGGCTAGTCCCAGACTCGACTGACGTGGAGCATTGCGCATCTGAGCTCAGGTGTTTTACTTGATTCAGAACTCTCCTCAGGTATTCTACTGATAGTATATGCAGATCATTTCCAGTTAACACCCCCCTACACACACACAAAGCCAACACCTGCAGACAATACAAAACGCCAAGACCCAGGGTGTCCCACACCCAACAGTGCATAGAAACAATTATTTTAAACATAACTAAAAATAAACTTCTACAACATCAATGTCTACATAATACATTTCTTCTGAGAGCTTTTTTCTTTCATCATTGAGAAATGTATCCCACTTTATGCAGAATTGAATTATGACTAATAAGGCATAGTATTTCACTTGCTTTTATAGTAGGAGAAATTGTAGATGTATCTCAGCATTAACCAGAACACTTCTCTCTGCTGTGAACAGCAGTGAATTGGTGAATGTAGAGATTCACTGCCGCCAACGGGGCTGAGGGTGAGTGATGGTTGAGTCCGCAGTCCTAAGCAGGACATTTGTGACATCCATCTGTGGCTCAGGGAACGTTGGTAGAGAGGACAGATAGAATGCAAGACACACAAGGAGCAAAGGACTGTGAGTGCGTCTTCTGGGCATGACACAGCCACAGCAATCATGATTCCAAAGCCTCTGTGGCTGCTGCACTAAGCCTGCCTGAGACTGGACTCTCGGAGTCAATCATGGGTTGGTCAGGGGCTCACAGGGCCACACCCCTTGCTATGAATTACTGACTACTGATGGAGTCTGGGACCAGCCATTGCCTTTAGTTGTGTGCTCAGCAGGGAGTGCACCAGGCTCCTGTGAATAGTTCCATCTCATGATTGCACAGACTTCCTTGTTAAACTCAGTGGGTCCCAAAACGAAAGGCGAGCACATGGGGAAAGGACTTGCAGAGAGGAGGGGTCTGATGACGTAGGAAGATTGGACAGAATGGAAGTGAGAGCAATCAGCATGCATTATGTACGTGCACGAAGCTGTCAAAGAGCAGAAGTAACTTGAACGGAATTAGACCACTCGCTTTCCCCATGGTGTTCCTAACTGTTCCCTTTCACACAGTCGTCATTAGTCCACCAACACTCACACGCACACACAAGCCAACCGCTGCAGCTGTGTGCATTTCCTCCCATTAAGTACAAGGCTTCTTTTAAAGTCTACAGTGAGATTCATTACAGGACAAAGCCTTTATGTGTCTGCATACTGGTAAGCAAAGCATGGTCACCATTCAACTCCAATCTACCCCGATGCAGATAGGGCGTGACGCATTCATATCCGCAGCAGGATGTCCCCTTAGTGTTACCTTCCCCCAGGTACTTCTGAGGACACACTTGCAGTGGCTCCTCCTCCATCTTCGATTGTATGCCTTGAAGACCCGCAGGGTCAAACATTTTACACACACACACACACACACACACACACACACACACACGGGAAGTGGGCATCTCAGGACAGCAGAGATGCCCTGCTTTGTCTGTGTAGAGTGCTTCAACTTAGTTTTGTGGAGAAAATACTTCAATACGTCTGTATTGATTATGGTCCCACTGGCTAGGACCTGGTTACTTGAGACAAACAATTGTAATTACCAGACTTCTTAACACAGGGGCAGTGAGATGGGAAGTAAAACAATTAAAGCATGCAAAGGATTTTGCAAAGAAGTGTAATGTTGTTCTCAGTAGTCTTGAAGTCTATTTTTATTTTTGCTCAGAATTACACAGAGTGTTATTAGAGGTTTTCCCACCACAGGGCAGATAAATCAACATTAGAGAATCACACAGAGATGATAACTGGACTGAACAGCATTAACCTTTCCATGTGCTCATGCACCAGATGTGAGCAAAGAAGCCCCTGACACCCATCTGCTTGGAGATACAGGATTTATTTCTCCATCTCACAAAACCAAAACCTCTGTTTCCCACCAGAAAAACTGACATTAATGTCATGAAGACCGATGTTCCATAGGATGAAAAATGATGATTGAAAATATTGAGTTGGGACACCTAAGGTGTTTACTCTCTTTTGGGATGCAGAATGGCAGGGCCCATTTCAAAGAAAAATGATATCAGGCAAAGGAACAAAAGTCATGAATAAAGAAAAATAGCGGGAGTGCTCTAGGGGAATAACCTCCTTTAGCTTGGACCCGCGGAGCAGAACTGGGTCATCCTGCGGAGGGGGCCAAGCCGTTCAGCTGCAGTGTCGAGGTCTGCTGCCCTCCAGCACCGCAGAGGTGGGGAGGACCCTGGGAGGATGGTCTCTGATGTCTGCAGGTGTCTGGAGGAGCTGAGAGTGGAATGAGCATTCTCATCTGCTCTCTGCAAGTTCTTCCCCCAGGGAAGCCCCAGAAGCATGAGACCAGACATTGCCCGGGTCTGGTGTTCTATTTGAATTTCTTTACCTTAAATTTTAAACAACATTTAACTTTGATATGTAATTTAGCTCTGGAAGGTTTGAATTTTTACAGGGGTCTTCACAGGGCCCATGTGCACATTCGCTTGACACATAATAAATATCCAAAGGCAAGAGGAAACGTATCCCTGACAGCAGAGCCTCATTCTTAGACAAAACTTCTAGAATGTTCTAGAACAGTGTATGCCTCAGTGGGCACTAATATGACACCATGGAATGAGACATTATGGAAAATATTGGTCAGGAGTTGCTGCTAGCAATCCACTGCCCCCCTCCCCCCACTTCTCTCTTCTCTTGACTACAGCATTTCTTTTACTTTTGAGATTATAGTAATGTCACATTTCTCTTTCCATTTCTCCCTCTCCAAAACCTCCCACATTATCCTCTCTGCTTTCCTTAAAATTCATGGCCTTTTTTCACTGTTATTATTGCTTCATAAAGTACGTGTATGGCGTTATACTCCAAAATATAAGCTGGTCTGTGCAATGTCATGCCTTCAGGGCTGACCGCTTGGCACTGTTCCTCGGTTGCCTGTGGTTTGCTCTTGCCTCTGGCCCAGGGAAAGTAACTAAATGCTGTCAGAGAGGCTGTGAGCTGGACTCTAGTGTCCAACAGGAGCCCTGATAGTCAGGTATGGGAGGGGATCGTGATGGGCTGCAGGAATCAACAGTTCTGAGAGAAGCTTGTCTTACAAGACAGGAAATGATTAGGAAAAGACAGAAAGGTCTTTAGAAAGTTTCCAAGACTAGAAGGATAGCGTTTAGTGATTCATAGGACCCGAAGGGAGGGAAAGAACGGACTGAGGGACACTTCAATCTGTTAAATAAGAACATCCAGTTGATCACCATGATTCTCCTAGCACAGGAACTAAGCACCAGCAGTGGATCACCATGGTGATCCTAGCACAGGAACTGAGAACCAGCAGTGGATCACCATGGTGATCCTAGCACAGGGACCGAGCACCAGCAGTGGATCACTCACTGTGATGATCCCAGCACAGGAACTGAGCACCAGCAGTGGATCACTGTGATGATCCTAGCACAGGGACCGAGCACCAGCAGTGGATCACTGTGACACTTCCAGCACAGGATGAGCACCAGCAGTGGATCACTGTGATGATCCTAGCACAGGAACTGAGCACCAGCAGTGGATCACTCACTGTGAAGCTCCCAGCACAGGGACTGAGCATATAAAATTGCATATAGTTTTTACAGTGTTTTTTTTGCTTCAGAATGATGTATACTATTGAGGTTTTATTTTCTTAAATAGTCAACCTCTCTATTTACAGAAGATTATAGCAAGTATGCTATTTAAAAAGCAACATAATGCAAATTACATATTACCCTTACCATCAAAGTAATAAACAGAGTTGCATCCCAGAAGAAAGGGAATGTAAAATGCTTATTATTGGCGTTGCACACAAGAGACCAATTAGAACCGATGTCAGTAACCTAAGTGGAGAGTGAGGGTTGCCTGGACCCTAGTCTAATGCTTGTGTAGGGTTAGTCACCTGGGCCAGACTTCCCAGCTTGACACAGCAATGCTCCCCACAACCCATCCATTACCACTTCTATAGAAAGGGGATTTATGAGAGATTTAGCTGTCCCTCCAGTCCAATGACTTCCATGTGAAACACAGACTCGGTTTAAGTGTTAGGTAAGCAGCCAGTCATTTCTTAGACTTAAATATTGTATGGGTACCAGCAAGATGTCTGAGTGCGAAAAGACTTGCTTCCAAGCCTGATAACCTATGTACAATCCATGGGACCTCCATGGTGGAAGAACAGAACCAACTCCCGAAGGGTGTCCTCTGCCCTTTCCATGCACACACAGCACACACCACACACACAGCCACACCACAATAAAGAAGTAAATATGTAAATGTGAAAGAACTGTATGGGCCACACTGAAACTCTAAAGTGCATGTGCTTGTCTAAGGCTCAAGTTTATCAAGTTTCTAAGTGTGCCATGTATTTTGATGGGCTAAACTTAATGACCTATTTCATGAGGTGGCAGGAGATGTTGGCCAGGATTGCAGTATCTCAAGTTCTTACTGGGCAAGAGGAGCCTGCTTGAGCTTTGTCTATGGAGGGTCATTGGATACACGTTCTCAGTGCCCTAAGAGATGATGAGCAGAAGGCATCAGTATACCACACCCATCTCCACTCTTCATGTCTCACAGATTACACACTCTGGCTGGAAAGTATGTATGGGGGGGACCCAAACAAAGGGCACAAGTCTAGTCCACACTTGGGCGTCGGGAAGGTCATAGGATGATATGAAATCCGGGTGTCAGTGAGCCTCAGAGACGGTCAGACACCATGTATTCTCCACAAATCAGAAACTTACTAAGGAGACCTGTGAAGCACTCACCCCATCTTTCTCTGGAGTTCTTCTCATCCCTTAGACCATGTTCCAATCAAAAAATCAATAGTCTACACAGAAGACCAAAAATCAACCCATACTTCATAAAATCAGTGATGAAGAAGAGCAAAGAGTGAAGGAAGCTTGACAGGAGCTCGGTGAGGGTCTAGTGTAAGGGGTCTTACATGTCGCTGAGTTTAATAGAGACGTATTTACGCCTGGCATTTGATCAAAAGCCTTCAACATCCCAACGCATCTTTGTCTGATTTCAGAGGAAACTAAGCTATCTTAACCACAAAAGCATATATGCATCAATGATTACGAAAACCAAACATCGTGCATTTATTTTAGATAAACATTCATCCATAATTTGGAAAAACATATTTTTAAATTTACATAATATAAAAGATTTCACTCAACTTTTTTCTTACTACATGTATGGATGTCTGATTTGTTGACCCAACAAGTATGTTTTAATCAAAATCAAATAAAGAAGGAGAAAAATGTAAATGAAAATCTTCCAAGAAACATCTCCAAATTAACAAAATGATCTTTCTCCCTTTCTTGGGAGTTACACAAGACACAAAATGTTGTATTCACATTCTAGTTTTTTACTGAGTCTTGGAAATTACTTGAGCTTTCTGGTAATTTAAGATAATTGTCAATTTCAACTGTCATTTAGAAATAGTGTACACTGGGTATCTTCCAGAAAACATTCAATTTACTACTTTGAAATTACAAAGCCATTTTTTTCTTCATGTCCAAGAATCAGCTTGAACACTGTATCTCTTTGTACATTACCTTCTTTATCTAAAATAATGTTAATTATTAACCAGATCAGATTTTACTTAGCAAACACTGCGTGGCTCTCAGAGTTAGGTTAGAGTTCTATTGTTCTTAGCCTCGCCTTAATTTCCTTCAGAGCAGAGGAAGGCTGACACACTCTTTTCTACCTCAAGCGATTTTCTCTAAAAACTCAACCAGCAAGAAGCAAAGTTTCCTATCCTCTCACTCCATCAAACTGTCGCTGTTTTAAGAGGTCTGCAAACCAGGAAGAGCCATTATGGGTGTCTAAATTTGGATCCTGACTGTCAGGACTCTCATTAGTACTGCCTGGGAACATGGCCACTTAAAGTCACTTGGCCTCGTAGTGATCCTGGCTTCTAAAGTCAGCGCCCGAACGCTATAACAACGGGTCCTATTTCAGGCTCCTGCCTTCTCCGTGCCCTAACTTCTGCTTTAGTCCCTGCCCACACATCATCAACCAGGTGCTAGCACTTCCCAGCTGTTATTCCGGAAAGCAGCAGCAGGCGTTAATGAGAACGATCACAGCCCTCAAGTACCTGGGATGTACGTCCTTAAGACAATGAGCAAGGCGGGGAAAATTAGCAGGTAAAATACGTATAGACACACTGAAGACACGTTTCATACTCTGTCCCGCATAGTCTCTGTGTGGTCTCTCTCAAGTCATTTCAGGTGGACAACGTTTATCCTGTTTATTTGTAATGATGGTTGCTATTCGCTGTGCCGAGAGTCAAGCCCATGGCCACACGCATGCTAAGTGACCACTCTCTATCAGTGAGCCACCCCCACTCATGTCTCTGTGCCTTTAACCGTGCTAATTTCAAAACTGATGAGCAAATTCAGTCATAATTAACCGTGTGTCTACATTTTATATTGTGATTTATAAGTAGTGGTCGTTTACACGTACATAAGACTACGCCATAAATATCAGCCGCCTCATTCGCCAGAGGTCACGTGGATGTCAAGCCATTTTCTTCAGGCCTATTTGCAGCTTTAAGGGGAAGTCAGAGACAGGCAAGACCGTTCAGTCGGGTAGTTTATGCCTGTTTATGCTCCCAAATAAAGCTCACGGCCATTGTTCTTCCGTCGATCATCAGCCAAAGCAGATTTTCACAAGTTTCATTAGAGTCCCTCCTAGTCCATCGGCGTGACCCAGTATTTCCCGCACAGTGCCCACAAAAGGGTTGCGAAGGGCACCAGACTGCACGCTTTTTGGAATTAGGAGTGCTGTGTTCTCTCTCTCTGTCTCTGTCTCTGTCTCTCTCACCTCTTCATTCAACAGTACCACAGTGTGGCGTTTCAGCGAGGGAAAGGTTGACTCAGTCACATTTATCCCGTGGGAGCTCAGAGGGAACAAAGAATGCCATGTTTTCTAAACACTCAGTGACGCTGGATACGCAGGAGTCTGTATATATGAAATGAAACCAAATAAAACATGTGAATTGTCATTTTTAAAAGTCTGGTAACGCTGGGGCCGTAGAGACGGCTCGGGAGTTAAGTTTCCTGCTCTTGCAGAAGACCAGAGCACAGCTCCCACCATATCAGGTGCCTGTCTCCCAAGTGCTGTAACTTCAACTCCAGGGGATCTGTCTTCCTGACTTTCTTCCTGGATTTAAACAGACTACTAAATTTGCCCTGCTGTACAAAAGTCTCCGTTCTGCTGTAGAGGAAACTTCTAGGAGGCCCAGAATAGTGCTGAGGGTGAAAGAAGGCCTCCTGTCTGCAGCTCTACACCTGCCTCTGTTTATGCAAAACGTTTCTAAACACCACACTGCTCCCCCTGCACTCCCCCCATCTGCACTCCCCCCAGCTCCCAGGAGATCAGGTATCATCTGTTTTCTCCTTCTTTTGTCTTAGATTGACATCTACTCTCCACTGCTCCCAGATCCCTAGGAAGAATGGATTCTCTATTCCCCAGCCCTTGCAAGTGGGAAATCCTTCCCAAATGCCCCCAGCACCCCTTCCTTAGCACACCAGAGCCCAGGCCTGCATCTTTTTCTGTATTTCCTGCCTGCTCGTCCTGAGAATCAACTCTGACTACAAAGTGCTTTCTGGTTCTAAAATCATGGTGCCCTCAATCACAAGTCTTTGCAACATGTGTTTAAATTCTCCTTTACTCTCTTGCTATCCTGTCAATCCCTGTAATGTCTAACTCTATTTCCTCAATAAAGATTTGTAACCAGCTTCTTGAAACTAATGGAAAATACTCTTGTCAAAGTCTCTGGTTGCCTTCCAGATGCCCTCAAGGATAAATGGTACTGTCAAACCCTCCTTCTGCATCCTTCTGCAGAACCCAGGCTAGCTTTTCTCTAAGCTCTCTGTTCACTCTCTGTGTTGACATGACGGCACAGCACTCTGCAATTCACCATGGAGCATCTCAGCCTCCAAATAACCCTCTTTACCATGGAAGCCCCAGCTCAAACATTCTTTTCCATGAAAATGGACCTACTACTTTAAAATTTCAAGGCTCTTAGTTTTATCTCTTTGAGAACTTTGATTACATTTTTAGTTATGTACATAAGCAGGGCATTCTTTTGCTTTTATACTAAATTGTCCGAGAGCTGTTAAGTTTAATTTGCTATTTTAAACATCATTGTTCCAGTGGTGTGATAACTGAGATCCTAAAAGCTTTCGTAACGGTTCTATATTTTGTCATAATACAGCTATTGACTGGCTGAATGATAAACGCAAATATTTATTGATTAACTACTGAAACAAACTGACAAGAATTGGCATCCAGAATAGGGGCTGGTTGTAAAGTCTTTTCTTAGAATTCTGCATTTAATATTGGTTCTTAGTAGTTTCCCTACATTTATTTTGATGGAGACTGATGGAATTTAAGAATCTTTGCATTCTAAATCTCTACAAATTGTAACCACATTTCATTCAAACTAATGCACACCTTCTGATGGGATAGGCAAGATGGCAAGTTAGTCTTCTGTGCCTTAGAAATTATAGCAACATCAACTCTTGTTCCAAACTTTAAAGTCTCATAACCAGAAACTGAGCCCCTAATAGTGTCTTAACTGGCTAACAGGAATAAAAAGTACATTAAAAAAGGAAAGTTTTAGCTCTTTGCATTAACAACTTGGTATAACAAAGCTTTATGTTTGCTTAGTGAAATATTTTCAGTAATATATGTACATTATTTTACATGCTAGTATTATATGCAAATAAATGTTCTGCCTACCCATGGGATACAATGCTAAGCATATTTGTCGGTGAACACTTTATAATATTCTAAAACTATCTATTCAGTGCCTCATAATGAAAGATACTGCTAGGCAACTTAGGGATATAAAGATGAATTAGATGCAATCTCTGCTCTTAAAAGAGTTTCCATATAGTAGAAAAACACAAGGAATGTCTACAAATAACTCTGGTGCTGACTTGACAGTATCAAGTCCCGTGAGGGCTTCAGAGATGAGACGAAATGTCTTGGGAGTTCTTGAAATAATGAGATACTTTCTGCTTCAGGAGAAAGCAAGAAAAGCATCACAGAAGGAGGACTTGAGCTGATCCTGTTATAACTGGTAATCTGAACATGAGGGCAAAATGCTGAACTAGAGGAAACCCAACAGGGAAAGGCCACAAGAGCTTTTAAGATGGTACCAAGCCCTGTCACAGACTCAAGATGCAGAGAAATGGAGCCCAAAGGCAAAGGACTGCGGAAAGTGATGGGGATTAGAGCCTCAAGAGGTGATCGGTACCTCTGCTGGCAGTGGTCCACCATCCCCACTGCCTGAGCTTGCTGCATACACGAAGCTCTTCTTGGTGCAGTGATTAACCACGCTGATCCCTGGGCTGGTTGTCAAGATAAGAGAATAAGGTAGAGGGACTAAAAGCCCCTCTGGTGGGGTGCACACCTGGCCTTGCATTTGAGCAGCTCTGTCCGATGACCATGTGATGCCAGTCAGCACCAAACCACCAACATACTCCATTCCAGACAGGCCTTCGAGGTCAGGCTTCATTTTTGCAGCCAACAGCCATGCCGGGTGCCTGCTGTCAATAACCCCAAGTTCCGTGCTGGGAGCTTTCAGTCATAAAGGTGAGTAAGACCTGAGTGTGAGTAGTAATGGCGGAACTGTGGCAGAGGGGATAATCAGGAAAGGTGAAACTGTTATGCTTGATGAAGCAAGAGGATTCGTGCATGGGGTGGTGGCGACCCCCCTCGTCTGTCCATCTCTTTCTTTGCAATGACACTTACATCCTCACAGGTCCTCAGTATCACTGGGGCTAATGTGTTTAGTCTGGAGCAGCATACTTGACAATGGCGATGTGATTTGCCATATGTTGGCTCACTCGCTCTGAAGGGCGGCCACACGTGGAGGGCGCTCAAGCTGATCTGCAGAAGTTCAATGAAAAGGACGTGTACAGTAACAAAACGTGCTGCCAGTCTCCAGTCCCCATGAGTAGCTGAGCTAGGTGGGGGTCTCTTGTTCTAGTTAAATCTTTAAGGTAGTTTAACATCATAAGAGACCCCAAACCTGCCCCATTCAGGTAGTCTGTTCCCCAAATCTCAACTCACAGGTCCTGAAGTCGGAGGGGAAATTTTCATTCTTGTATTGGCCAGTACATGCGGGATGTTGTGCTAAGTAGAAATAGCTAAATAATTCTTCTGTGTGGGTTTTTTTTTTTTTATCAAAGAGGGAAATATTTTAAAATCATTATCTACTAGATTTTATGCTGTAGGAAAACTTAGCTTTTGAGAGTGTCCATATTAGCAGAAGAATTCCAAGGGCTTATAAAGAATCTCTAGTTACAACAAACTTGCTCAAACTGCTACATTGCCAAGAGTACAGTTGAGAACATGCCCTGGAGAGAGGGGGAGCCATCATGGAGAGAGGGATTGCCATCACGCATGGCCGCAGGAGCTTCAGGTAGCTGGTCAAACTGACCTCATGGTCCTGAAGCAGTGACAGGCGAATGCTGATGCTCAGCTAATTTTCTACTTTTTATTCAGTCTCGGACCCCAGCCCACGGAATGGTTCAGCCACAGTTTCATTGAGACTTTCCATTTAAACTAACCTAATTTAGATAGTCTCTGACAGATATTTCCAGAAGCTAGCCTCTGATGATTCTAGATCCCATCAATTTGACAAACAATGTTAATCATCACACTGTGTGACAAACACGTGATACAATACATGCATGCATGCATGCATACGTTCATATATCACATGTGATATCAGATATCACATAAATCACATAGGGATGTGTGGATGTGCCGAAAGCTATTTACGGGTGGTTTAGTAGTTTAGAGGCTAGTTAGCTTGGGGATAATCAGCTTCCAATTTCCCCAAGCTTTCCTGGAGAAGACATCTGAGTGGGTGCACACAAATCCATCAGGCTCCATCGGCTGCCATCCAGCTGAGAGCCATTTGGGGATAAAAGAAGCTATTTCCTGGATGAGTTCGTCACCAACACTCCACCAGAATAGCTTGGAGTAGGGACGTTTCAGTGACTAAAAGAACATTAAAAAATATGGTCATTCATGTGACTCAGAAAGCACGTAGGAATAGACGTTCAGGAACGAGTGAATTTAAAAACAAGCCATTTCCTAGGGCTGTAATGAAGCCGGTGGGAGAGAGCTCAATCTCATTAAGGAATGCCAAGAGGAAGGAGGATGTCAGCCCTTCCACATTCTGCGGAAGAGTTATTCACAGTCAGTGAGTGTGGACCTAGCAGACTTTATTAGCAGAATATCTTCATTATGCTTTTTAATTTCTACCGTGCCTATCCCGGCTCTCCCTTTACTATCAGGGAGATGGAAATGTATTTTGCTAGAAATTATGTTTAATGAATTCAGTGACGTTCATGAACATTTTTACTGAGTTTAGCGGTCCATGGAATTCCCTCCACCCCTTCCTCCTTACAAAATAAGAGTACAAAGGAATAATAGAGATGCTTTGATCCGCGTTTTACTTTGAAATGGACTCTCTGCAGTGCGTGCAGACATGCGGAGGCCTGTGCGTGTGCACCTAGCCTACAGTTCTTGTATGCGGGCGTCACCTCTGAGCTCATGTTTAGATCTCCATGTCACTGAGTGAAGGGGAAAACAGCGAGAATCTTATCATGGAGAATAAATCATTAATTGAAGGGTTAGAGTACCCCAAAGTCCTCACATGAGCCAATCTCAAAAAGCAAACGCCTTTGGTTGCTCCTGGGTAGATAAGCTCGCTCTTAATCACCAACGCGGTGCTTCCTTCACTCACCCCCCTCCCTGTAGATTATCCAGTTTGCTATGTTTTATAGTTTGATTATGCCTTATAACTGCTTCAAATGCACAATCAAATACGTGAAACCCTCTTTCCAAGTGCATTTGTTTTTTATTCTGGAAGCCAATTTTTTCCCGCTAGCTATATGAGACAAATGGCCAATGAGAAATGGTGTTGGAATTTACTGCTTTCCAGCCCACGTGTTCCAGTGGAGAGCGGCAACGGGAAGAAAATGTCTCCTCGCTGTGGCTTCTACCGATAATGGTGACCTGGAAACAACAGAAATCCAAAGGTCTGAAGTTACTCACCTCATGGAGTTTTTGAAAATTACTCTTAATGAAAAGTAAAGAAAAGTATTTCCTTTGTGTCCGTAAGCCAGAGGCTGACGAGCAATGGCACCCTACTGTTCTAGACCTTACTTTGTGAGATAGAGTCACTTGCTGAATCTTGAGCTTACTGTGTGTGCTAGACTGGCTGGCCAGCAAGCCTCTGGGCTCTACCTGTCTCTGCACTAGCCCCTCTGGGCCAAGTCCCTGTGCTGGGTTGTAAGTACACATGGGCACGCACAGTATTTTGCACAGATGCTGGGAATCTAACTTCGATACTCACACTGGCTCAGTAAGCACTTTATCTACTGAGCCATCTCCCTGGGCCCCAGATTTGGTTTGCATGTGGTGCACATGCATGTGTGTGTGTTGTTTGTGTGTGTGTATGCGTGTGCGTGTGCGTGTGTGTGTGTGTGTGTGTGTGTGTGTGTGTGTGTGTGTAGAGTATTTTTTAAAATGGAATACTTTTATTCAAATAGTTTTTAAAAATACTTTAACAGGATCATACATTGTAAATCAATTTAATGATCAAAGGAAGCATAATCACAAAAATTCTGTAACTTTTCCCATAATTCACATTGAAATTTATAAATGAAATATCCTACTTGTGATGGGTAATTTTGTCAATCTGACTTCATGAAGACACAGCTGGTACACTGATGGGAACAGCCTTGCATGCATCTGTGGGGCATTTCCTGGGACATTTAACTCAGGGAGAGGGGGGACTGACCCTAAAAGTGATGGCCCAGGCCTCTGGCTTAGTCACAGACAGAATACGGGAAAAGCAGAAAGCCAGCTTGGCAGTGGGGGTTCCCTTTCTCTGCTGATGACCTACGGTAGGAGCAAGCAGCCTTCCAGGCACACTCCTCCGCCACAGAGGCATCTGCACCTCGCCGCCACAGCACAGCGGACAGGATCCCCTCAAACTGTGAGCCAAAATAAGCTCTTCCTCCTCCAAGGTGCTTCCTGTCAGGTGTTGCCAGCTAGTAAGTAACTACCACAGTAGGGTGCTTTTCTGGAGATAATCTGACTCTGAAAACCATGCGTAGTTCTGTTATTGTTTCACCTTTAGCAGTGAATAGGAAATATGGTGCCCTTCCTTAAGCCAAGGCTGCAGAATCCTTCCCTGGTGCCTCCGGGTCTCACGGTCTCACCACTCACTGGCACAGACAGGACTGGTGCCTACTCCGAGTCATCAAAGGCCTCAAGAAGAGAAAACCCAGTGGTGGGCATTCTCAACACTTCTCACATCAAGGGATCCTGATCCTAGGAACCATGTGGGCATAAACTTTACAGAAAAGTTGATGTCGGTGTCATTTGAAATTGAGGGATCTCTTGGAATATATGAACATGCAAATTATTGGACAGGGCCCAAGAACCACATCCCCAGAAGCTGAATTTGCAAGAATCCCAGTATCATTTGAGCCATAGGGTTTTAGAGAAAACTAAAGAGTAAAGAGAATATGAAGCATTTGCAGAGATTTATTTCAAGATTGGGAGAAAACAGCCTTGTTATTCTATACCTGGAACATGCACTTATTTTGTCACATGTAGAGCAAGCGTAGAGGGGAAAGCAAGAGGAAATCATGTCCTTTGAGACCGTCACCACCACACCCCAGACCAGGAAGAACGTGATCCCTTCACCTGGGGTGTAAACTGGATGGACAGTGTCCATTGCTGGACCCCAGGTAACCCTTCACGTTGCCACCCAGGAAGATCTTCCCCACCAAGGACTGCTACAGCTCCTGACAACTAAGCCAGGCAGCTTCTCACTTTAGACATCAAGCCTTGAAGGATGTTAAGAGTGCCACTGTTTTCCCTGTTACAGCCTAACTGAGCCCTGTGTCAGACACTTTATTATTGGTTGTGTAGCGATTGGCCCTCTGATCTAAAATTCAAACCCCAGTCCTCACCGTATCAGGAGCTCTGGTACTGGAGAAGCTAAGACAGAAATGACAACAGAAGGTACTAAATGAGCCGAGGAATCCAGTCACCTCCAAGAGAGTTAGTTCCTTCCTGACCGCTTCAGGGACTATTCTGGAACTTTACATGTTAGAATTCACATAAACTACAATGCCTTGGCATGGGTACTTGAACCCAAGCATGCTAAAGACGAGGAAATCTGGCTTCTAACATCAGCATGAGATTTAAATCCTTGGCTACTGTGCAGATTGAACTGAGTCAAGGTAGTGTCCGCCAGAGTCTGTTGAGAGAAGGTCATCCAGAGAGGTCAACTTGCTGAGCTTCTGGCCAGGCTGCCTAGAGGCTACCTCAAGCACCATATACCACCTTCTCCTAGCGGGGATGGTGGCAAGCATCACCAGCACTGTCACTGTCCTTGCGTGGTCACTGCAAAAGGCCTCCCCAAATCACTGCATGGAGGAACAGCGGCCAGAGAAAGAAGAGAGAAGAAAGGTAAATAGAGGAGGAAGAGGGGCAGAAGGAGGGGGGGAGGAGAGGAAGCAGAGAATGTGGAGGAGGAGGAGGGGGGATGAACAGAAAGAGAGGAAAGAGGGGAGGGAAGATGAGGAAGATGGCTGATGCGGAGAGGGGGGGGGGAGAGAAGAGCAGTAGCAGACATCTTTCAAAATGGACACATCTCATTTTTGTGGCTTTGAACTGTTCATTTTTTTATGTTACATGCTATTACTTTGTTTTCAGACTGAACTCTATGGACATGATGTTCACACTCACATGCAAAGATTCAGAGCTTCATATTTGAGGAATCATCTTAATGTTTTTCAAAGTCGTGGAAATCTCTGCTCTGTGCAAGGTGAAATTCTGAACTATCAGTGCAAATTCTAGAAGACATTGACTGAATTCTTCAGAATGCCAGAGCTTACAGGACAGAAGAAAGCTTTTGCCAAAACAGATTTTGAAAATTGTTGTGCAAAACTCAAGGGAACTTCAAAATATACTGTTTAAAACAAACCCTTGCAATTTGGCTCTTTTTCCAATCACACATGAATTTCCTAATCTGATTTTTAAGAATGGACTAATTAAACAGAAATAAAAATATACAATATCAAATTAACAGCGGCCCCAAAGACTAAATTCTCTCTACCAGAATTTGCCCCCGAAAGAGCTTGTAGCACCCGGTTATGGTTTCCAGTGTAATCCGTCCCCGTGTTTATTTCTAAATGTATCAGAACAGCTGAAAGACACACTAATACAGTACCATCAAAAAACTGCTACAGTTGAATTATGCATAGCTCTAACGGCCAGTGCTAAAGCTTTACAGAGTTCCTGGAGGATACTAATTACCACAGCCCCAAATCCACGAAAATCCGAGATGCTACCTAGGGATGAGAGGAATGAGGAATGAGGGAAGAAACGAGAAACCTCAGTGGCTAAGCTGAGAACGAGTGGCGACAGAAAAGAAATCTTATTCTTTTCAAGTTCCTATGCACAGACCCACAACAGGTCAACATGCAGAGAACATGAGCCTGGAGAGCTAGCTCTAAATGGGATGTCGTCAGCATCACACACACACACACACAGCGCACCCCTGCTCCGAAGGCTCGGGCGCCATTGCACAAGAGAGGTGGAGAGATTCTAAGAGGCAGGACATGGAAGGAGGAGGGAACAGACAACTGCAGCAAAACAGCATTTGTTGGACAGGACGACTCTGTGCCCACGTGCACTCACGGAGCCTGGGACTGTGTGCACTGGTCCAAGCCAGCCAAATCCCAGCATGGGTGGGGAACGGGGTTCTGAAGTCGCATTTCTATTTGAGGAGCTACTAAGCACAGATGTCTGCTGGGAGAAAAGTTTGCTTGGGGGGTGTAGGCTCTGGGAGGCCATGCTCCAGAAGACGGGCCCACACCAGCAGACGCGCAGGCATTAATAGGTGGACTCGATGTTTGTTGTTGAAGAAAGAGAGAAGGCATGAAGGAGGGGGAGGATGGGGAGGAAATGGGCAGGAGGAGGTGGGGGACACGTGATGCAAAGTCGTTATATGCATATATGAATATTAAAGGAAATGCTTAAAAAAATTAAATTGACAAGTGATGAGTTTGACCTGATACTAAGACCCTGCTACTTTGTACAAATGTTTATTAAGCCTGACCCGTTAATGCTTGTGGGCACAGCGACAAAGAAAACGAAAGCCTGTGTTGAAGACAGAGGAAATGACTGGGTAAAATATGAGTGAAATGTAATCCCAGGGACTCGGGCGCTGAGGGAAGTGAGCTAAATGAGAAAGGAAATGTGTACGGAACGGATATCAAGGTGGGAGTTGGGTCCTGAGCCAGGCTGGAGCCGCCCACTCGGTGCCAGTGACTGGCAGGTGGTCCTAGATGACAGTGAGTTAGAAAGCAAATGCAGAGTTATTAGTCTCAAGCCGTCGCTATCTGCACCGGACTCACTGATTAAGAGAGCCGAGCTGGAAATACAGCTGGGCAGCCTGGAGCCCTCGGCCTGCGCAAAAGGAGTCTCCCCAGATGCTCTGGGATCCAGGAGGGCATTGATCATTTCTCTGTCACTGGCGCAGTCCCTGTGGGAGGGACTACCATGTTTTTCCACTATCTTTTTCAAGATGTGATGTCCTCCGTGCTGAGGACACGTTAAACATGGGCTGGGCACTTTGCTGGATATTTTAATGAGGACCTTGAGAATGG
>JAMJFZ010004021.1:0-146720 GCA_026225945.1 Cricetomys ansorgei
ACGCACACACATGATACACGCATGTGTGTGCACGGCCCTCCCCCGCGTAAGTAAAAGGAAATAAATCTTAAAAGTTTTGGACATTGATCTCTTTTCCCATCTTTTTCAGTTTTTTTTTCTTTGTTTTGATTTTCAAGTTGTATTTTTTAACTGGTTTACTTGTAATTTTAAATGAGTTTTCTAAAGCAATGAATAACAATAGTCAATTTGAGCAATGCAAAGAGATTTTAAGATCACCACTGTAGCATAATATAAATTCTCTAATTTCTAGGTCAGAGGTCAATTGTTAGTGGCTATGCAGATTGCCATACTCTGTCCCCAGAGGCCACGGTGTGTTATATGACCAGCGTGTGGGAGGGCCAGGGATGTGGCTCTCGGTTGGTAGAGTGCTTGCCTATGGACCCTGGGTTCGATTCCCAGCCCTGCATAGAACCAGGTGTGGCACACACATGCAATGCCAGCCCCTGCCTGTGGATCCGGCACCTGGGAGGTGGAGGCAGGAGGTTATCTTTAGCTACGTGTATCGAGTTGGAGGCCTCCTCACCTGGGCTGTAGGGCAGCCGCGCCGGCCCTCCCTGGCCTCTCACTCATACCTCCCTGGTGTGCCTCACAGGTGACATTCTCAACGCCCTGGCAAACGTGTCCCGGCCGAAAGCACCCATCGACAGTCCAGGGGAAGCAGCTGAAGATGTATCTTCCCATGATGCCCGTGGTGCTCCACCTGGTCATGTCTCAGGTACCCCTCTCCTGGGAAGGTGTGGCGCATGTGGTCCTCGTCTTTGCCCCTGGAGCGGAGCTACTGAGGCAGCGCTTCCCTTTGTTACTGTCTTTGGCTAACCCTGTTCATGGCTCCGGGATCTACCCCATGCAAACTCTCGCTCTCGCTCCGCAGGTGTTCGGCCTCAGGTTGTGACGGAAGAGTTCCTGTTCAGCTACGGAACCATTCTCGTGAGTAGCAGGACTCGCACCTGGTCAGACCGCTGCCGTCGCTGCGGCCTGTGGGCTTGGATGGGAGGAGGAGGAATTAAAAGTCTGAGTGGCATTTGTTTGTAGGGAAGTGACCTTTTTATATATTTTATCTGTTCACTGTAATAAAATTTGACATTTGGGGAAAATGCATTCTCTCCTGATAATGTATTTTGTTCAGAGACAGCCCCTAACAGGGTAGACAGCCATGCTAACACTTAGGGGTTGCGTTAGGCATTTAAAGGACACGGGCGAGACAGACTTGAGGCCAGCCGGTCTACAGACTGGTTACTGACTTTGGCTCTCTCCATGACTTAAACTCAGTCTTGTTCCTTCTTTGACTTGATTCTGACAATGCGGGAAGACACAAAACGACCGTGCTACTCTTCACTCCAGTTCTGCACACACATCGGCGATGCCGTGGCCCGGGCGCTCCAGCGCGAGCTGTGGGTGTGCTGAGCAAGACCAGCTGAGCCACCTTACTGACTCTGCAGTAAGCCCACGAGGTTAGAGTCTCGGAGGCACAGACGGAGCGCGGTGGCGTTTCAGTGTTGTTGTTTTGTAGGAGCAGAGGGCTGCTGCTCAGGGGCGAGAAGGCGGTTTTCTAGAAGGTTCTCCTGGAGGGGAAGGACGATGTTTCTAGAGGCTAAATCACCAGGGCTGAGTGGTCACAAGGGACACTTTGGTGCTCAGTTTCGACTCTATCCTCCTGCTGTGCATCCTGAGGTCTAGAAAGTTCTTGCAGTGGGCTATGCGTTTTCCTGTACTTGTAATCCTTGCACTGGTCATCTGCCACCGTAGAGCTTTGTCTGTCTCTTAGCAAGACTATTCTGTACTGACACCACTGACACCACCAGGTCCAGAACAGTCTTTGCCCCTGGAGCCTGCCATGGAGTGCTCCACACAGAATTGAGCAGATAGACATGGCCTATGTTTCTGTGTGTGTCCCCCAATCTCTATCCCCCACCCCGATTCGTATCAGGACTTTTCTCTGCCTACAGTGAGCACACTTTACCTTTTCAACAACCTTACAAGTGTCCTCTCCAGGGAATCCTTGGTGGACTTTCAGGATTTAGATGTTTGCTCCCATTTCAGGGATGCTACATCAGAGACAAGGCCTGAGGCCACACTGAGGAAGGCCCTCCTGTCTTCCCTAGTGGAGGCCACTCTGAGGAAGGCCCTCCTGTCTTCCCTAGTGGAGGCCACTCTGAGGAAGGCCCGCCTGTCTTCTCTAGGGCAGGCTTTCTCTTTACTGGTCTTTTGCAGGGTTGCCTCCATACAGGTGTTTGTGAGAATTGAAGACAATGTGCCCAGTTCATTATGGTGTGAAAAAAACCCTCGCATTTCTTTGTCTTTGGTTCTCAGGAGGGAGTTTAGACAAAATGGCAAGCGTCGTATTTTGAGGCTGGCGAGTTGGCTCAGTGGGTGGAGGCGCTTGTAGCCAAGCTTGATGACCGAGTTTGAGTCCCAGACCCAGACAAAAGAAGGAGACAACTGATGCCTGGAAGAGTCTGAGTGTGCACGTGTGCACACACACACCACACACACCACATGCACACACACATACACACACACACACATACACACACCACATGCACACAAACACGCACAGACACACACACACACACACCACATGCACACAAACACGCACAGACACACACACACACACACCACATGCACACAAACACGCACACACACATACCACATGCACACAAACACGCACACACACACACAACATGCACACAAACATGCACACACACACACCACATGCACACAAACACGCACAGACACACAGATGAAGGGATGAGATGGTCTTTTGCTGTTTTCCTAACCTGTATTATGGCTGGTCATAGGGTACCTTCATGACTTTTCTCTGTTTGCATCTTCTTGCACTCGGTGTCGATGGCACTGGTGTGACCCTGGAGAGCAGTCAGTCACCGTCTGATCCACAGCCTGGCTCATTATCCGAGCACTTTGTGTCCGTTTGTTGTGCGCTGTTGAGAGTCAGATGTTGCTTCTGTGAGTTAATCAGTCCCGTGGCCTCCGGATGCCAGCAGAGAACCAGCCCGTCACCTCGCTGCCCCTGCAGATGGGGGTGCGGGCTGGCACACGAAAGCTTTGAAAACGTTTGTTTCGTTTTGGTTAGGAAAGGTTTCGTAAACATCCCAAGGTCCACAGAACTCATGCGGAAGAATGTCACACACGGTCTTACCAGAGCAGTGTGCGCGAGTGCGCCAGCCCTCCTGCACGCGGCCTGTTCTGGCGCACGCCGGGCCTGGAAGCTGACTTGGTGTCTTCCTCCATCTCTCCTCCCTTTATTCTTTGAGACAGGGTGTGTTGCAGACCGGGAGTTTGCTGGTTGTTTTCCAGATCTTCCTGACTTTTCCTGCCTTCCATCTTTTCATAGTCAACCCCAGGCATCAGCTTGACACAGCCCAGCTTCGCTCGGGGAGAGGGAACTTCCACTGCCAGATTGTCTCCAGCAGATTGGCCTGTGGGCACATCTGTGAGGCATTTCCTTAATTGTTCATGATGTACGGGCCCCACCCACTGTGGGCGGTGCCATCCCTGGGCAGGTGGGCCTGTGGGGTAAGTGAGCTGGCAGAGCTGCCCGGGGAAGCAAGCCGGTAAGCAGCTCTGCCTCAAGCTCCTGCCCTGAGCTCCTGCCCCGACTTCCCTGGGAAGGCCTGTGACCTGAAGCTAAGACATGCGCGGCCCTCCTGCTGTTTTGGTCGTGGCGTTTATCACAGCAACAGAAGTACACTAGGGCACCATTGCTGTGGGCTCCCAGGCCTGCACTGCCGCCGGGGGCTGCTGTGTGGGTGCTGGGCACCCGGCTCCGGTCCTCCAGGCCCAGCGCTGTGTAAGGGAAGCTTCACTTGGTCCGTTGGAGGTCAGTATTCATTTCAGTATTTCCCAAGTACGCTTGAGTGGTCTCCATTCCAGCAGGTTTATTATTGTCTAGCTTTTAAAAAACTTTGCCTAGATCTGAGGTACTCAATTCCAGCTGTGTCCAGGAACGGCCAGTGGGTGTGGTGAGAGGCCCTGCTGTGTCCTCGCTCATTGCAAGGGTCCTTAAAGAGGGCCCTGGAGGGCCCTGGCCCTGTGTGTCAGTGGCACCTCCATGGCACCAGGCCATGGTTTGCCTGTGCTGTGGGCGGGGCTTACCGTCCTGTGGAAGTGCTGTGGGAGGAGCCTTGACTCCCTCGAAGGCGGAGAGGCGGAGACTCCCTCCCAGCTGTATGCAGTTCTGCCTCAGCTGCACAGGGTCTTGAGGACTGAGGGGGTGCGGGAGTGTGTGGGGGATGGAAGGTGACTGAGGTGGGCGGGACTGCTTCCCATCACCTTCATCCCTGCTCTGTAGTCAGGCCAGTGAACCCAGTGGGGGCTAAGCTGGACGTTGGTGGAGTAGTTGCTTTGGTCTGTCATTGGTGCCCTTGTACGGTAGAACATTCTAGATAATTACATATGGATACGTATAGAAATTAGCTTTATAGAGACAGTTCCCCCAAATAAATGAAATTCGGGACTTATCTTAAGGAGACTGCTGTCGGGCCACAATTGAGCAGGGTGCTTTTTAAACTCTCATGGGCTTTCACCGGCTGCTAATTGCTGCCTTCCACCGGGCTGGGGATGCAGCCTGTCCCCTCACTCCCTGCCGCTCCGAGGCCTGCAGTCAGGGCTGGGGGGCTGTGGGGACACTTTGAGGCCCCGTTGAACTGGGCCAGAAATCAGGAAGTGGTGATAGGGAACACATGGGTGGATCCCCATGGGTGTTGACCTACTGTGCACTGCATTTCCTGTGTCTCCTTCAAGGTTCTTGGTTGATGAGCCGGGAAAGGGACTCGACTGCCTGTGGGTTCTCAGGTCCTGACCTCTCAGGTTTCTGGAAGTGTGGTGATTGACAGGCATGACACTCCCCACCTATGCACAGCTTTCTGAGAAGCAATGCACACTAGTTGATGGCGTTTGGTTCCTGCTGTGGAGAAAGCAGAGATGGAATCTTCCATGCTTTAGAGCAAACCACCAAATGCTTGTGACCTAGGAACGATCTTGTGAGTTTTTCTATCTTTGCAGCGACTGTGAGCTCTCATTCCCAGCTCGCTGTGGGGTTTGTTCAGCCTCCTTAAAGGAGATATGTAAACTCTGAGGGGAGCCAGCCTGGCCACACGCCCTTTTACCAGCTGAACCGTCTCTTCAGCCCTGAAAGGGCTGTATTCTGCCCCTCGCTCTTCAGCTGATGGCCTGGCCCGGGGGTCAGGTTCATTGTTCTCTGTTCCCCTGTGGAGACTCTGGCTTTGCTGCCCATGCTCACCGTGGCCCCTGGAGATGCTCTGGGCTAGCCTGGGCTGTGGTCACCTGCAGCTTTCTGTGTCACTGCTTCCTATTTTCCTTGTGGCTGTGGCACTGAAGTTCATTTTGCCTCAAAGTTGAAGGGTCATTTCACCATTTAGATCACTGTTCTTGACATGAAAGAAGAGAAAAATTAATTTGTCCGTGACTAGACAATCCCGAGGATGTGTGAGAGATAGCAGGCTGTTCCAGTCTCAGTCTCCTGAAGGACAAGCTCGCCCGTCCTTCCTGTGTCTGCAGGAGAGCCGCTGTTCTGGTCCCCAGCCTTCCTGTCCATTTGTAAGTCCTCCAGAATGATCGCACAGGAAGGACCGATGCTCGCTGTGGTTACCACAGATAGTTGATTTTTTTAAGTCAAAGATGTTAAGAGAATGCCGTGACGGAAAGAAGCTCACCGTTGTTCCCGGCTCTCCTGGAGGACGTCTGGAGCTGGCTTTCTTGCTGGCCGTGTCCCAAGGTGGGATCGCACTGCAGGAGACGTGCGGGCTTGCCTGGTCCGTCCTGGTGTGCACGTGGGAGGTCAAGGTCAAGCTTGCAGAAGTCCATTCTCTCCTCCTGCCATGTGGGTCTGGGGAGTGAAGCACATCTGGCTTGTCAGCAAGCTCCCTCACCTGCTGAGCCCCTTTGCCTCTCTCTCCCTTTAAAAAATAAACAGTTCTTTCTGAATTTTTAGTTTGGCATCAAATTAATATTTATTTAAAAAATTATGTCCCATTGTGGAAATTTGTGAAACTATTTCAACGAAATTATTATAAAAATCTCCTGTGTTCCTTTTACAGTAAACTTTAAACGACTTTGTTGATAATCTGAAAAAAATTGAGGTTTTGGATTTTTGCTTTTTGAAGAACATTGATTTCCTCAGTTCTCTGGTTTTGTCTATAACAAACACCTTCGTTTCCCTCTCTCCTTCCCACCCTCTGGGCTAAGAGGAAGGAGCAGGACAGGTTGGGAAAGCCCAGTCACTTGCTGACAGAGGGATTTTTCCCTCAGCGTTTCTCTGGCTAACTGTTGTCTCATTTGTATGGGATGTTTAGTTTGACATAATTTTAGTAAAAGATAGGGCTTCGGGCTGAAGAGATGGCTCAGTGGTTAGGGGCACCGGCTGCTTTTCCAGAGGGCCTGGTTCAAGGTCCCAGCACCCACGGGCAGCTCAGAGTGTCTGTAACTCCAGTGTCTGGACCCGATGCTGTCTTCTCGCCTCCGTGGGCTCAGGGGGCGCATGGTGTGGATGTACATGCAGGCAGAACTCCCTTCCACATAAACACAAGTAAAGCTGAAAGATACAGCTTAAAGTGTTCGGAGATACATGTGTGGGAATATTTTAAAACATCCAGGGAATGGTAGATTGGGGGCAGAGGTTACCTTGCTGGGGTAGGGAGTTCAAGGCCTCGCTCCATCAACACAAGAGAGGTCCCGTGTTCCCCGCAGCACAGTGCTCGGCGTCTACCGTGTAATGCACACGTGTGTATTAACTTTTTTATTTATCAATTTTTTTTTTTTTTTTTTTACTTTGCTCCTGCTAGCCCAGGTTAGCCGAACTCACTAAATAGTCCAGGCAGGCCTTGAACTCACATTGATCCTCCTGCCTCAATCTCTTGATGCTTGGGTTACGGCATGGACCACCACATTGGGTTAAGTCCTGTCACAGAGACCGATTTCTTCTCTTGGTTAATAGCTTATAGCTAGCTCATTATCATTCAGTTTTATGAACCTCTTTCATTTGCTGTTTACCACACTTATGGATGGATGGAACCTAGGCCCTGAGCATGACAGACAGTACTGTCACCAGGCCACAGCCCTGAGCATGACAGACAGGCTACAGCCCCAGCCTGCCGTTTGTGAACTAAAGGCAGAAGCTGTGTGTTATGGTGCACACAGATCATAGGGGCTTCACCCGAAACGTCCCAGCACAGCAGGCCGGGTGAGTCTAGCCAGGGCTGGGAAGGGAGGGGTGTCAGGAGGCTTGTGACCCACCGTTAAGACCCGCCTCTCATGCGGCACAGTAGTGTTTGGGAGAGCAGATGGGGACTTGGAGGAACTAAATCAGCGGTGATTCTAAAATCAGGCACTAGATAGTGGTTCTCAGCCTTCCTAATTCTGTGACCCCTTAATACAGTACATAAAATTATTTTTGTTGCTACTTTATAACTGTAATTTTGCTACTGAGTGTTGTCTCAGTTCCTAAGACTGAGACAATGTTTCCTAAGAAATGTATTTTTGATGGCGGAGACCTACAGGTTGAGAACCACTGATCCCAGTGGGGGATGGGTATTACAAGACTGGTGTTCTGGTATCTGGTCCTTTAAACAAAACAGCCTCCATGATCAGATCAGCTGTGCCTGCTTGCAAGAGACCATTGGGAGAGGCCTGTGGACTGCTGGTGTTTCCTCAGAGGAGGGTTCGGGAGGGTCATCTCACCAGAGATTCTCGCTGCACCTTGAAACCATTCGTGTGCAGTTCTGCCTCGGCTGCACTTGGTGTGTCCAGGTAGAGCGGCCTCAGGGTCTTGGGAGATGCTGGAGGCCTTGACCTTGATGCCCTGTGCACCAGGACCTTCCTTTGGGATGACTGCTGTCACCTCGTTAGGTGTCGTTCTTAAAAGCTTCAGGTGGTGAGGAGGAAGGGAGGCGGCCTTCCACCGGAAAGGGTTGTGTCAGCTGGGTGGTTTTCATATTTGGAGACAAGGTCTTTGCACTGTAGGTAAACCTAGCCTTGAACTCACTATGTGTCAGTGGGTATCGGGAAACCCAGAGCCGCCCCTTGTCCCTGGGCCTCCCGTGCAGCGGGATGACGGCAGAGGCCGCTGTCAGCAGCTCCTCTCACTTGCATAATTCCCGCTGAATTATCGCATCACTAAATCTCATTGTATATTTAAAAGTAATCATGGTTTTAATGTATGTATAGTAAAATTCTGAAGATTTACTTTTAGGGGGCTGGAGAGAGATGGCTCAGCAGTTAAGGACCCTTGCTGCTCTAGCAGAAAATTCGGGTGTAGTTTCCAGCACCTTGTGGTGGCTTCTGTCTTGAGGTCTAGTTCCTGGGGATCCGGCACCCTCTTCTGGAGTCCTTCTGCACTGCACAACACTCATACATATAAAACAAATCTAAAAAAATTAAAATATTTCTTTTAAGTTGTGCTTATGTCTATATCTGCTGGCGTGCGCGCACAGCGGATACGGGTGTCTGTGGAGTCCAGAAGAGGTGCCAGATCCCTGGAGCTGGAGTTACTGTGTTGTAAGTCACCCAGCTTGGGTGCTAGGAACTGAACTCTTAGCCATGGGCCACCTTTCCCTACGTACAATATTTATATAAGCGCCCTTTAATCTACGCTTGCAAGGTTTGTGACGTGCATTTTTTCTATGAGGTTAAGAATCAGGTGTGGTTTCAGGCAATGTTAATGACCCATGTCTAATTTCGGTTATTTTGAAACCCCCACTTATCGAACACTTCTCTTTTTCAGAGCCACATTAAGTCAGTTGACTTGGGAGAAACGAACATAGACGGAGCCATAGGTGAGCAGAGTGGGCGTTTGAGGAGTCTGAATCGCGCAGGGCACAGGGTGGGTGTAGTAACTACCTCCGTTAACCTAGGAATGGCGGGCCTCCGAGGAGTTCATCAAGATCACCCTGTCTGCCTTCGAAGCCGTGCTACAGTACCCCGTTCTGCTGGCCGACTACCGCTCCACGGTCAGTTCCTAGGAAGGCCCTCGGTCGTTTACTTGATGATCCTGTGTACACGTGTGCTGGGCTGACAGTGTCCGTCCCAGGGAGAAACCGCTCAAAACAGCAGGGCGGGTCCCTGGAGAGCTGCCTCTGGTTTGTTGGTGGGGAGAGGTGAGTCTCTGAGTACCCCTCTGACTATCTGCCCTTCTCCCTCCTGCCTGGTAATCTGCGGTGGGCAGAAGCCCACTCCGAGGGAGGAGGCCTTTGGGGACGTTGGGCGTGTGCCCGCCTTCCCTGGCTGGGTCTCAGGCCTGTGTGCCCATGCGTGACTTACCAAGCCTTTGTTCTTCTGGCTCCCGTCGGCGTGTGCTGCCGAAGCAGTAGGAAGGCATCTTGTAGACATTCTGCTTGCCTCTTCTGTCCATGTCTACATTGCTCTCACAGTTTCCTGACCCCCATGGACGGGCTCCACTTGGTGCTGTGTTTATGTCCGTTTCAAGCAGTTGCTAATCCAGCATCAGAAGAGGCCACGTGCCTCTCCCCGGCGTCTGTCACTGTGCTCCCGGCTCAGGTCTCCCTGTGAGGCCTCGTTGGCACTGAGCTTGCCTTCATCTCTGAAGCCTTCTGTGCGCACGCCCCCTCCTCAGGGGCCTCGTGTTGGCCTCTGCCAGGAGCCCCGGTGTTCTCCAGCTGAGACCCTGCCACACTACAGCCGTGCGGGTGCAGATGTCGGAGACCACGACTTCTTAGGACATGCTTCTCCATGTTCTGGGAGTGAACGTGTGGCCAGGGCTTGGTGGCAGAGCTGGAGGGTCCTGCTCTGAAAGTAGACCCCCTACTCCGCACAGACTCATCTACCAGGTGACCCACCGAATGCCCGGATCCCACAGTCCTGTGTTGGATGGCTGGTGATGCCTCCCGCCGTGGCCTGTCACGTTCTCCTGCGGCCTTCCATCCAGACATCGGTCTCCAAGTCCCCCGCTGTCACTTCAGGCTTTGACACTGTTAGGATTTGTTTGTCTGTTTGTATCTCTTCACGGTTTTCAGCGATAGTTGGTCCACATTCCCACACTCACTAACAGGAAAGAGCTGGTCCTGGTGTTTTGCTGGTGAATCCCAGGTCTTTGATTGAGATGTTACTTGCTGGGTTTGTTGCTTATTGATCCTGTTGCTTAATGAACAATAACCTCATGGCTAATTTGTTCAGATCCAGTGTTTATAAATATCTGTATTGCATTTAGATAGAAATTTAATTAGTGTATTTTCTAATCATGAACACAAGTGTGCTGATTATAGCCTCAGTTATGATAGAAAAGGCACGGTCGCGCCTTACCACTTCACAGAAAATGCTCTATAATGCCGCAGCCCACGGGAAATCTTCTAATTATCTCTTCCTGGGCATGACTGGAATACATGAGGAAAAAGACCCACACCCCAGGGAGCCTCTGATTGTTTTAGATTTCAGCACATACCCTGTTCAAGGCTCCCCGATCGATAGCAGCTCACGCGGAAGCAGGTAACTGCATTTCACTCTCGCTGAGCAGAGCCGGCCAGGTGCTTCTGCGGGTACCGAGGCCATTTAGCTCCAGTGGAATCACCGGGCCCACCCCACCCAGGGCAGACGTCTGTGAGTTACCTTACACTGAGTGGGGCACTCGAGCAAGGAGGAGCTCACTCAGGGAAAGGCAGCACCAGATCTGTCACAGAGTCACTTAATCGCCAATGTAGAGTTGTCTTGGAAGGGTGTTGCCATGGGAACTGTCTAGCGCAGGCTGCCCTGTGGGCACATCTGTAGGGGATTGTCTTGATTATGGTGACCCATACGAGGGGTGGGGAGTGTCCTGGACTGTACAAAAGAGGAGAGAGTGTGAGCTCGCCCAAACAGCATCAGGTAGCAGAGGGAAATGGTTCCACTGGCTCCACATAAGAGTGTTTCTGTGACCTTCCAGGAGGAGAAACACTGTTTAGTTTGAACCTGTCAGGTACGCAAAGCTGGAACAGCTTAAGGCAAGGATCCCGGCCTAGGAGGGAAAAAGCTCTGGCTTCTGGTAACTTCTGTCAGCCGTCCAGAAGTCTGTACAGGAATGGGGTGAAGTGTCCTTCCTGGTTGACACTGAGGGGACTTTGGGCACAGATTAAGTGTAACCAGTGTTTGTCTCAGTTCCCTTATCTCTTACCCCGCCTCTGGCCTCAGAAACCTGAGACAAGCAGTTTATCTGTAGCAAGGTCTTTAGGGGAGCTGGAGGTGCAGTGAGTAGGTGGGGCATGTCTTCTGCACAGACCCAGCCAGACCCAGCAGGGAACTGGGGGGTTGGGGGAGATGCTAGTAAAGAGAGCAGGGAGCACTGCAGGGTGCAGTGTTGAGACAGGACACCCTCAGGACTGCAGCCCTAGGCACCCGATGGGCTGTGCCTGGTGTGCAAGGGGAGTTAAGTGTTAGTCAGGATGGGCGTGTCTGCTAGAGGCAGGAGCTGCTTGGCCTGGCCGGGAGAAGAGCAGGTGCCTCTCTCCTGGGAGAGATGTTTAAGAAAGGAACCTGGGCAGGCTGTGGCCAGGTGACCTTGCTGGAGCTGACTGACCGGGTGGAGAGGACAGAGGTGGGGGTGGGGCATGTTTGCCAGAGGAATGGTGTCGTGGGCAGTTTGAAGTACTTGAGGTGGTTGCTTCTAATATGTGATCCAGGAGGTGTGGAGTGGTGTGCAGGAGTTGGCTTTAACCTCTACCTTAGAGGCAAGTTTCAGGTAAGGCATGGTCAGAGAAACACCTCAGGTCTGGCTGGTCCGAATGCCACCTCGGAGACATCTCTACCTCAGCACGCCCTTGTTAGGTCCTGCTTTGGCGAACCAGCCCTCTCCCAAAATATTCGGATAGATTAGAAGTGTTATTTGGTTGCCTCCCCCCCCCCAATCTCCATGTGGGAAGGGCACAGGAATCCAGTCAACCCTGAAGAGCAGTTTTCTTGGCACTGGCCACCGATATTTTCTGTGTAATTTCAGAGAGAGTTCTGCGTGCATGTAAGGGAATGTAACTCACCTCGTGCTATGGGAACCTTGGGTCCGCGGCGGAGCCTGCAGATTTCCTTTTCAGAGCGTTTCTTTAGATATGCAAGCTGAAGCAAAGTACGCACGGCTCTGCGGAAAGGCATCGTATTGAAACGCCAATTGGTGACAGGCTCTGAGAGGCCGCCCTGCCCCCTGCTCCACCGTGTCTGTGCGCTCTGCTCTGCCCCCTCCTCCAGCTGTGGGCACTGGGTGGGGAGTGAGTGTGAGCCGGGGACATGGGGACAGCTGGAAAGGCCAGCCCGCCCTCTGAATTTAGACCTCCATCTTGTCTGGAATCTTCTAGATGGTGTCTCTAAGTGGCTGTTTTGACTCTGCCTTGCACATTTTCCAGTGAGCACACGCGACCCTCTCCGCCTGCAGGTTCTGCCACTGCAGCTCTGTAGCGTCAGAGAACAGCGGGTACTCTGCTAGACAGAGAGGGAGCGTCATTGCCCGCCACCACAGGCTCTCACACCCTCCAGTCTGACCCGAGGACCAGAGCCAGCGCTAAGCCAAACACACCCCCCTTCCAGAAGCTCCGTCGCCAAGCCTTCGTTCCCTGTACGTGTGTGTGCACACGCACATCTGTAAATGATCACATTTTAGTTGAGTGACTACTGCTCTTTGGTAGCAGTGGTGATGAGACTCCCATAGGTACCGTCGGCTCGCCTACACTTATGTTTGTGTAAACCCAAGCAGCTGATGGCGTCGGCCTGGGCGTTCGTGTTAGGGTCTCTCGGTTATACATGTCCCTCTGCAGTGTTGAGACTTCTCTGGGCATATGCAGAAATATCTGCAATGTTGTTACTGAATGTGTGTGTGTGTGTGTGTGTTTACTGATGACAGTTCCAGGAACTGAAGGCGTTTCTTGGCCCTGTTCCCTGAAGACCACAGTTACTCAATATTTTAAATAGCGTTTCCATGTTTCCTTTTTCGCTACGATCATTTCACATTAAGGCATACATTCTGCCAATCCTTTATAGGATCCGAAAGACAATGACCTGTCTTGACAACCACGAGTCATGAAACAGAATATTAATAAAACCGATCAGATTGCTTTTCTTCTTTTTCTGTTCTTTAGCGTGAATTGCTGAGTGGTCACACGTGCTCGCGTGTTAAATATTTCCTTGTGTGTGTGCATCTTTACAGGTTTGCACACATGAGTGCAGGGGCCCGCAGAGGCCAGACAAGGGTGTTGGATCCCTCTCCTGGAGCTGGATTCACAGGTAGTTGAGTCATTCAGCATGGGTCCTGGGAACCGAACTCTGGTCCTCTGCAAGAGCAGTGTGTGCTCGTAACTGCTGAGGCGTCTCTCTAGCTCTCACACATTTCTAATTGAGTAGCCCTCTTCCAATAAAGGAACAGTGCCCTGAGCTGAAGAGAGCAGTCTTCTCGGTTTTCTTATGCACTTCCTGTACACGTTTAAATTCCTGTCCCTTGCAGGGAGGTCCTTACCCACTTCCAAATATAGTTTGTCACTGTGAGACACTGCTGCAATTGCCTGGAACTAGTGAAAGCCACATTCATTCAAAACAAAAATGACAGTACAGTTAGGGTCATGAAGTGTAACAGACAGTACTGTATGGCTCAGTGAGAAAGACGCACACCCTGCCAGACCTCAGCAGAGGGAACCACCTGTCATGGCAAGTGCCGTACTGGACAGTGGAACCCCAAACATCTGAGCTCAGGTGTTTTTATTGATAGAGAAGCTCCTCAGGTGTTTCACTGATACAAAAACTCTGCTCTCTCATCCAAAGGCCTATTTGTATAATGTAGGAAACCTGTAGCCTAGTCTCATCCCACAACCCTTTAAGGGCCGAGCTATGTCAGCTTTACCATGAGCAGCTGAGGCCTAAGGAGGAAGTGTTCTCTCCTTGTCAGATGCTTTGGGAGAGATGGCCACAAGAATTCCACAAAAGCAACTTTGCTTTTCCACAATGGCTCGGCCGGAGAGCAGCAAGCAGGTGCAGATCATGAGCAATCAAACATCTTTTACATAAAGCCAACACAGATAACACAAACTGCCAAGGCTTGGGCACCTTTCCCCAGCAAAGCGCAAACAGTCTTAAACACAACTAGAAATAAACAATGAAGTCTTTGAACATGTTTGCAGGGTCGCAATCTTCCTTCATAATGTGGCCCTTCATGCTGTCTGCATTCTTCCGTGAGCTGATTCCCCGACTAAGTACAATCGTGATTTCTTCATTCTATTTTCACTCCTCACCAGGTCACAGGTGAAACTGTGGAGTCTCTGTGGTGTGGGTGGTGGTGTGAGATTGGCTTTCTAACTTACCGTATTAAGTCATTAGTTTGTTGCAGTATCCGAGTCCCGTTTCGGCACAGACTTGCAGCCCTGACTGTGTTTTGTTTGGTTTTAAACTCGCTGGGTGTAAAGTGTGTCTCCGCCACTGGGCGTGAGTGACTTTGTGTGTCTCGGCTGTGGAGGCTTCCCTTTGGGGCGTGCTCTCCTCCTGTCTGCAGACTAGTTTTTGGCCCGCCTCCATCACATGGGTTTGTTTGAATGAATCACACACAGCGACCCACTGTCAGTTCCCAGGATTGCAGACAAGTCTCCAAGCCAGGCCTTTTGCTTCTCACTTGGTTTAAGGGGAGTGTGGTGCTTAACATTCAACTTGACAGGATCCAGAATCACTGTAAACAAGCCTCTGGGGTATGCGAGGGGTTGTCTAGAGGAGGTTGACTGAGGTAGGAAAAGCCACATGTGGGCAGCACCATTCCTTATTCAGTGTGCTGGGCTGAAGGGGAAGGTGAGTGGACACTGGCGTCCAGTCCCTGCTCCTGACTGTGGGTGCGGAGCCCTCATGCTCCTGCCGTGCCTGCCCACCACGAGGGCCAGCGTCCTCACACCTGAGCCCGGGTGAGGTCTCTGAGACACCTTTGGTCTTCTCTCCCTCTTTTGATTAGTGGCTCGGCTCCTGGACAGATCAGGGCTGGTGCCCAGGAGCTGTTTTCTGTACCGAGTTCTGGGCCACAGCTTCCTGCGCTTTCTTCCAGGTCATCGATTACATTCTGCCGCCCTTGATCTCCTTGGTTCAGAGCCAGAACGGTGAGTGAGACAGTGGTGCCCATTACATGTTCTGGGCTTAGTCTTTGTAGATAACGGGGTGACCTGGGGTGGCCTGGGGTGGCCTGGGCCTCACCAGCTTCCCCCCTTAGCCTCAGCCGGGATTGTAGGTGTGCCCACACAGTGAGCGCACATTCTGTTCTAACTCTGCGTGGACTCACGGTCATTGTTTTTCCGTGCCAGTGGAGTGGAGACTCTTCAGCTTGCGGTTGCTCTCAGAGACCACAACCCTGCTAGTGAGCCAGGAGCCGGAGGACGGCGACGAAGAGGCCAGCTGCGGTTCCGACGGTAGTCTCCTGGCGCTCATCAGGGACGAGCTTCTCCCCCAGTAAGCACCGTGCTGCGCACTCACACAGGGACGAGCGTCTGTCCAACTGGCCCAGCGATGGGGTCAGATCCTGAGGTCCCTGTGTCTTTGTACATACGCTCATGGACTCATGCCAGAGAGACCTAGACAAAGACAGCGCTGCTCTGTTAAATTATTCTTCCAGTCGCTTAATGAGAGACCAGCGTTGAACTTTCCAATGCTCTTTATTAATCACAATCCATGTCAAATCTCAGGGAATTCTAATCCCGGGCGGCTAGGCAGAGAGCTCACTCTAAGACTTCCTCACCCCATGCTGTCCTCTTGGTTCTCCCTCTGCTCTCTAGCTTCTTCTTCCGTCCTCTCTGCCCTTGCCCTGGTTCTTTTTTATTCCAAATCCTCTCTGTCTCCACCTAGCCTTCCAATGTACAAATCAATGGAGCCTAACCTTCATCTCCTTAAGGCTAAGGACTGTTCTATTCATGTGGAGAGCCGGATAGCCACTCCTTTGTTTACTTTGTAGGATGTGAGTCCTTTACAGTGCTACAAGGACAGTTTACTGGAACATTATCCATAACTAAAATCTCCCACATCTCACTCTTCTTGTTTACAATAAGAACAATATTGACTCAAACAAAAGAAGCTAAGATATAAAGTTACAGTCTGTCAAATACCAAGTCCAAATTTCAGCAGACTGCTCATGCAGTTCAACTGTGACTGTCCCATAACACCAAGTATCAAGTCCAAAGTTCACCAATTGTTCATAAAAGTTCACCAATTGTTCATAATAGTTCAGTGTTTAGCAAAATGCTCGTGCAGTTCTAATGTCAGCAGATATCTGCATCTGCATCATCGCAGCTGAGCACTGTGGAAGCTGCCTCGATTTTCAAAACAGGCTCCCTGTCAGCTGCAGAGCTGCAGAGTCGTCTCCAGGATGGTTTCAGAGGACAAGATATGAAGCCAGTAGCTTCCCAAATTTCCCCTTTTCAAGATGACTGTGTCTGTCTTAGGAGAGAAATAATGAACAATGAAAATGATCTGTCCGAGTTACTGAGAGCATGATCAGCACTCTGTCTTGGGGAAATTCATGTCATAATTCTCAATCCCGTCTCTGACTGCCAGCCTCTGTATTAAGCTGGGGAATTCAATTTTTTGTAATCCATGGCCTCTGGTCTATAAGCAGCACAGGAGCAAGGCAGCTAGGAAGGCCTTCAATGGTCCATTTTCATGGGACTGTTGAGGTTGAAGGCTGGACAGTAACCCGCACACTCTGATGTCTCTCTTCAGCCCAGTGGTCTCTGGATACTCTCAGTTGGATGTTTCATTTCTGAAAAGACAAAAGCACAACCTTTCCCCGACATGAGGTGGAGTCTCCACACTCCGGGCTATTATAATTAGTGCAAAATGCTTAAACATTATCTTTTAAAATTAATTTTTTTATTTGAGGTTAAAATATCCAATTATAGATACATCCTATACCCCTTTCTTTTTTAAATTTTAGCTGAAGTTTTATTTAGCATGTATAATATTAAAATCTAATAATTTGTCCCTTTCTTGCTGGACATTCATTTAACATGCCAGCCTCGGGAGTTGTAGCTGTGGCTGATAACAGGAACATCTAGGCACTGCAATGCCTTATGGGTTTTGTAGTCCATGACAAATCCGGGAAATTTGGAACTTTTTTCCAACATTAACCATAAACAAACTTCCAAATATAGGTAAAATAAATCTTTTTTTGTCAACCAAATAAAACCAAATGCCAATTCCCTGGAGGACCAGGACCGGTTGGCTGAATTTTTTTGTCAGCAGGACATATTTTGAAGGTTCTTATTCAGATTGAATTTTTATCAATTTTGTTGGCCCACGTTGGACGCCAAATGTTAAATTATTCTTTCAATCGCTTAATGAGAGTCCAGCGTTGAATTTTCCAATGCTCTTTATTAATCACAAACCATGTCAAATCTCAGGGAATTCTATACCCTGGCAGCTAGGCAGAGAGCTCACTCCAAGGCTTCCTCACCACATGCTCTCCTCTTGGTTCTCCCCCTGCTCTCTAGCTTCTTCTTTCTTCTCTGCTGTCTGTCTGTCTCCTTTCTCCCTCTGCCCTTGCCCTGGTTCTTTTTTATTCTAAATCCTCTCTGTCTCCACCCAGCCCTCCAATATGCAAATGAATGGAACTTAACCTTCATCTGCCTTAAGGCTAAGGAATGTCCTATTCATGGAGAGCCGGATAGCCACTCCTTTGTTTACTGGTAGGAAGTGAATCCTTTACGTGCTTCAAGGACAGCTTACTGGAACATTATCCATAATTAAAATCTCCCACAACATTGCTCCACTGTGAAGGACCCAGAAGAACCTCAGCCCAATTTGCAAGCCTCTGCTGGGGTGTTTTACCGGGTACAGCGCTCCGATGTTTGGGGGAGGGGAGGTGCTGGTCATGACTCCTTGGAGTCATGGACTTAAGACTTCTGGCACTCCTCAGAAGTAGGAGTGATGGAGGCCAGTCTTCCTTTCCCAGACTCCTTTGGGAGGGGCGTGGATAGCCCAGGTAAGGAGTATAAACGTGGAGGATGCATTCCCTCTTCCTTACTGTTGTGTTGCTCACCGCAGCAAGGTTCCCAGGAGGTCCCATCGAGGTAGGAGAGTCTAAATGAAGTCTCATGCTACAGACAAGCCTCACTTTGCAGCCCGGGTGGGCCTTGAGTTGACATCTTCCTCCCTCAGCCTCATGCTGACGTCACAGGCCCGCAGACCACACTGCTCACTTCTCCCCACTGAAGATTGTTTTACAAGACTAAACGTGAGCTTGCATATTACCGTGCGTGCCAGATCATGGCTTCCCTCAGGGCTAGGCTGCAGTCTCAGGCAGATGAGCAGGCTTCCAGAATGGCAGCTTTGCCCTAGGCTTCGCTCTGTCTGTCCACAGTTCCTGTCTGTTGACATGGAAAGCAGAATTGCCCAGAAGAGGAGACAGATGCAGTCACGCTGTGACTTTGCCAGTGGTGAGAATTTAAATGCCTTACCTGGCGTTAGATCCACTTTAAAACGTAAAATCAGAGTCCCACATTTGAAGTGGCTTCAGTCCTGTCCGACTGGCAGGAAGTGCATGCTGGGAAGGGGCGGGGCAGTGACAGGCCAGCCTCTCTGTCTCCTCACCTCCTAGTTTCTTTGTATTACAATTTCAGAAAGTTTACCTGAAGTTATTTTTATTCGTGTGTGTGCCGAGGTCAGACGATAACTTTCAGAACGTGGCTGTCCCCTTCCACCGTGTGAGTTCCGGGCTCTGCTGACGTCATCAGCCTTGGCGGCAAGCCCCTTTACCCACGGAGCCCTCTTGTGAACCACTGCTCAGCTTTGCACTCAACTGAAATCTCATCCTGCTGATGGGTCCCCCCCGGCTCTGGGGATTCTGCTTCAAGCCGGCAGAGCTGTTCTCCTGTCTAATCAGTTCATCTGGCTTCTGTAACATGTCACCACATACCAACTGGCAGGGGTGACAGGCATGAGTTCCTGTTAGTGCAGGGCCAGGCTCTGGCTTCCTTGGCAAAGCCCAGGTCATGTCTGTTGCAGGAATTCCTTCCTGATGCCATGCCAGGCGCTCTCTGTTGTGGCTTTCACACCCTAGTCCACCTCCCCCTCGTCTCCATGTCTCAGATCCCAGTCTGTCTTTCTCTCATGAGATCTCTTTGGGTTCAGGGTCTATCTCAGATCGGGGGCAGCCTGATCCTTAAGAAAGTCTGCAGAGACTTTCTACATGGCAGCCCACTCATACGCTCTGTGCTGGGACCAGACAGTGACTTTAGGGGTGCTGAATCACCCACTCACCTGGGACTGTAGCTCCTATAGCCTGGCTACCCTGTTCCCGACCACGGGTGTCCTTTGCACATACCCACTCGAAGCCGGCAGCCGTTTGTCAAATCCCACTGTGCTCAGAATCTCTGTAATGACTATCGCCATGTTCAGGGAACATAGGCTGGCTGTTGGTAACCTCTTTCTTGTGGCTCACACGTCTCTTTCTGTCTATGCCACCCACTCATATGCATGGCCTTGCTTGTTTCTGCACCTCCAGTTTTCTTTTCCTTCTGAAGGTTGGGATTGGGCAATGTTCCTGACCTACTAATGAGAGGAGGGTTTTTTGTCTTTGGGGAGGCAGATCTCACATCTTCCCAGAAAACCATCCTGGTTTTTATTCAGCAGACAGACAAGGTTGGATGTTAAAGGTTCATGCCGAAGAGAAGAGACAGTATTTAATGGTACTTAAGCCCTCACCGACCTTGTTAACTATTGACATCAGGGCCTCTCAGGAGCTTAGAGCTCCAATCACTATCAATGAACCCTAAGAACTGAAAACAGTCTCCTGCTCTTTGAGAGATGACTGGATAGATGAGGTCACTGTGTGGACTGACTAACTCATCAGTCTGTTCTTGGGAGCAAGAAGTCACAATTCACACATATGTAAATACAGATCATCTCAATTTACAGTTGTGATGGTATCTTTTTTTAATGTGTAAGTGTTCTATCTGCACATACACCTGCGTGCCAGAAGAGGGCATCAGATCCCATTACAGATGGCTTGTGAAGTCACCATGTGGGTGCTGGGAATTGAACTCAGGACCTCTGGAAGAGCAGCCAGTGCTCTTAACCACTGAGCCATCTCTCTAGTCTATAATGTTATTTTTAACTTTAGGATAACTAATGATGTTCCCAGTTTTTAATCCCCAAATGGGTCCTTTGTACCCACTTTGAACATGGAACCGTTGACAAGACTGAACAATTGCTGACCAATCCTTGGCCACAGAGAGCAGTGGGGGGAGACTCTGCCAGTCAGCTTCTCCTCCTACGGGAGAAGAGGTTGCAGACACAGGGTGGAAATCCGGGGAAGAGGGGAAGCTGGGGGCAGTGATTGTGTCTATCCAGGGAATTTAAAGAGGCCTTTCTTCCTTGCTTTGTGTGGGTATGCGCGTACATGAGTGCGCGTTCCCAGAGAGGCCAGAAGACGCTTTGTCCCTGGAGATGGGTCTGGCGCTCCTGCGAGGTGGAACCTCGTCTTGTGGTGTGTGTGTGTGTCCCGTAGGGTGTTACTCTCTCAAAGATGGAATGGAGCAGGACACTGCCCGCTCTCTGTGCCTTCAGCTGGAGCAAAGGAGCGATGGAGGCGGGGGTTCGGCCTCGCCCTCTGAGTGAGCGTGCGGCACTGGGGGAGTCCCGCTGACAGACCGCGCGGTGCATCGGGATGAACGGCATGCGTCCCTCTCCCTGGGAACATCAGCACAGCTTTTCTTTCCTTCTTGTTTTTAAAGAATTCTCTTGTGACCTGTAGACTCTTCAGGGCCATAATGACTTCATAAATTATTAGGGCTTCGTTCTTTAGAATCTGGGGAATAACATATTCCTCCTTGCAGGTTAGAGGGCATTTCCTTTGAGAACCTGGGATTTAGATGGATTCTCGTCAATGGTGGCAGGCTGTAGGCGCCGTTAGTGTTGTAGGAATACTATCGAGCAGTGGTCATGACTCAGGCTTTTTAATTTCCTTTCCTGTGGCTCAGTAGACATCGAGAAGTTTGTTTTCCCCAGGTGCAAGGATTCTGGGCCAGGGCATAGCTCCATGGGGGAGCACTTGCCCAGCAGACATGAGGCCCTGGCTTCCAGTCCCAGTAAAGTGTGTGTGTGTGTGTGTGTGTGTGTGTGTGTGCGCGCGCGCGCGTTCACTCACACACATTCTCTCTTCTC
Source organism: Cricetomys ansorgei (assembly GCA_026225945.1). Taxonomy (NCBI): domain Eukaryota; kingdom Metazoa; phylum Chordata; class Mammalia; order Rodentia; family Nesomyidae; genus Cricetomys; species Cricetomys ansorgei. Next base: position 21,142 of record JAMJFZ010004021.1, read on the forward strand.
TCTCCACATACACACGCACACACAGGGAAGCGGGTGGGGTGGGGTGGGGTGGGGTGGGGTGAGCATGAGAATGTCCAGTGTTACAATGAACAGAGCTCTCACGTGTCTGCTGGCCGGCATGAGGAAACTTGAATATGGAATTCTTCCATCTCCTGCATCTTTGCCCTTGCAACCGAGCCTCATGTCTCGCTGTCACCATGCTGTGTGTAACTGTGGACATAGCTGTGGGTACAACACTGGGCCTCATGCCACCAGGGAACCCTGGTGTGGGGTGACTTGGAGACACCATTGTGGGGGCTGATGATACCCAGGCTGTGGACGTAACCAGCTTGACAAGGATCCTGGTTTTTCCCTTAGCTAGGAGTCTGAAGCCCACCAACTGCCTTGCCCCTTTCTCATCTTTACTGTATGGTGACAAAAGCCTCTCATCAATAATATTGTCTATTTTTGGCCTTATACTTAAACTCAAACCTATTCCTGGGCTGGCTGGGAGAGGAGCAAGGCCATCTCAAAGTTATTGTAACAGTCTTACTGGCCTTCAAGTTTTTTGGCATGTGTGAATACTATTCATGCTTTCTGTAGAGATATAAAAAATTATTCTTAGTAGCTGACCTTCCCATAGAGACACAGCCATAGTCAAGAACAGAAACTAAGTCTCAACAGTATGTCAGCAAGCTTGAAATAGCAAACAGATAATTCACCCCTGAATGCCTGCCCCCCTTTATTTGCAGCAAGCATACAGAGCTAAAATTCAGCTATTCATTAACAGACTATTGTGTTAAGGCTACCCACTAGAGCTAGCCTTGAAGACGAGAAGCCTGCAGCGAGGAGGAGATGAGCACTGCCTGGACACCTGCTAGATAAGAAGTTACAGTTTTGCTGTTTCATCAGGACAGCTTTCTGTCTTGAGGGGAGTCTTGTAATTTTTCCCCAATGTGCACATTGTTAATTTCTCTCTCTTAACTTGTCTTACTTCTATTTTCTTTATTTTTCTTATTAAAGAAAACGCTCTTGCGTGTCATCATCATCATAAAGTGTATTCTATGTGTCTCTTTAAAGCGCGTAAGTGTATCAACCTAAGGGTCCCATAAAAGAGTGAGGTACTGCGCTCACTTGTCAAACTTCGTTGTTTATCCCCCCTCGTGGAGGCCAAGGACCCCCGAGTGGACTAGAGCTGGACTCGACGCCCACACACCATCATGGCTGCAGCATGCACACTGGCCTCTTGCTGGCTGGCTCAGCTCAATGCTGACTTTCCTGAGTAGCGTCTCATGAAGTAGATATCATCACAAAGCTTCTCCAGCTTAACCTGTGCAAGTCCCGTGCCCAGAGTTCCGCGCACTCTCCCCCAGATGCTGTCCCAGAGTTCCGCGCACTCTCCCCCAGATGCTGTCCCAGAGTTCCGCGCACTCTCCCCCAGATGCTGCTACAGCCTGTCATTTCCCGACATCCAGGACATACGAGAGAGACCGAGTCATCTCTGTGGTTTTCTTCTTAGGTACGAGCACATCCTCATGGAGCCTGACCCGGTTCCGGCCTATGCTCTGAAGCTGCTCGTTGCCATGACGGAACACAACCCACCTTTCACCAGGTACGGGGAGGCCGAGGGGTCAGATCTACTGCTGTGTCGTCATCACTGGTGCTGTCTTGGCCCGAGGTCACACTTTAACCCCTTACTTGAGTTTGTACCCACAGAATGGGTGATGCTTCAGGATGATGCTTGGCCCTGGGGAGACCGCTCAGAGGACCCGAGTTAGAGTCCTGGAAACCACGTGGCGTTCAGACACAGCCTGAGCACCTGTGGTCCAGCCCTCCTAGAGACATGAGAGTCCCTGGAAGCTGGCAGGCCAGCTCGCTCCATGTATACACGGAGAGATGACCAAGAGACTGCTTCAGAATGTAGCAGAGGCCAGGACCGTAGCTGAGGTTGTCTTCTGATTGACACATGCGGCAGGGTGCATTGTGTTTGCGTACTGTGTATTGTGTACACACAAGTATATAAAATACATCTCTCACACACCCCAAGTGGTAAACTCCTCAAAGGCAAAAACTCAATACCTGACAGTGTGTGTGTGTGTGTGTGTTGGGGGGGGTGTTCCTTTTTTGAGGCAAGGTTTTACTTTAACTTACTGTGTCTCCCAGGCTGGCTTCAGACTGGCGCTAATCCTCCTGCCTCAACTTCCTCGGTGTGGAGATTGTAGGTGTGTGCTGCTGTGTCCGTATTACATATGCTCTGAACTGCTGCCCTGCTCAATAGAGAAGGAGCCATGAAGTCCGGCAGACCGGTTGATGTTTTTGCTACCATCTGACTTAGCCGATGTGACTCCGAGTTTTTACCCAAGCACTTTAAGAACAAGTCAATAGACTAATTTTTGGAAGCATTTTGTTTTGGTCTGAGCAAGTAAATATTAGAATATATTATTTCTGCCTTAAATTCTAACAGTAAAACCACAAGGTTCTCACACTGTACCCCCTGCGCTGGCTGGGTCTGAGCTCAGTTCTCGCACTGCACCCTCTCCTGTCTGGGTCTGCCCTCCCTGCGTAGGAGTTTGAATTTTGGCGTGTGACCGTCCTGGACAGCTGTGACTGTGTCTGTTCATATATACAAGCGTACCCGCAGGGAGATGTGTGTGTATTCTGAAGTATTGTAGCTTTGCACTGTGGTGGTTGATTTTTAAAAATTTAGGCTGTCATTCTCTGTTTTCTTGAAAACTTATTTTTTAAGAAATGTATCAAAATACCTTGGCGCTCTTTGCACTGCGGCTTATTTGTGCTCTTGGTGGTGACTTTGCCGAACTAATATGTGAAACTGGATTTCATTTTATTTAGCATTCACCCAACTACTGATAACATTGAATCTTCTCAGCGTTTATTCTCCGTGTACATTTAGAATAAAGAAAAGCTACACTGTAGACTGGGTGTGGTGGCACGCGCCCTTAACCAGCATTCCGAAGGCAGAAGCAGGCAGGTCTTCGTGAGTCCCAGGGCAGCCTGGTCTGTACAATGAATTCCAAAAGAAGGAAAAAAAAATCTGAGCATTGTCTTAGTCAGGGTTTCTATTGCTGAGAGGAAACACCACGACCAAAAGCAAACTGGGGAGGAGAGGGTTTATTTGGCTCACACGTCATCATTACAGGAAGCCAGGACAGGAGCTGAAATAGGGCAGGAACCTGGAGGCAGGAGCTGATGCAGAGGCCATGGGGAGTGCTGCTTACTGGCTTGCTCCCCATGGCTTGCTCAGCCTGCTTTCTTACAGAAACCAGGACCATCAGCCCAGAGGTGGCACCGCCCACAATGGGCTGGGCTCTCCCTCTTCGATCACTAATTCAGAAAATGCCCTGCAGGCTTGCCTACAGCCTGGTCTTACGGAGGCATTTTCTCAGTTGAGGGTCTCTCTGATGACTCTTACTTGTGTCAAGTTGACATAAAACTAGACAGTAGAAGCACTTTGGTGCTAGAGAGATGGCTCAGTGGTTAAGAGTACTATCTGGTCTTCCAGAGGACCTAGGTTCAATTCCCAGAATCCACAAAGTGGCCCCCAACCTTCTTTAACTCCAGTGTCAGGGGATCCAACAGTCTCGTCAGGCCTCTGTGGGCCTGCATACACATGCTTCCCAGATATCCATGCAGGCAAAACAGCATATATGTAAAATAAAAAGATAGAATTTTGAAAGACAGTAAGAGCCACATCCAGCCACACCCTCAGCCTTCCTTTGTCTAAGAACGTGTTGCTCAGAAGAGTCCACAGGTTTCCTCTGAGGCAAACTTTTTAAATGAGAAGATTTTATGTAGTCCACAGTACTATACATGAATACAAAATTATGTTTCAACCGCAGTATAGGGTACTGTTAACAGCCTGAATGGGCAGGCACATTTTAAACACCAACACACAAAAGTAGCAGAATCCTTTCATTAAGTGAAGTAAGTTACTTACCTCACTCACTGACTTGCTGAGTGAATTCATCCATCCATGCTGCTTGAGAGAGGGTCTCACTGTGTAGCCCAGACTGACTGCAGGCATGTACCGTCATGCCTAGCGCCCCATCTCCACCTCCCGTTGCTGAGATCAAAGCTTGCTCAGACCAGGCCTGAGGCTCTGGCAGGCAGGAGCAAAGTGTTTAACACAGTGTCTCCTGTCTCCCCCATGCTGAGCACCTGTGTGCAGCTCGTAACTGTGTTAGGGTCTACAAGGGAAGGAGAGGAGTTGTAAGCACGTAGCTAGGCTTTGGGTTTTGTTTTTCTTTCCAGTACCTTTTTTTTTTTTTTAAGATTTATTTATTTATATTAGTGCTCTATCTGCATGTACACCTGCACACCAAAAGAGGGCATCAGATCCCATTATAGATGGTTGTGAGCCCCCATGTGGGTGCTGGGAACTGGACTCAGGTCCTCTGGAAGAGCAGCCAGTGCTCTTGACTGCTGAGCCACCTCTGCAGCCCCACCTGTTTTGTTTTGTTTTTTAATACACTGAGTAAAATGTTTTGCAATTTTTTGAGACTCTCATATAGTCTAGGCTGTCCTTGAATTTGCTGTGTAACCATGGTTAACCTTGAACTCCTGATCCCCCTGTAGTTCTGAATATTCCGTCTGTGTTTAGCAGGTCCTTTTCTGGAGAAAATGTTCATCTTTTAGGCTAAGATACTATTAGCAACGTGAGCCACTTGTCCCATGTGGACAGACAGCGGGAGGAGGAGTCATTTCATCAAGGAGTCTGAGTGTGTGGTTCCCTAAGTTTCATCTCCAGGGAGTCTGTTCACAGTCAGAACACACAGTCAGCCTCACCCAGGCCAGCTCTCCTGCAGTAACTGTGGGTCCCAGCGACAAGCTGTGTGAGCCAGCCTGAGGACAGCTGGCCGCCCGCTCTGCCCAGCTGTGCGCCAGTGAGCGCCCGCGGAGTACTTCCATGCATCTGTCACTCTGACACTCGAACAGTGAGTGGTCATGTCTTGCTCTGCCGGTCTCCTGGTTTGCATTCCCCTCTGTGTCTGAATGGCATTTTAACGACTGTTCTGTTTCGGTTTGGGCCTCGTGCTGAGGACTGCCAGCCCTACTTCCATCGAGTGTCTGCGGTTTTCTTGTGCTTACAGTGACTTGGTGGCTGTGAGTTTGTGAAGAAGCGTGTCTACAGAAGCATTCTTTCGTGTTCTGTGCAGACACGTTTCTCGTCAAGTCATCCGTGATGGATGCTTGTTGGACCGTCACTCTCAGTCCCCTGAGGGCCATCTGTCGTGTCCCCATTGAGAACCACCACCCTGTGTCAAGTGACATCTGTACGTATGTGTGGACACGCATGGGTGTGAGAGAACAACTCAGGGGGCCTGATCCCTCCTGCCACGCGGCCCGGGTTAAACCCAGGCCCTCGGGTGTGGCTGCACCTTTGCCTGCTGAACCTCTTGTTCTTCCACTCACATTATCTTTTAAATTTTATTTTATAGAATTTTTAGTGAGCAAAGAATCCCCTAAAAGCTTGGTTTTAGTACCACTGAGGACTTGCTTTCCTCACTTCCAAACAGAAATAGGTGCGTGATTGTGGAGGTCTGAGTGAGAATGGCTCCAGTAGGCTCAAACATTTGAATATCGGTCCACAGTTAGCGGAGTTGTTTGGGAAGGATTAGGAGGTGTGGCCATACTGGAGGATGTGTGACACGGCAGGGGGTGGGGCTTTGAGGTTTTAAAAACCCACACCAGGCCGGGTCCCTCTCTCTGCCTGCTGCTTGCGGGTCAGGATGTAAAACTCTCAGCTGCTGCTCCAGTGCCATGTCGTTTGCCTCCTGCCATGATGATAATGGAGTAACCTCCGAGACTGTGAGTCTCCTTGGTCACGGTGTCTTTTCGCAGTAACTAGGGTGATGGTAAAATCCACATTCTCCTGTGCTGTGGTTTGAGTTCTCAAAGCCCGTGTGCAGCCGTGGCTGCTCAGTGTGGCCGTGGGATGCGGATCTCAGGGACTTGACTTTGCTGGATGAGTTAGTGTGGGACACCGGCTCCTCTCTCTGCCATCGCGTGAGCCCTCCCCATGCTGACTTCTGCCACGTGCTGGGCCCTCACTGGCTACAGCTACCTACTCCAGGCTTCCCGGTCTCTCAGACTGTAAGCCCAAACAAATGTCTTTCCTCAATCAATTGTGACCCCGTGGCTGTGACGGCTGTCAGCCTCCGCAACATACAGCGGACTGAGGTGTGTGTGATGGCGCTGGGCCCTGGTGAACCTCACTTACACTTGAGTTCATAATGGAAAGGTAAGCTTTTCTCCACATTAACTCTTTTTAAAGACTGTTGGAACCAATGAGCTGACTCCCCAGGGCCCTGCACTTTTGCTTCTTAAATTTGCAGCAAGTCACAGCAAACCTTCTCTCTGACAGAGCCTCGCCCCTACCCAGCATGCCTCCCAAGCCGGTTAGCTCTCGGTCTCTGGCCTCGGCAGAGGAGGTGCATTTTAATCTGAATCCTTTTGCAGCAGAATTGAAGTTTTTCAGGATTGCGACGAGGTCGTTTATGTTGTTTATCTAAGAAGAAATATCATTTCAGTTTGTTCACAATGTCAACGCTTTTTGTTTTGTGGCAGAATTCATAAAAACGCCTTTTAGAAAAATGAAACTTGAGGATCTTGTAAAGAAGCCCGCAGGGTCGGTGGTGTGCCCTTCCAGAGATCACACGGAGCTGCACGCGGCAGCCTGCGCCCGTAGTGCCAGGGGGGCTGAGGCAGAAACCCCTGGCTGTTGTGGCTGTCAGTCTCCCGCTGATTCTTTCTCTGATTGGTTCAGTCTTTGGTTGACTCGTTTCACATCTAATCAGCAGTTACGAAATGATGGAAAAGCAGTGGCTGGGGTAAAGTTCTCAAGGGTACAGGAGACAGATCCTTACACAGAGTATATAGGGAAGCCCAGAGAGGATCTGTTTTGTTAACGTGGCCACATCTGAGTTCTGCCCACGTCACAGAGGAAGGCCCCTCCAGGTTCATGAGGCACTTCACGACGTTCACTCCCAAAGCCAGGGATGGAGCCAGGTTAGAAGTGAAGCTTGTCTGAGATCCTGCCGGAGGTGTCCTGGCGGGCCTGGGTGGGAGAAGAGGGGGGAGGGAACTGACTCCCGGTTGTTGTCGCCTGACCTCGTGCACAGGTGGCACCTGCAAGTGCACGCGCACGCACACGCACACGCACACACGGGATTGTGTATGTGATTTACAAGGAAACCACCCAAGAGTCACTGCAGATTAAGGGCTGCGGCCGCGGCCCAGCGGGCAGAGTGCTCTCCTAGCACGCAGGATGCTGTGGCTCCGTGTGCTTTAAGGAGTCTGTTGCAGACGGTTTCTGGTAGTGGTGCCCCAGGTATGGGATTTCCCCGTGCAGCGACGGGGATGCGTAGCGTGTGGGAACCTCCGCCATCTGGCCGGCCTGCCTCCATTTCTCCATTGCCGCTATTTCTCCTGATAGCTTCCTGTCCACTTGCCATCCAGCTCCCCATGTGGCCTGGATGTGCCCCGACTTCTGTCCTCAGCCCTTCTCAGTCCTCTCCGAGCCTAACTGCGCATGGTCCGACTGGCTCTCCTCACGTACCTCAGCACCGATGTCAGCATTGTGACCGCTGACGCTGATGAGCTACATCCCAGGCTCGGGGTTGGTGCGTCTCTGTGGAGCGGGGGTTCATCACCCCTGTCTCCGTGAGGCTGAGGGACAGGCCAGCACTGGCTCTGCGCACCCACCCAGGAGCACAGGCGAGTGAGCAGCTCCCATGCTGCCGTGCTCTGGGTCAGCACGGCGTCCGTGCTGGGACACAGGAGCCCCGTCTGTGTGATGCCAGGCCTCCGTCCCCTACCGCAGCCGACTGGGTTTCAAGATCTGCTGAAAGGACGTCATTAATGTATCTCGGCGTGCCTCTCCCTGTGGCTCCTTGATTGATTTTAACATCCACCCCCCCAGTGCTGGTGACTGGACCCTGGGCCTTACATGCTAGGCAAGCGTTCCCACTGAGCTGTGTCCAGCCCTGGTTTAACACTCCGGAGGCAGGCCTGGTTTGCAGACAGATCTCCTGCCCCAAGTCCTCTCTCCTTTTCTGCCATTCTCACTAAAGCCTGAATTGCCGGTGTAAAAGTGGGGAGATACTGATGTCAGCAGTTTTCCTAATCCTCCCGCCTGTCTTCTCTGTCCCCAGAGATCTACCGTGTGGCGCTCCCCGCACAGCAGGCCTGGTTTCACTGGTTTTTATGTATTCTGTGTCATCTTTTTATTTCCTTCCGCCCTTTAAAAGCTTAATGGTTTTTAGCCCATGGGCCTCCAAGCACAGGCTGCCTGCGAGGAGTGTGGCCAGCGGGTCGCCCTTGCCTACCCTGAACCAAGGTGAAGGTCGGGCTTGTCAGGGTGGCTAACAGGCTGTCTTGGAGCCTGCCTGGTTCACCCCTCAGCCCGGACTGTGGCTGTTTCCTCCGTCCTCATCCTCATCTCAGCTAGGGAACTTGGGTTTTAAACAAAAAGTTTAAATTAAAAGAAAATACGTGTTTGGGTGCACACACTGCATGAGTTCACATTCTCCATGTGAGTGCAGTACCCACAGAGGCCAGAAGAGGGCACTGGAGCCTCTGGAGCTGGAGTTACAGGAAGCTGGGAGCCAACTGATGTTGGTGCTGGGAATTGAACCTGGGTCCTCTGCAAGAGCAGTACAGGCTCTTAACCATTGAGCCATCTCGCCAGCTCCACGACCCTGTATTTTAACTCTCTTCCTTTGAGGGAACAACTGTGTTTAGCATCCCAGGTTCCCCCAGTGCTTATCTGTGAGCACAAGTTCCTCCATGCCGCCCGCGTCTCCTCACCGCTCTCTCTGAGCTGCACTTTGCTTTCGTCTTGTTTTTCTTCACCCCAGTCACATCTGCCTTCCTTCCTCCTGATGCTCCCTGCACCCCATGAGGGGCCTGGCCCTCTGGCCCTCCTGCAGTTCCTGTCTTAGGGATGTGGGCGCTGACCTACACTTCTGGGGTCAGTCCCCAGTCCAACCTCTTGCTTAGTGTACTCGTTTGTGCCCCGATTTCTTATCTGAAGAGCACAGGACTCACAGTGCCTCCCACTGCTGTTGGCTGTTCTCTGAGGCGAAGGGGAGAATCTCTCCGTGGTCCCTTCTGTACGTCCTCGACTGGACCTGTCCGCTGCAGCACTACAACAGTCATCCGCGTGCAGAGCGTGCGGTAGACACGACATCCATGTTTGTTGAACGAGGCGTATCATAGCATCTGGACAGGGTTTTCGGGGTACCATAGGGAGCACTGCCCACTGTGCAGAAGCCAGCCCCCCTCTCCCCTTCAGCACGTGTCGTGAGAGAATCGGCCTGTGCCTGGGCTCACTCGGCAGGTGTGGTCCCAGAGCTGTGCGATGCTGTTCCCCGCAGGCGTCTTCCCTATTGGAAGACCTTTGCTAAATTTTAACCTGACGGAACTTTCTCTTGTGAAAATTACTACCTCTTCTGTGACCGTCTTGGGCAATGGGAGACTTCTGTGTGGAAAGCGCATTCCAGAGTAGACGGATTCTGTTACCTAGCTGTAAGGCTTTCTCGGGGTGGAGCAGTCAGCCTGGAGCTGGATTGAGTGATGTCTGTGTCCACTGGGGTGTCGACCTCCTCAGGGAAGAAGTGTCCTGCTCGGTCAGAATACTTTAGGTTTGGAAGATGAACGTGTTAAAACTGTGGAAACCTCAACCTGACATTTCTTTTGTGTGTGTATGTATGTGAAAAATACTCTCTCTCTCTCTCTCTCTCTCTCACACACACACACACACACACACACACACACACACACACTCCCCCTCCCCCCTCCCTCTCTCTCTCCCTTTCTCTCCCTCTCTCTTTCACTCTCTCCCCACTCTCCCTCCCTCCATCTCTTTCTCTCCCTCTGTCTTTCACTCTCTCTCCACTCTCTCCCTCCCTTCCTCTCTTTTCTCCCTCTCTCTCCCTTTCTTTCTCTCCCTCTCTCCCCCTCTCTCTTTCTCTTCCTCTCCATCTCTTTCTTTCCCTCTCCCTCTGTCTCTCTCCCTCCTCCCCCCCCCCACCACACACACACACACACTTCTTGGTGAGAATCCTGCAATCCTCTACAGTGCGTGAGGAAGCATGGCAAGGAAGGCAGATGTTTGAGGAAGAAATGCTGAGAATATTATTGCTTTCAGGGCAGATGACGTATCATCCAGTAACAAACATTAAGAAGCCATTTCTTTTTGAAGCTGACTCACTGAACAAATGATTGGAAATGCAGCTTGATGTTCTGAGACTTTTAATTTAAAATGACTATCAGTGGCCCGCTAGACTGGTAAATCATGTAAACAGAAAAGCTTTGTTTACAGTCTACCACTCCTAGTCAGTCAGAATAAATATAAAACCTAGAATTCCTGACTGTCGCTGTTGGAATGCTTAGCAGAGCGGGCCTCCAGCTCGGTGTGTGGTGTGCGTGCAGGTGGACGAGAAGCGGCTTCTCCATAGGTTGGACTTGGAACTGTTGTTGTTTTCGTGAGACAGGGTTTCTCTGTGTAGTCCTGGCTGTCCTGGTACTCACTCTGTAGACCAGGCTAGCCTTGAGCTCACAGAGATCCACCTGGCTCTGCCTCCTGAGTGCTGGGATTAAAGGCGCGCGCCACCACGTCTGGCTGGAATTGTTCTTTCAAAAGGAGGCAGAAGTGTGGTGGAGCTGAGGCTGGGCAGGGTCAGGTCTGAGGTTCGGAGCATTCTAGGACAGGCCTGGAGCGTCCCTGGAAGACAGCCCCTCGTCCAGTTACTCATTTACACAGTGATTCAGCACTGTCAAATAGGGTTATTGCAGATGTAATCCAACTCCAAATTGGATGACTTTAAAGTACAGAGAAGAGAAGGTTTGGGTGCCTCTTAAATCTGGTCTAGAGTTCAGGGCCGGGGTCAGCGAGGCTTGAAGCTTGCAAAGGGCTCTACACACAGGGATACGCCCTCCCTGGCTTTGGAGATGGAGGGGCCACACGGCAGGGCTGTGGGTAACTCTTGGAAGATATCTCTAGAAACATTGTGCTGCCAACTTTGGAGGCAGCCCAGGTGTAACCCTTCCCTGGCTCGTGCTGGGGGAAGGGAAGGCTGAAGCCCCATGCCACCCAGAGGACAGATTGGAGCTCACCTCCAGGAAGAGATTGCACGCAGTTCTGCCACTCGCCAGACCACCTTGCGGGAGAGCCGGAGCCCAGACGGTGATGATGGGCGGGATCACACCCTGACTAGGACTCTGCGTACCACCGCCATCTATTGAAGCCCAGGCCTCATGTCAGACCCTAGATGGACTGGGGGTCACTGGCCCCCTTTATTTGTTCCTCTTGCCAATGGCTCCCTCCCTTGCACGCAGCCTCCAGGCTAGAGCTCTTCCCAGCACACCTTGATTTGGCTTCGTGATCCCCCGAGGGAACGCCCAGGCATGTATAACTAGCTGCATGTCCAAAGAACACTGGGCCCACAGCTGGGCACTTAAGCTGTTGTGTGACCGGGTGTGTGTGGCTCATGGGTCGCCCTTCCCTCTGGTTCTGTGGTCTGCTGCGACGCCGACTGGACTGAGGGTTCCTCTACTCGTCACAGAAGCTCGCGTCCACAGAGACAGCGATGTAGACGTCTCCCGCCGGGGTCCGCATAACACAACTATGTCACTACTCCAGCAACAGGTCCGCTCTTGTCTCTCTCCACTCAGTCTGCGATGATGTCATCCGGTGCCCATCTGTTTCCTGGGAGTTCTCCTTGCCCATACTCACCGCCTGAACACTGGCCCACGGTTCCCGCCACTGTGTGTGAGTGTGGAGGGGAAACGGTGGATGCCCCAGAAGATGGAATTAGCCAAGGACTTTTGATGTGTGTGTTTGGTTCCTTCCCACACCCTCACCTCTTCTAGGTGCCGACCTCTGTCTTCCCAGCTGTGGCCTCAGTCACTGGGGACCAAAGGCAAGGCTCCCCCTGCGCCTCTGTCCAGATTTCTGCCCACAGAGCCCATGAACTTGGGAAAGTGTTTTTTTTTATGTAACCACATTTGAAGCAGTTACATGTTCCCCTAAAATACTGTAACATGGCATGTTATAAAGAAATCCCCAAAAATACATGAACAGAAGCAGAAATTGCAGCTTGAGCCCCCTGCCACCTCGTGGGCCAAAGCAATCACCGCGCCGTCTAGACTCAAGGAGAGAGGACAGGGCTAGGTGACAGTGCGGTGAGACACGGAGCCGGGGAAGGTGTGTCCCTGCTGGTGGAATGGGTCTGTGGACCCGGCCTTCGAGTTACGTGTCTTCTGCTCTCATCAACTGGCAAAAACAACTTAAGGGAGGACGTATGGATGGAATTAACTCAGGCGGGTCCAGTAAAGAACAAAAAGACAGTCTCCAACACGTGAGTCTGAACCACTCAGGCAGGGGGACAGCCTCTGGGGCGGACTGAACCCTGACCACATGGTCTCCAGGTAACTTATTGAGGAAAGGCACCGCCCACAGACACGAAGGTCTTAGTGTTTCATTAGCAGTAAAACAACAGATTCCTGTAACATGAAGGTCACAGAGGGCAAGATAATCCAAACATCAATTGCCTTATCCTCAAACTAGCATTCTTTCTGCATTCCAGAAAGCTGCTGCCCATCCACACCCGGCTCACAGGCTACAGAAGGAGACCTTTCCTCTAGCAGCTCATGCTGCCAGACAGAGCAAATGTTTTACAGTTCATTTCAATGCACAGACAGTGCATGTAGCTTTATCTGAGAATAAGTTCAATATCCCACTACGCGGAAGGATTAATTTTATAATTTTTTATTTGATTGATTTTTTGTATGGCATTTGGCGCATATGTAATGTATCTTGAATATGTCCACCCCAGCTTCCCTTCCCACTCCTCCTGGATTCCCCTCAACCCATCCCCCTCTCACCGTATATCTTCCTCTTGTTCTGTCTGATTAGTGCTGCCTTCCCGTGGGTGTGGGAATGTCCACCTGAGCATGGCAACCTCCCAGCAGCCACACTGGACAGAAAAAGGGCTTCCCCCCTCGCAGCTGTCAGTTGCTGATTGATAGGGCCTCAGCCTAGGAGAGGAGCCTCTCCCAGCCCATGCTGGAAGTTGACACGCTGGCTTGACCTTGTGCTGATGACCACGGGTGCAGTGAGTTCCTGTTGCATCGCCGTGTTCCTCCCCATGCTCTGTTCCTATGTTCTCTCCGCTCCCTCTCCTGGTATTCTCCCTGAGCTTTGGGAGCATCTGTAGAGATGCCATCAGGGGCTGAGCACCCAACAGTCTCCGACTCTCAGCACGTTGACAGTTGCATTAATGGCTAACCAGGCATGAAGGTGAAGTTGACCTCACATCCAGAAAGTGGTTGGTTAGCCTGGCCATGCTCTGTCTTTGACTTTGACTTGTTAGAGTCTCTGTACAAGTGAGATCTTACAGAGTTTTCTTTCCCTTATTGAATATGGCATCTTTCTCTGTAGCTGAGGTTGGCCTTGAACTCATGATCCTCCTGCTTCAGCTGCAGAGCTGGGATTTTGTGTGTGTCTGGGTATGGCAGGAGGCCCACCCCAGCCTCCCACGGTGTGTTCCTGTGCCTGCTTCATTGTTTGTTTTGAATTGGAACCACTGGACCATCATCACTGATGAGTCTCCTTTGCTGACTGGTGTCCCGTCTCGGGCCTCCGCCACACCTGTCCCTGCTCCTGTTCTCTGAAGGGCACTCAGGCTGCCGCTGTGCTCGGTGGTCACAGACACTTCACGGCGAACCTCAAAGTCTGCTCCCTTCGCGTGGATTGTGAGCACTGCGATGCCCTTCCTGTTCGTCTCACAGACATTTCTTTCTGTTTCATCAAGGTGATGTCCTCTGAAATTTCATGAAATAATTATTCTGTTATAACTGATGATAATTTATAACCAGATTGGTGAGGGAAAGTGCCTACAGTAGATGGGTGATTGCTATCCAATTTTTTAAAAATTAAAGGCCATTAAAATTCACTGCGCATTAATTTATTTATCTGGAAAGACAGCTAACGAGGCAGAGATACAAACGGCTGCTTCGCGTGGCAGCGGTTCTGCGCTGAACCGCTGTGGGCTGGTCACATCATTTCACCGGCATTAATTAATTTTCACATTAAAATATCAATAAGGCTGAGCTGATCCTCACGAAGATGCCACGCAGCTCCTGTGTTTAATTGCTGGAGTTTGGTGTGTTAAAGCCATCGTTAGTCAGACTGTTTCTCTGTCAGACACGAGCCCCGTCCTGCCTCCTAGGGAGCAGTCTAAGCAGCATGCTGTCTCACACGCGCTCACCTCCCTCTCCCTCTCCTTTCAGGCTTGTGGAAGAAAGCAAACTGGTCCCGCTCATTTTTGAAGTGATTCTGGTAAGAACGCAAGTACGTTTTTTGAAATTCAAGTGAACGTTTCAGTTTTAAATTTTGGGGTGAACTGTGTGGTTGTCTTTCTAGCCTAGACTCTGTCCCCACAGACTGCACGTCCTTTGTCCTGTTCTTAAACTCATAAGACCTCTGCTCTGAGACCCGCTCAGGGACCTCACACCGGACTGGAGCAGAGCTTGAGGTCTGCCCTTTGGAAGCTGTTGGCATTTTTATTCTGTTGAGTTAAGCGATGTCTGGTTTTTATTCTTCCTCCTCCTCCTCCTGCCTCAACACCCCGTGTCCCCGAGTGCTGCGTTACAGGCGCGTTCCCTTCCAGCACGCACTGCTTCCTGACGCAGAGGAACTCCTGGTTTGAGGTTGGCGTGTGGAGGGAGGGTGACATTCACGCGCTTTTGTGTGAACTGTCTCCAGTTCAGCAGCTTAGCGTCCTTCCCCCAAAATGGTCATGAATCCTAAAAGAACACCACCCATCAGATCCATTCTTTGTGGCGCCTGTGTGCAGAGAATGAAATGCAACCCGACATTGCCTTCCCTTGCTGTGAAAAAAAAACGCCGAGCCGAGAATTGGGTGGAAAACTGAGTGTCAGCTTAGAATGCAAGGGCGTCCCCAGCCCAGAGAAGGCTCCCTTTCTACCCGCCCTAACCTGCGTTGTGATGGCGTAAGACATGGCCGGCCTCGCTTGTTTCAGACGTGCCTGCCAGCTGTGTGCCCGCGTGGGAAAGGCTAAGGCAACCAAGTGAGCCCTCCCTCCGCCTCCTGAGCCTCAGTGGGCCAGGAGGCTGGTTGGGCTTCCTTGAAGGTGTCCATCCGTGGGGCTAAAGCAAACACTCTGGGTGGAGCTGATGGCGGGAAGGTCCAGGCTACAGCGCCACGTGCGCGCAGGTGCGGGCGCCCTCCACCGCCCACGTGGGGACGGAGCGGATGTCTTCAGGCCGTCCTTCTGCCCGCTCACCGTCATCTCCACGTGTAAAACTCGAATGGAAATTCTTCCCGGTGTGTGGCGTGATGCCCCTTCGTGATCCGCAGCAGTGAGCATTATAATCAATATACACACACTCTTTAAACCCTGACTGTCCATCCTGGCTGTCACAGGGCTGAGGTGACACCCACCCCGAGGCCCTGCGGGAGCTGAGTGCCCGCACCCTGCATCGCTGCTGGCGTGAGGCTCTGAATGAGCTGTCTGTGTTTAGGGTTCTTGTCGGGTGTTATCTGGAACTGTTGTTTGTTTGTTGTGCGTGTGGCTGGGGTCAGAGGACAACTGTCAGGAGTTGGCTTAGTCCTTCCATCATGTTGGTCCCGGAATCAAACTTGGATCCTCGGGCGTGGCAGCAAACGCCTTCGCTGCAGAATAAAGAATAAAAGAGCGAAATCAGCTGATTTATGAGGTTGACTTGATGTCCTTAAAGGACAAGATTCAGCTCCCACCCTGCTTCTGCCCACCAGCGCGTCTGTAGCGGTTGCCCGCGGGCTCGCCATCCTGGTGGATTCAGTCACAGCGGCCGCTCTCCGGGGAGCACACAGCCTGTGGCCCTTCCCGGTTGCTTTCAGCCAGGTGGCCTGCGAGTCTCGGCTGTAGCCAGCTTATCTCCCTCTGTTTCCCGCGGCATAAATGCCTGAGGGTGACGTGTGAGCGACAGTCTGGAGAGAACCTCAGTGGAGTGAGAACTCTAAGCCATTGCAGCGTTGTCTCTGTCTGATAAACACCAGAGTCAAGGAGGCAGCACACACTTCGGATTGTCTGAGGGCCTGTGTGGCATGTGGCGTGTGTGGCACGTGTAGCGTGTGACATGTGTCGTGTGTGTGTGTGGCATGTGTGGCATGTGTGTGACATGTGTCACGTGTGGCAGCCTTCACCAGCGGTAGGATCCACACGAGGCCCAGTGAGAAGATGGTGACGGACCCTGTGAGGCCCGTTACCCATCAGCACGACGGCAGCTGGCTCTTGACTCATAACAAGGCCGCCTATGGTGACCGCTGGGAGCTCTGAGCGACTGCCGGAAGCTGCTCCTAGCTAATGTAGTTAAAGCCTGTCTGTGGGCATCTACCTCGTGACTTTGTTCTTCTTTCCCAGAGTTCCCTGTGCCCAGGGTGCATGCTTTCCTAGACGTAAGCACTCCCCTCTACTGGAAGGCAGGGGTTGCTGGCTGCCTGTCTGCACGCTGCTGGTGAAGGGAACAGGATTTTGAATTTGTCATTCTGTGTAGACTGGCCTGGTAGGACCCTGAGGGCAGCAGGAGTGTCTGGGCTTGTGTGGTGGAAGAGGATCTGCAATGGTGGATTGCAGTCCATAACCAGTTAAAATCGTTCTTATTTGGGGAAAACATCAAAGCTGCCTCTGATTTGCTGTTGCTTGCTTGGGAAGCACAGTGCTCCTTCCTCTGCAGGACTGGTGTACAGGTCCTCCCTGTCCCAGAGAAGGGGACAGGGAGGGGGATGGGGAGGACATGGAGGGAGGGGGCTGGGGGGGACAGGAGGAAGGGGGGACCGTCTACAAGTGCTTCAGTGGGTAGGAGCTGTTGAGGCTGGGGTGGCCAGGGACTTGCCCTCTTGACAGAGTCTAGAACCACTGGGGAGATGCTCTGTGGACATGCCTGTGGGAGATGGGCTTGTTATGTGACTGATGTGGCCCAGGCTAGACCCTGAGCAGGGACCCTTGACTGTGCAAGATGGAGAACGCAAGCTAGGCCCTGGCATGCACAGTGTCTTGCTCTCCTCTCCTGTGGGCATCTGTTCCGGCTCTGAACTGTGGGCTGCAGCCCGCCCTCCTTGAGGGGCTGTTCCCAGGCATTTCACAGCAGCAGCAGGCAAAGCAGCCGAGCAGAGGCTGAGACAGGAGTTTCCACCCCGGGGTGTGTGTGTGTGTGTGTGTGTGTGTGTGTGTGTGTGTGTGGTGGGGGTGAGGTAGGGGTGGGAGAGGCTGTAAGTGGGGAAGCGGGGCCTCCCACACTGACCTCAGAGCAGGGATTCAAGGGTGAAGAAGAGTTTTCCTGGGGAAGAGGAGGAATTCTAGTTGAGGGCGGGGCTGGCTGGCTGAGCAGTCTTGAGATGTGCGGAGACCAGGTCCACGGGAAATGGTGGCTGCTGAGGCTGCGGAAGAGACCTTTCTGCTGTACTTGCTTCAAACTGGTTTTGCAAAGACACTCTTGAGACTCATGTGGCTTGCTCTGCGTGAGCAGGAGGTGTGTGCAACAGACTGCTTGCCTGGGGTCTGGGACTGCTTCGGGTCACGGTCTCTGCTGGAAAGGAGTTGTCGTGGTCCTCAGTCACTGGAGGAGGCACGGAGCGGGCTGCAGGACTTCATTAGTGGGGCTTATGGGTCGGCCACAGTGGGCACAGAGGACAGTCTCGGAGGTCTGTCTGAAGAACAAGAGCAACAGAGGAGGAGCTGAGCGTCTCAGTCCTGAGCCCCTGCTTCAGGCCCTGTGTAGGCCTGTATCCTGATGGGATAGGGAGCTGCTAACCGAAGGTTGCCTCCTGCTGGTGTCCCACAGGGAACCCTGCCCACACCCGCTGTGTCCCTGGGTACACAGGCTGATGGCAGAGGAGGGTGTTGGATGCCCTTGCTTTCCCACTAACTTCCTTCCCCCTGAGACAGGGTCTCTCAGGAGCCTGGAGCCAGACAGCCGCAAGCCCAGTCTCCCTCCTGTCTCTGCACTTGGGTTGCAGCTGTGCATAGCCACAATTGGCTTTTTATATGGGTTCTGAGGATTTGAACTCCAGTCCTTGTGCTTGGCAGCCCTGCATTTTCACTGTCAGCACCAGACAGCCATGTTGGGCAGTGGCCAGGGATGAGCCTGGGTCACTACATGAGGCTGGACTGGTTCCCATTGGCCCTGCCTTCTGGGCCCACAGCTCTGAGGCCCGGTTGTGACTGGTAGACTCGACTTCCCGAGGGACGCGCGCCAGCACCCGCCTGGCTTCTGAGTGTGGACGCGTTGGAAGAACAGGTCGGGATATTCTTTTTTTATTTGCCTCCTTGCAAAGCATTACAACTTGCTTTAAAATGTGTTTTAAATGTGAATTTAGATGTAGCAGCCTTTGAATGTTGCTGTAACTCTCATCTCTCATTTTACTCCTGTGGTTTACGTTGTGGCTACCTCAATAAATCATTTTAATGCCAAGCGATATAGGCAAACTCTATTTTATTGGAAGAAAAATCTTTATTCATGGCAGATTTTCCAATATGTGCCAAAATGCTGCTGTCGTGATATTTTATGTGCTGTTTCAAAACAAACAGTTGCAAAGCAATTTCAGTGGCGAATGTGAACAATAAAAACGTGATTAGCAGTTCACGAGCCGGCGGTCATGTTCTAACAGCTCTCCCGCACCACAGTGAAAGCGAGCCGTAGTAAATCTTTCCAGTCAGCCCTGTCTCCAGAAAGGCCTTTCTTTATGGATACTTGGGGCCTAGAGGATTTCACCTCTGAGGCATTAAGGCGGCCCGACAGCAGCCCTGCCATGTTTAAGGAATATTCTGAGTCCCACACGCTCATCGGACACCTGTGCGTGTCTCGGCTCTGGTCGTCCCAGTTCATCTGATTGCTCTCTTGGGTTTGTTAGTAGGCTCCTTAGAATCTGAGGAATCAGACGCCTGTGTGATGTGCTCTTGACAAGAGTCTCCTCTGCAGATGGACAGAACTCTCCCAGCACAGGAAGCAAGCTTGCGTTAACATTTCAGAAGGCAGAGGAACGCGTTTTGGAGGGTACCTCCAAATGGATGCTAATAACATTTGGGAACACAGCAGGTTCATCTCATTCTAAAACCCACACTTGTGCTGCTCGGGGCTTCTGTGGCTCACAGAATGGGCTGCATAGAGCCCACTGCTGTTGGCTCCACCTACTGCTAATGTACTGTCAACACCTGAGAACCGGCTGGCAGGATGGCTCAGCAGGTAGAAGCCCTCGCTGTGCCAGCCTGACCCTGTGAGCTCGGTCCTTGGAACCCACATGGGAAAGCTGTTATCCGTCATCCCAACCCTCCTATGGCAGGATGGGAGACAGAGACAGGCACCCAGGGTCTCCTAGGGCACTTAGCCTGGAGTTCACACAGCATCAGAAACAAGAGAGCCCCTGTCTCAAAACAGAGTGGAAGGAAAAGAGTCCCAAAAGTTGTCCTCTGACCTGGACAGATACGGTGCGTGTGACATACCACACGTACCATCCACAACGGTGGTTGTCCTCTGACCTGGACAGATACGGTGTGTGTGACACATCACTCGTACCATACATACAGTGGTCGTCCTCTGACCCGGACAGATACGGTGCGTGTGACACATCACATGTACCATGCACAACAGTGGTATGTTTTAAAATGAAATTTGAAGTTTGATTTGCCCAGTTCCAGGCTGGTTCTTTAGGCTTCTCCATGACTAGCGCACAGTCTGCAGATATGTAAGGAGGGACAGGAAGTGGTCACACGGCCACCGAGCACACGCCTGGGTAGCACTGCATTAGCAGAGTGAATGGGAACGTGACGTCTGCGTGATCAGCCCAATTGCTTTGAGAGAAGGTAGTCCCAAGTAAGATACAACCCTCAGAGCACACACAGTTTAAAAAGCAGTGGCCTTTGGCTACTCACAGAGAACACGGTGACGTGTGGCTTCTAGCTCTAGTTTAACAGGTCATCTTGGTTTTCTGTTGCTATGATTTGGGTCTGGAAAGTCCCCAGAGGCTTTGTCCCCACTGGTGACACAGGTGGCAGAACCTTTAAGATGCAGGGCTTAGTGGAGGAAGTTGGATCCTTGCATCGGGCCTCTGAAGGGACGTTGACCTATCTTCCTCCCCTTTCCTGCCCCTCCCCATCATGGTTCCACCAGCCCTGCCTCATCACAGGCCTGAAGGCAGTGAGCCTAAGTGACCATGGACTGAGCCATGAGCCCAAATCAACCTTTCCTCCCCTTAAGTTGATTTGTCTCAGGTACTTGCTAACAGCGATGGAAAGCTGTCCAGCAGCCGTCCATCATTCTTACTTGGCCTAAGGCTTGGGCTTGACGTTGAGTTAAAAGTGAAACGCAGGGGGTGCAGTGGGTCAGGGCCGACACGTGCGTCTCAGGACACTGCAGGGGGTCAGGGGGTCAGGGGGTCAGGGGGTCAGGGCCAACACGTGCGTCTCAGGACATTGCAGGGGGTCAGGGCCGACACGTGCGTCTCAGGACACTGCAGTGGGTCAGGGCCGACACGTGCGTCTCAGGACACTGCAGGGGGCCAGGGGGTCAGGGCCGACACGTGCGTCTCAGGACACTGCAGGGTGGTCAGGGCTCAGGACACGTGCGTCTCAGGACACGTCAGGCAGGGGGTCAGGGGGGTCAGGGCCGACACGTGCGTCTCAGGACACTGCAGGGGGTCAGGGCCGACACGTGCGTCTCAGGACACGTCATGGGGGGGTCAGGGGGTCAGGGCCGACACGTGCGTCTCAGGACACGTCAGGGGGTCAGGGGGTCAGGGCCGACACGTGCGTCTCAGGACACGTCAGGGGGTCAGGGGACACCTGTCAGGGCCGACACGTGCGTCTCAGGACACTGCAGGGGGTCAGGGCCGACATGTGCGTCTCAGGACTGTCAGCTGCTGTCTGTGGAGTTCATTCTTGACTGAGCGATTGGGAACTGAAATCTGGGAAAGTTGTTCTTCAGTACTGTCCTCGCGCGCGTGGGCTCAGCTGCAGTTCCCGTCGAGCCTGGCCTGGCACGTGCTTCTGCCAGCTTCTGCCCTGACCCTGTACTGTCTGGCATGCCCAGGCGTTGGCCACTGGCCAGCATGGTTTCACGCACACGTTAAAGTGTTTCCTGAGTGAGGCACTGTGGATCGTGCACCTCGCAGAACTGTGGGTGTCCAGAGCCCTGTGAGACACGGAACAAGCTAACTGACTTGTGGCTGGAAGGAAAGCCTCATGTAAAACCTTCGACTGCAGATTCTCCAGGTGTGACCCCCAAACATAGCTGCTTCCCAGAATTCTTCAGTGCACCAGATCCCAGAGAGCGTGGGCTCTGCCCTGTGTTCCTGGCTGAGCAGCAAAGGCAGGGATGATGACCTTACCAGGAGCTCCAGGATCTTCAGACAGAGCCAGAAATCTGAGTTCTTACGTCAGAGTGGAATTATGGGAATGGCTCCAGCCAGTGGAATTTCATTTGGGATTTGTTAGAGGCACAGTAGTGGTGCAGCGCAAAGCCCCGCCAGGCCAGCTACGACAGGGGACTGCTGGATTTGGATTTTTGGGTGACATAAATAACATATGCTCATAGTTTAAAACAACACAGAAACGTCTGTCAGGGCTGTCAGGGCCCGAGGAGGCGCCTAATTTCATGGCCTAAGGTAGGAAGCATGTTCTTAGCATTCTACACGTGTGTGTTGTGTTTGCTCAAAAATGGAACCGTGTTAAGGACTCGGTTTCTTTCACAGTGTCTGTGGCCATCCTGGTTGAATGTGGGCGTGCATGTGTGTCTGCCCGCGTGTGTTCACTGTTCGGTGACGTCACTGCATCAGTCATCAGGGGCCATCGCGTCTTCTTCCATGTCCGCCCCTCAGTGAACTCAAAGCAGCTCTTGTTTTTATTTTTGCTGCTTTAATGTTTCCATTTGCTAGTGCATGTGTCTGCGAGTGTAGTGGGTGCCTGTGCGCACGGCACGGTCAGAAGAGGGCCACCGTCTCTGACACGCTCCCTGGATTGGGAACTGGTGTTCCCATGGCTTGGCTGGAAGCCAGCCAGCCAGACCTAGTGATCCCCCTGACCTCTGACCTCTGAGAGCTCGGGTTGCAGGCACCTGCAGGGATGCCCATCTTGTTACCTGCGTGCTGGCCTCTGACGCTGTTCCTCACGTTTGTGGAGCAGGTGCTCCTGACTGCTGAGCCAGCTCTCCAGCCTCTCCTCCAGGCTTCTCAGGTGACTCGTGGCTAATGCATAGACATGTAAAGGGTTTTCAATATGCTGCATGCTGCAGTCCTTCTAATTCAGAGTTCTTTCAGTTTCTCACTGAGTCTTCAACGTGCAGTTAGACATCTTCCTCTCGCTCTGTGTGACTTTATTTTCTGCCTAGTTGCTCTGTCTGAGACCCCAGTGGTGTGTGCTGTAGTGGACATCACTTCCTATTCTGCTCCCAGCAGAACACCTTGCAGTTTCTTACTGTTCAGGACGATGCTAGCTGTGGGCCTGCCATGCATGGGCTTAACTATATTGTGGTTCTTTTTTTTTAAGTTGACAAAAGTTTCTGTCATGAAAGGCTGTTGAATTTTGTCAGATTTTTCCCCCCTGTACCTATTGAGATGCTGATATTTTCATCCTTTATTCTGTTACTACAGTCACTGCATCTGAGTCTCTGTGGGGTTGAGCCGTCCTTGCATTCCAGGGTCCGTGCATCTGACCACGGAGTGCCGTCTTCCATTTTGCTGTTCTACTGCATTTACTCACACTTTGTTGAGGGTGTAATTCATCTGCGTGCTCTTCAGGGACATTGGTCCATAATTTCTTTTCTTCTAGTCCCTGGTCCGACGTTGGTATGATGGTAGTGCCGGCCTCAGATGAGTTTAGAAAGTATCCGATATTCAGGGATTTGCGGAGTCTGACGGGGGTTGGAATTAGTTATTAAATGTTTGGTGAAATTCACTGGTGATATAATCAGCTCTTGGGTGTTTTGCTGCTGGCAAGGTCTTTGGTCTCCTTACTCTTGCCATGCTTAGAGTCTTTACTTCTCCATGGTTAGGGACAGTCATTGTTTGAAGTGTGAAGTCACTGTTTCCGCAGTCAGTTCAGATATTTTGTGTGATGACTGATGTGCTTAAGTGTTGCCCACCTTTTACTGGTTATCCTTCTTGTTTCTGCACTCCTCCTCCTCTTGGTTTTCTGTGGATTGCTTTAACATTTGTTTAGAACTTAATTTTGGTTTATACGTAGTAGTTTTAAGTGAATTTCTTCATAAGGACTTAGTGGTGTGTGTGTGACAGAGAGAGAGAGAGAGAGAGAGAGAGAGAGAGAGGGAGAGAGACTGTACTGTTCCTTCCCTCAGCACATAAAGGTGCCTGTCTTCTCTGTGTGTGGACCATGTCTGTTCTCCTGCCTCTGTTAACTCCCATTGGATCCTTCTCTTGGCTCTCAGGCTTTCTTCCCAAGCTTCACCTTGCCTCTGCTGACTTGGCCACATGCCTCTGTAGTCTGTGCTCAGGGCGTCCTGTGCATCTTAATGGACAGGCCAACTGGCAGCTTTTCATTTGTAGAGTCGGCTGATGAAAGTCCCTCTGGATCACCAACTTCCCGCAGCAGGGACTGTTGCTGTCTTGTTGGGTTCCAGTGTTCCCTTGGTTCACCAAGTGCCAGTGGCAGGTGCTCAGCAAACACCTGTGTGAGCAAGTGGTGCATAGTGGGAATAGTAGTGAGTCCAGGCTGTCATGAGCCATGGAGTCTGGACTTAACCTTATGACCTCTGTGCCATGCAAGAATATTAAGCAGAGAACTGATCTTTGCATTGCCATTTAGGAAGTTCCTGAGAGTCTTCTGTGTGGGAGAGCATTCTGGAGTGTGTGAGTTACCAGTGGCTATTATCCAGCCGCAGCCCCTTCGCGTGCCCCTCTCCTGGAAGTGTTTCTAAACATATGCAGATAGACTCTCCCTTGTGGTAGGGAGGCATGGGTTTCACAGTTTGTAGCTGTAGAAGGACGAATATTATTCTCCTTCTCCAACATGTCCATGTCCTAGTTCCTGTGACTGTTACAGAAGCTAAGGCTATGACACTGGAGAGGAGGCTACCCTGGGTGATCCCGTGAGTCCACAGTAACCAGGGAGGTCCTGAAATTGTGGAGGGGAATTTGTGAGTTTTGCATGAAAGAAACTGAACTGGCCAGTGCAGGCTTTGGCCACAGCTCATGCCTTTTCTTGTTGCTGGGATAAAATATCTAGAGATAGCTTGGAGGATGAAGAGCTTATTTTGTCTGCTGGTTTGACAGGATACAGTCGATCGAGGCAGGGAAGGCTTGGTGGCGGAATGTGTCGGTCCATGGTGATGGGCCCACCATGTGGATCATGAAGATGAGAGAGGGCAGGAAGTGGGGCTAGAAGATAAACCCCAAGGCCCTTTCCCAGCGACCCACTTCCTCCAGTGGGGCCTCACTTCCTAAAGGTTCCACAAACTTCCAACAGTGCCACCAGCTGGGACCAGGTGTTGAAACACACAGACCTGTGGAGGCGGTTCCCATTCCGACTGCAACAGGCGCAAGAACACAGCCACCTCTAGAACCTGGAAATGATGAGAAGGGTTTCCTCAGAAGCTCCAGAACGGCTCTCAGGCCTGTGGGCAGTGTTTAGTGAGACAGGTCTCTCACCTCTGACCTCTAAAACTAGGAATGAATTATGTTGTTTGAAGCTGTGGGCTCCTGACTGTCCTTGATGCCAGGAGAGTGACGAGAGCCGCGCCACCTCCTCTCCTTTTGAAGGTCTCTTACTTTGTGTGCAGGGCATCTGTTTTGTTACCATGTGTGTGCCTGGTGCCTGCAGAGAGCAGAAGTGGGCATCGGATCCTCTAGAACTTGGGGTACAGATGGTTTTGAGCTGCCATGTGGGTGCTGGGAACTGAACCTGGGTCCTCTGGATCGTCACAGTGAGCTGTCTCTCCAGCCCCTATCTTACACACGTAAGTGCGTGCGTGCGTACTGCATGTGCACGCACGGGCACATGCACACTAAGTGAACCACAAAGCGACTGTGAGAACAGTTTCAGAAGCCTCAGCTGAGGTTAAATACAAAACTTTTCCGGGCTCATCTTCTGTGTATGTTCTGCGGGAAATGGAAACGCCACATTCGTTTGATAACGTTCTTAAGTTGAAATCCGCACTTGTGTGCACAGGACGGGAGACTGCTTACACGTGTCTGTCTGTCTGTCTGTCCTGTCTCTAGGATGGTCTGTATCTACTGAAACTCTGGGTTTTAATTTTATTTCACTGTAAAATATTTGATAGCATTTCTATAGCTCCAATCCAGCTCCTTTTAAGCCATTCCAGAGGGCTCCTTTGTAAGCACGATTGTCACCTGTTTGGAGAGACGGAAGGACACTGCGGGCTGAGGCAAGGTTGGGTCTTGGTGGCTGCTCAGAGAGGGCATGGGCACTGTGAGGCGGGGCCAGAGCCTCTCAGCATCTGTCAGTCATTCTGCGTCTGGGAATTCAGAGTGCTTTCTGTGTCCACTTTGCCTCAGGGCCTTAGACTCCTGTTCTCTGCAAAGGCAGGAGCTGCCTGTAATGAACAATGTGTTGGAAATAAGATTTGTTGTTGTTATCAGAAGTTATTCTTCAATTAACATGCCTCAGAGAGACCCACTGAACCTGCCAGATTAAGGTTTTTGGCAACAAATGTTAAAGACTGTGGAATGATACAAGTTCCCCTGTGGGTTCAAGGTCTCCCGGCCTGGGTTTAGCTGGCGGGTCTGCCCCTGTAAGCCTGCCATCTGCGTTCTCTGGTTGGACGATTGCATATATCCATTTTACTCCCATGTGTCGCACATACCCACGTATATCCATCCTGCATTCTTAGTTTTACTTTATCCAGGATCTCCCTATGTAGCCCAGGCTGTCCTGCCCAGCTCCTGCCACCCCGCCAGCTCCCCCCCTCACTAGAACACTTGATGTACGGTCTTGTCATAATCCATGTTACTGGTGAGAAATTCTTTCAGATCTCTTTTTCTCCCCTTCCTCTGTTTCCTGTGCAGGGGATTGAACCGAAGGCAGGGCATCACTCATGGTGGGGCGGGGCTGCGCGGTGTCTCCAGCAGAATGCTCACTGGTTATTTTGAGACAGGGTCTGGCTAAGGTGCCTGCATCTTGTTTTTATTTCTGGAGACCAGTCCGCCTTGCCGCCTTAACTCGCCGTCCGCCTTCCCCACCTCTCGGTGCTGGGATTGCAGCCGCGCAGCCGCTCCATCTGCACACCTTCTCTGACGGCTTCTTCAGACTCTAACACCTCGTTCAACTCCTTTTCTGCTTCTTTCTTTTTCCTTTATTTTTCTACTCTTGAATAATGCATCCCACTCCCACCCCCTCACTCCTCCCAGCTGACCCCGTCTTCCCTCTTCCCCAGACCCACCCACACGCCATATCCACTTCAGAAAAGAGCAGTCTTCCCAGGGTTACTACTAGACCAGGGCATAACGAGATGGAACAGGCTGGGTGCGAACCCCTACATCACACATTGAGGTTGCACAAGGTAGCCCCATGGGAGCAAAGGGGTCGCAAGGGCAGGTAAGAGGGTCAGAGACGCCCCCGCCAACTTGTAGGAGTTCTACAGGACACCAAGCCAGGCAACCATAAGATGCATGCAGGAGACACGCAGGCTCCATGTCTGCCGTGTCAGTCTCTGTGAGCCCTTGTTGGTCAGTTGACTCCGTGGGGGCTTGTTCTCCTGGTGTCTTTGACCTCTGGTCCCTGCAGTCTCTCTTCCCCCTCTTCCGGAGGCTCCCTGAGCTCTACACGATCACTGGCCCTGGGTCTCTGCATCCGTTCCCACCAGCTGCCAGAGGACACCTCTCCGATCAAGATTGGGCTAGGCCCCGATCTCTTGTCATAGCAGGATATCAGTAGGAATCATCTCCGGTCTATCCGGTCTCCGGTTCCTGGCCAGCCCTGCAGTGCCAGGCACGGGCTCCCTCCCTTGGCATGGGACTCTGCCCTCCAGTGCCCCAGCAGATCCTTCAGGTAGGTTAGGTTATGGGTGGAAGGTTTTTGTGGCTGGGTTGGTGTCATAGTCCCACTCCTGGAAGCCCCGCCTGGTTATGGGAGATGGCCTGTTCAGGCTCCCTGTCTGCCATTACTTGGGGTCCTCGCTAGGGTCACCTTGTAGATTCCAGGGGATTTCTAATGCACTAGATCTCCAGATCACCCCCTAAGTGTCCTCTAATCCTGGTCGTCTCTCCCTATATTCTCTCCCTCCATCCCCCTCCCCCCACCTGGTTTCTCCTGTTCCCATCCACATCCTCCCCCAGTCCACCTGCAATGTCTGTTCTATTTACCCTTCCCAGGGAGATCCATGTGTGCCCACTGGGGCCCTCCTTGTTGCATAGTCTCTCTGGGTCTGTGGATTGTAGTACAGTTGTCCTTTCCTTAAGAGCTAATATCCACTCATAAGTGAGTACATACCCTGTTTGTCTTTCTGTGTTGGGGTTACCTCACTCAGGAAATTTTTTTCTAGTTCCATCCATCCATTTGCCTGCAAAATTCATGATGTCATTTTTAAATACGTAAGTAATACTCTATTGTATACATGTACCACGTTTTCTTCATCTATTCTTTAGGGGCATCTAGGTTGTTTCCAGTTTCTGGTTGTTATGAATAAAGCCTCTGTGAACATAGTTGAAGAAGATCTCAGGTGGTGGAAAAGATCCCCCATGATCCTGGACTGGTGGGATCAACATAGTAAAAATGGCCATTTTACCAATAGTAATTTACAGATTCAATACAATCCTTATCAAAATCCCAACACAATTCTTCACAGACCTTGAAAGGACAATACTCATAGGGAAAAACAAAAAACTCAGGATAGCTAAAATAATCTTGAAAAATAAAAGAACCTCTGGAGGTATCGGAGGCATCACCGTTCCTGACCTCGAGCCGCACTGCAGAGCGGTAGTAATAAAAACCATGCGCTGTTGGTGTGAAAACAGACTCATTGGCCAATGGAACCAAATCGGGACCCGGACATAAATCCGCTCACTTACGGTCACCTGGTTTTCAATAAAGCCAGAAATATACAATGGGAAAGAGACATCTTCAGCAAATGGTGCCCGTTAACCGTTGTCTGCGTGTAGAAGAATGCAAATTGATCCATATCCGTCACCCTGCACCAAACTCAAGTCCAAGTGGATCAAAGACCTCAACAGAAAGCCAGATACACTGAGCCCAATTGAAGAGAGAGTGGGGGACAGCCTTGAACGAATGGGCACAGGCGACAACTTCCTGAACAGAGCACTGATGGCGCAGGCGCTAAGACCAGCTATTAATGGGACCTCACGAAACTGAGAAGCTTCTGTAAGGCAAAAGTAGTCAACTCTTTCTCTTGTACTAGAGCAAACCCACTGTTCCAGTGTCCTGGGGCTGGCAGGTGCTGAGGGCAAGCCTGCTCTCCTGGTGGCCCTTCTTGTCTAAGTAATGCTCCTCTCTCCTCCCCTCCCCCTTCCCTTTCCATTCTCTTCCCCTCGCCTTGTTCTTGCTCTTTAGAGACTGTGGTCTTGTACTGGAGATTATGGGAATCGTATTGAATCTTTGGATCACTTGAGGGCGATGTGGACAATTCCAGGTCTTCTAAACAATGAACATAGGCTATGCCTTTCTTCGTGTCTTCTCTGATTTCTCTTGTTTCTTGTGTGTACGTGTGCATGTAGAGGCCATAGCTAACTTCAGGAGCCACCCATCCACCTTAGTCATCAAGGCCGGGTCTCTCGGTTGATCCCGAGGCTTGTTGACACAGGCCTGTTCAGCTCAGCAGTTTGTCCCAGGGTCGCCTGTCCCCACCTTCCTGGCGAGCGCTGGAATCACGGGTGGGCCACCAGCACCATGCCCACCCAGCATGTAAGTGGGTCTGCAGATCCTCAGTCCCTGTTTTGAATCTTTGATCTCTAAATCTTCCCACTTCCCCAGTTGGGTTTCTTTCTGTACATTTGCTTTTCAATGTTGCTGAGCATCATGGGATTGTGTTCTTAGCTCTCCTTTCAACTGGTGTGTCTCCATTTGGTTTCTGTTGTGATAAAACACTGACCAAAGGGAAAACATTTTTATTTCATCTTATGACTGTAGGTCACACTCCATCACTGAGGGACGTTGGGGCAGGCTCTCAAGGCAGGAACCTGGAGGCAGGAGCTGAAGCAGAAGCCATGGAGGGGTGCTGCTTACTGGCTTGCTCCTCATGGTTTGCTCAGCCCGCTTTCTTACACAGCCCAGCACCACCCGCAGAGGGCTGGCCCTCCCTCATGATCACTGATTAGGACAGTGGCCCACAGACGCAGCTCCAGGCCAGTCTGACGGAGGCACTTCCCCACCGTGTCCAGGTTTGTGCAGCACATGGCGTTGTAGCTACGTTTGCGCCGTGGTGAACTTCATGAGCCATGCAGACTTGGACGCTGATCTTTCTTGCTCCCTGTGGGAGTCAGACTCTAGAAGCTGTGTCTTCGTGAGCCTCTTGCCATGTATTACTGGGCTTCTTCACTCACCTTAGGCTGATGGAGGAATTCGTTTATGAATTAGTTTATGAATGCGGATGGTCTGTTAATGCTTGTTAGTGATTCGTATTCCTTTGTTAGATGCTTTCGTCAAATGAGCTGCGTCTGGTGTATCCTTTCTGTCCCTGCCCTCCCCCGTTATGACACTCCACAGGGGAGCGTGGCCTCGAGTCTAGACAGTCTCATCCTCCCGGTCCTTCTCCGTCCACAGACACTTTTCCAGTGAGGGGTTTTCCTCCTTAAGTCCTCTGGTCTTTAAAAGTTTCAGTCAAGATTTGTCTAGAGAGCCATTTGCTCAGTGAATTGGGGTCCAGTTAGGCCTCAGAGTTCTCTCATCGTGATGCTCTTCTGGAAGCATGTGCTGGGTGAAGGATCTTTAAAACGCCTGCTGGTTGGCGGGTGCTGGCGGGTGCTTGCGCCTGCTGTGGAGCAGAAAGCGAACCACACTCCTGTCCCTCTGCAGCGGCCTCTGCTTGCACGCCCCTGACAGTGCGTGACCGCTGGCAGGCCGCTTGCTGTCCCTGGGTTGTCTAGGTGACGGTGCTGCAGCACCCTGCAGGTGTGGACAGCTGAGCAGTTCTGTCGGTCACACCGCAGCACTAAACACGTGATTGCCGTCCACTAGAGAGCAGGGGACTAAGGCTGAGGGCTTAGGAGCTGAGTGACACAGGACACGGCAGGCACGGGGAGAAGGCGGCCCTCTGGCTGTCCTCTGAGCGCCGGTGTGGAAGGAGCTGCCTGGTTGAAGGTGGGCTCTCCAGTGGGCTCGGCATGAGTGCAAGCCGAGCCTGCAGCTCTGATGTGATGCTCTTCCCACAGATATAAAATCAGATACCCCTCCCCACTGCGGGACGGTGAGATCTTAGGTGTTCATCTCTTTCTATTAATCTCACAGGGGCTCATATTGGAATATAAATGGGTCTTATTTGTGCTTGCAAATCAAGTCACCATGAAAGGTTATTTCAAGAGGCAGAAGCAAAATCATAATAAAATAATTTAGTGGGAACTGGAGCTGAGAGTGTGCTTAATGGAACATGATGGGGTTTAATTTTCTTACTATTTCCATCATTAAAGCTCCATTATCTTTCTGGAGACCTCATCTAGGCGTCCTGCCACTGCGCGGCTCTGAGACGTTTCTGGGGCACAGGAGGCTGGGGCACCATTAGGACAGAATCTCTAATGCTGTCTGGTCTTTCATCTCCGCTCTCCGATGGCGGTGCCTGCATCCAGTTCCCCTGCCCCCTCTCACCTGTCTCCTGAAAGCCGTGCGTGCGTACCTTCCTCCAGGAGCTTCCAAAGGCAGACGGTGGACTCTCGAGTTCAGACAGAACCACTTACTGGTTGAGCGGGTCCCAAGGTGCAGAGGCTCCGAGGGCTCCGGCAGATCCATCTCCGGCGCCATCCTAAGCGTAGCCACAGCTAAGATCACACTCAGTCCTCGTCAGTCAAGAGCGGCCCTTGCTGTTCCACAGAACATGATAGATCAGAAGAGTTAAGAACTGAAAGCCTTAAAGAAAATTCCAGAAAGGTGTGGCCCCTTTTGTGGTTTACTGTAGCTGGATAGGTGCTAAGCTGCTCAGCCAGAAGAGCCTGGTTTGTATGTGTGCAGTCTTATGCCAGTGCCCAGGCCAGAGGGACCATGCGCGGCAGAGGGAGCTGCAGGGATTCTAGGCCTGCTCTCTGGTATGATGGTGAGGTGCTTCGCATTGGTCTGAAACTCCATCGACTCCTAAAGTAATCGACACCCTAGTCCAGTGGTTCTCAACTTGTGGGTTGCAACTCCTTTGGGGTTCGAATGGCCCTTTCTCAGGGGTCACCTAAGACCATCTGCCTATCAGACATTTACCTTATGATTCATAACAGTAGCAAGATTCCAGTTATGAAGTAGCAATAAAAATAACTTTATGGTTTGGGGTCACACAGCCTGAGGAGCTGTGTTCAAGACTCACAGCATCAGGAAGGGAGAGAATACTGCTCTAGACACTGCCTGTGTGTTATAGTACGCACTTGTGTGCCTGCAAAGGCCAGAAGTTGACACTGTAAGTTCTAGTGCTTTCCACCTTGTTTCTCGAGATGAGTCTCTCCCTGGACCTGAAGCTTGCTTCTGGCCAGGCCAGCTGGCCAGTAAGCTCCCAAGATCCACCTGTCTCTGCCCTACCCCTTGCTAGGGCCACAGGCATGCATGCCATTCCCAGCTTTTAAGTAGATGCTGGGGTGTTGAATCTAGGTCCTCTGCTTTCACAGCAAGAGCTCTTACACACTGAGCCGTCTCCTGAGCTCCAGGCATTCATTTTTACCCCAAGTTTGGTATGGATTCCAAAAAGCTGAGCCCAGTGTGAGGGTCTGAGTAGCATGCCTTGGTGTGCCTTGCTAAGACAGGCTGTCTCTCTGCTGCAGAGACCTGCATCCCCCAGACTGCAGAACCATGGTCAGTGTCATCCTCACAGAACCACGGCCTATCTGTCCCCACAACCTCTCCCTGTCCAGCACCACTGCCTGCTCCTCCCTGAGAACTTCCAGCTCACACTGGCCTCACCTGGCTGAATCATTAGCACTCTGTACCCTGTTACCCTGCAGGGTGTGACTTGCCTGTCCTTTGGATGGGAAGGCCCCGAAGGAACTTGGTTGGGGCCCCGAGCCCAAGGTAAGGCAGACAGAAGCTAGGCTGGAGTGTTTCTCCTTTTGGTGTTTCCTAGTCTAGATCAGCAGAGGTTGGGGATAAGCCCAGCTGAAAAGCAGCCCAACCAGTAGGTGGCCAGCACTATCTACCTGGTCCACGGCCTGTAGGTGGCCGGTGCTGTCTGCCTGGTCCACGAGCTGTAGGTGGGCGCTGTCTGCCTGGTCCACGCCTGTAGGTGGCCGGTGCTGTCTGCCTGGTCCACGGCCTGTAGGTGGCCGGTGCTGTCTGCCTGGTCCACGGCCTATAGGTGGCCGGTGCTGTCTGCCTGGTCCACGAGCTGTAGGTGGGCGCTGTCTGCCTGGTCCACAGCCTGTAGGTGGCCGGTGCTGTCTGCCTGGTCCACGGCCTGTAGGTGGCCGGTGCTGTCTGCCTGGTCCACAGCCTGTAGGTGGCCGGTGCTGTCTGCCTGGTCCACGAGCTGTAGGTGGCCAGTGCTGTCTGCCTGGTCCACGGCCTGTAGGTGGCCGGCGCTGTCTGCCTGGTCCACGGCCAGTAGGTGGCCAGCACTATCTACCTGGTCCACGGCCTGTAGGTGGCCGGTGCTGTCTGCCTGGTCCACCGCCTGTAGGTGGCCGGTGCTGTCTACCTGGTCCACGGCCTGTAGGTGGCCAGTGCTGTCTGCCTGGTCCACGAGCTGTAGGTGGGCGCTGTCTGCCTGGTCCACGGCCTGTAGGTGGCCGGTGCTGTCTGCCTGGTCCACGGCCTGTAGGTGGCCGGTGCTGTCTGCCTGGTCCACGGCCTGTAGGTGGCCGGTGCTGTCTGCCTGGTCCACCGCCTGTAGGTGGCCGGTGCTGTCTACCTGGTCCACGGCCTGTAGGTGGCCAGTGCTGTCTGCCTGGTCCACGAGCTGTAGGTGGCCAGTGCTGTCTGCCTGGTCCACGGCCTGTAGGTGGCCGGCGCTGTCTGCCTGGTCCACGGCCTGTAGGTGGCCGGTGCTGTCTGCCTAGTCCACGGCCTGTAGGTGGCCGGTGCTGTCTGCCTAGTCCACGGCCTGTAGGTGGCCGGTGCTGTCTGCCTGGTCCACGAGCTGTAGGTGGGCGCTGTCTGCCTGGTCCACAGCCTGTAGGTGGCCGGTGCTGTCTGCCTGGTCCACGGCCTGTAGGTGGCCGGTGCTGTCTGCCTGGTCCACCACCTGTAGGTGGCCGGTGCTGTCTGCCTGGTCCACCACCTGTAGGTGGCCGGTGCTGTCTACCTGGTCCACGGCCTGTAGGTGGCCAGTGCTGTCTGCCTGGTCCACGAGCTGTAGGTGGCCAGTGCTGTCTGCCTGGTCCACGGCCTGTAGGTGGCCGGCGCTGTCTGCCTGGTCCACGGCCTGTAGGTGGCCGGCGCTGTCTGCCTGGTCCACGGCCTGTAGGTGGCCGGCGCTGTCTGCCTGGTCCACAGCCTGTAGGTGGCTGGCGCTGTCTGTCTGGTCCACGAGCTGTAGGTGGGCGCTGTCTGCCTGGTCCACGGCCTGTAGGTGGCCGGCGCTGTCTGCCTGGTCCACGGCCTGTAGGTGGCCGGCGCTGTCTGCCTGGTCCACGGCCTGTAGGTGGCCGGTGCTGTCTGCCTGGTCCACGGCCTGTAGGTGGCCGGCGCTGTCTGCCTGGTCCACGGCCTGTAGGTGGCCGGTGCTGTCTGCCTGGTCCACGGCCTGTAGGTGGGCGCTGTCTGCCTGGTCCACGGCCTGGTTTTGATGGCACAGACTGTGACCTGTGGATAAGAAGGCCCAAGTGTTCCTCATCTGGGCGCAGGTGTGGGGCTCTCGTGTGGACTCTCAAGAGGACCTGGCACGCACTGCTTGTTAAAGACGGTAGAAAGCGTGGTGTCTCAGCGCGCAGGTGAGATCACTTGGGTTTGTTCCAGGGTAGCACACTCAGTTTTCTGTACCGTGAAGCAGTGGCAGTGCCAATGACTCGGGTTGATGAATGGGGAGTGAAAAGGTGGCAGAGCAGCTGGAGAGGACAGTCCAGTTCCCAGACCCACGCTGGGCAGCTTCAGCGCACCTGCGAATCCGGTTCCCGGGATCTGATGCTGCCGGATCTGGTCTCTTCAGGCCCACGCCTGTGTGTACACACACAGAGGCACAGATATACAGATACCAAAAATAATAGACAGCCAAGACGTGTCCACATTGCCCTCTGTGAATAGTTTGTGGCCACGCTGTGTGGATATTGGGTGTGTTCTAAGTGTGTGTGATTATGCATTAAAACGTGGCTTTGTGTGGGAGATTTGCCTCCATCAGGCCCCAGCTTCTCTCTGTGTCTTCTCTGCCCTGTGATTAAAAAGGAGGGACTCAGTACACAGTGTTCTCTCTCCCTCTAGGGCCTGCCCGTATTTGTGTGAGGAAGTTGGACATAGGGTGGATCAGCAGGATTCTTAGATTAGGGGCCTCTGGTGGGTCAGACTGGAGTGGGTGGGCAGCAGCCAGGGACATTCCCAGTCTGAAGGCCATGTGAGTCTCCTGATCCTGGTCCTAAGGCTTGAAAAGTAACAGAATTGTAAAGAAGTGTTTTCCTGTGCTGAGGGAGATTCAGAGGCAAGATGTGTGTGTGTGTGCGCGCGTGTGCGCACACATAAATGTGTATGATGCATATGCATGTGTGCAAATGTGCATTTGTACACACGGGTATGTATGTGAAGCTTCTGCTCCCTCTGGTGGGCTGCGTGGAGGGGGCCCATGTAGGCCAGTACCCCTGTTGGGCTGCTTGGATGTCAAGATGGGGTCCCTGGGGAAGTCACGCTGGCATCATCTGCTTGAGCTTGACCTCAAAGGATGGATGGCAGAAGATGACCATGGAGTCTGGCCTAGGGTCCCAAGGTGAACAACATTGCAGACTGTGGAGTCTGGCCTGGAGTCCCAAGGTGAACGACATTGCAGACCGTGGAGTCTGGCCTGAGGTCCCAAGGTGCACGGCATTGAAGACCATGGAGTCTGGCCTGAGGTCCCAAGGTGAATGGCATTGCAGACCGTGGAGTCTGGCCTAGGGTCCCAAGGTGAACTGCAGTACTCCTCCCTCCTCCTCCTGCACACCTGGATGCAGCTGCTGGTACACTGGGGCAGCCGGAGGCTCATAGCCACTGCAGGGGGATGGCTCTTTGTCCTCAGGGTTTGAAGCCCCATTCATCTAGGTCCCAGAGAGTGCCGCTCTCCCAGGCCTAGTGGCTCTGGTGATGTCGAATGGGCGGGTGCTGTGTTAGTGGCCTCCTCAGCTCCGGGACAGCAGGGCCTGTGTTGTGCTGAGCTCAGATCATGGCGGGATGAAATGGGCCAGCCCCAGAACCATGTTCACTTCCCCCAGCACGTGGGAGGGCAGAGTTGGCGATCACCCTATGACATTTCACTCTGTCTGAAAAAATAAAAAGAAAGGGAGAGGAGGGGAGGGAAGGGAGGAAGAGTGTGAACCCAATGTCTCCAAACCGTGTTTATCTGCTTGTTTGTTAACTTGCTGATAGTGCCTGAGAGGACAGGGCGGTCTGAGCAAAGCAGGTCACGGGAGGGAGTCACTCTCCTCACCCCCTCATGGCAGTGGCGGAACGTGGTGGTGTGGTAGGAAGAAAGCAGTTTTGGTGCATGTGGTTC
Organism: Cricetomys ansorgei; assembly: GCA_026225945.1. Lineage (NCBI taxonomy): Eukaryota > Metazoa > Chordata > Mammalia > Rodentia > Nesomyidae > Cricetomys > Cricetomys ansorgei. Next base: position 56,921 of record JAMJFZ010004021.1, read on the forward strand.
ACCAGCCAAGAGACTGTCATTAAAAGATCTTTCCTCTCCTTTCCTCTCCTTTTCTTTTCTTTTTGGAGACAGGGTTTCTCTGTTGTAGCCCTGGCTGTCCTGGAACTCACTCTGTAGACCAGGCTGGCCTCGAACTCACAGAGATCCACCTGCCTCTGCCTCCTGAGTGCTGGGATTAAAGGTGTGGGCCACCACCACCCGGCAGGTGGTTCTTTTAATGCAATACTTTAAAGATTCTGCTTTAAAGAAACTGCTTTAAGAAGAATTTCTTACATTTTAATTAGCATATTATTTAGTCCCTCCCTCCCTCTCCCTTCCCTCTCCCGTCCCTCCTTCCTCTCTCTCTCTCATTCCCCCCCTCCCCCATTCTCTCTCCTCTCCAGGCTCACTCCACAGAACACAGGCCAGCCTGTTCTCCTGCCTCCACCTCCCCAGGGCTGGAATCATAGACGCGTCCTCCAGGCGGCCAGAGCGATAGCTTTTAACTGGCAGCTGTTCTCAGGTGGCTTGCCAGCAGTGTGTTTGGGTTGGCAGTTAGTCTCCTGCCCCTGAAGGGTTCTGGGTGTCTGGCGGTGCCTTGAGCATGAAGACTGTGTTTATAGTTGCTTAGCTAAAGCATCCCCCAGTCCAGTGGGGGAATTGCACCTCAGCCCTACAAGAGACCTACCCAAACATTACAAATGCTTCAACTGAAAGACCACAGGAGATGAAACTCCTACCAAGCATTGTCTACAGGTGGACGGAGTCAGAGACCATGCTTTCTTCTCCCTAGCTCTGTGGAGTGGCACAGGCAACATTAGGCAGACACCAGGTATGGCTGACTCTCGGGGACAAGAGACATCTCCCCATCTGTCTCCTTCTGCTCTGAAGGTGTGCAGTTAGAGGCGCCCAGCAGTCAGACACGTTGCTGGTAGGGGAAGTTGTGTCCAGAAGGAGGTTAGCAGCTAGCTTGCGTACCTGGGCTTCCTCCCTGGGCTCCACATCTGCCCCAGCTGCCCTTGCTCCCATCTCCTTGGCTTTTCTACATCTCATCCTCCTACTTCCCTCTCCTGTTTTGATTTCTGGTTTTCTCTAAGGCCTGGATGGAGGAAGTGTAATCCGAATCTTGCTACCTGTGTTGTTAAAGCCGAGCCTCACTTTCTGGGACATGGCTGTTGAAAGTGCAAAGGCACCAAAGCTGTGCCTTTCCCACCCTCCTCAGCCCTGAACTCTAAGAGCTTCTCAAGGCTGGACCAGTGCTCGGATGAGAAGCAGAGCTGGGTAGGTGGGCACAGAGGCAGGCTGTGGGTGCTCAGCATGTGGCCCCACCCCCATTGGGAACTCATCCCGGATTAGAAGCTGAAGAGCTCAGGCAGGTTCCCATTGATGTCAGAGCCCTGGCCCCCAGCCTGGCCTGACCTGAGAAACTAGAGGATGTAGGGATTCCCATTGAGATTAGTTTGTGAAGACTTTATCATGATTTTATTATCATTGTGCGTGTGTGCACACATGTGCCTGTCTGAACGGTTAAGGGAGCGCGTGTGCTCCTGAAAGCCACCACAAGCCAGCCTGGAGTGTCGTTTCTCAGGTGCCGAGCCCTCACTGTCTTGGAGCTCACCAAGTGCACCCCAGGGAACCTCCCGCGTCTGCCTCCCTATCTCTGGGTTTACATGGTTTACCGCAGTGTCCAGCATTCCTGTGTGGGCTGGGGGTTGAACTCGGCTCCTCGTGTTTGTGCAGCCGCACGTGACCTGCCGGCCATCTCCCAGCCCTTGTTGTTGTTACTTTGGGCAGTTGAGGGGTGAGAGGAGGCTGAGGGAGTGTGTGCACCCATGGCACACTTGGTGCATCCTCCCTACTGCAGACCGGCCCTTAGCTTGAGCACACTGCAGGCCAGGCTGGTCTGCCAGCCCTTCAAGAAGATACATAAAGCAGGCACCATCGTCCCCAGGGACACTGGCTCTGTTGCCAGGGTTCTCTGCCTGAGCAGTCTTGGCCATGGTCCACCATGCTGCCTTGCGCCCCCCTCCCAACAGAAGCCAGGGCTGTGGGTGCTGCCACTAGAACTCCAGATGCCGTGCACGCCAGGCTAGGAGCCAGGTGACACAATTAGCCTGCTGGGAGGGCCCTCAGCCTGGCCACCACCCTGGAACCAGGACCGGAATTCTAAGGACAAGCCGGCAGTGGTTTGGCAATAGTACTGGTCGATTCCGAGCTGCCTGCTCTGCCCAGTGGGGAGCGTCACTCAGGATGATTGACACTTGCGGTTGCCCGAGCACCTCTGTGGCATCTGCCAGTCATATTAACCATAATGTTTACTTCTTCCCCTTGTCTGTAATCAGAAGTGGGGTGACGCCCACTTGGTCCCACACCCACAGACTCTCGGGGTGCTACCACTGTGCACCTCGGCTCCAGATGAGAGGAAGCCAGGTTCTCCTTAACCCTTTCCCGGCCCCTGCCAGCCCACTCTGTGCCCCCGAGCAGAGGAGCTGCTCAGCTGCTTCATCGCTGGCACAGCAGGTGCTCCAGCCTCTGCCCCACACCCCAGACGCCTCACAAGGAGCCCCAAATCCTGCCCTTTCTTCCCAGGAGACCCTCGCGTCTGTGAGGTGAACAGCTGAACTGACTTTAAACCAGCCTGTGACCTTTGAGTCTCCTTCCCATTCCTCTCCCCAGTGGTCTGTGTCTACGCAGGATTCACAGGACGATCTCCAAATTCCTCCGATGGAAGGTCCCTGGGGTTGAGGGTATCAGAGAGGTCCCACCCCCTGGCGTTCCAGCCTTCCTCTTCTCAGGAGTGGGGGGGGGAGAGACGTTTACGCCCCACCAGGGCTCTGGACACAGACAGACCTATAGGGACAATGACCTTGGCTTCTGTAGATGCTAACCTTGCGGCTTTTGGCTTCTGTGGTAGAAGCCGTGGGAATGGAGGCTGGGCCTTTGCTTCAGGAGTCCTGTGGAGACGTGATGTTGGGGTTACACTCCAGATAGTGTGGGTACAGAGCGGGGACATGGGGGAGTGTCCAGAGCTGCGTGAATGTGCTGCACAAGGTGGGGGGCAGAGCCGCATGGCTGTGCTGCACAGGGTTGGGGGGCAGAGCCACGTGGCTCTGCTGCACAGGGTTGGGGGGCAGAGCCGCGTGGCTGTGCTCACGGATTCTAAGGTCAGCTGCCAATGGAAGAAACCAAAGGAGGTGGAGGGTGGGCTCGGGTCAGAGTCCACAGAGCTGGAGCTGTGGGCACAAGGACCTTCTGGAAAGTCAGCTGTCGAATACAAAGTGTCCCTCACCCTTGAGCGTGTTTCTCGTTGCTGTAAAGACCATCTCCAGAGCTCCAGGACTTGGATCTCAGGGTCTGTTTGCGGAGGGCACCGAGTGGCCCTGGGGCACTGGAGCCTCACTCTGGACTCACTGGAGAAGCATGAGGGTGGCACCCTGGCGTTCCCCCTGAGATGTGGTCTGCACGTGCGCTCTGTCTGCAACCACATCACCTGTGGGTTTTCATTTGCTGCTTTCTTTTTGGTCCTGCCCTACTGTGTGCTAGTTTATTTCCGTGTTGCCGTGACCAGATGATACCCCATAACAGCAGCTTAAGGAAGGGTTGGTTTCACCCCGCCCTCTGAGGGCACAGTCCGTCAGGGCGGAAAGGCGTGGTGACCTTGTGGGGCCTGCAGTCAGGAGCAGAAGGACCGTAGCCCTCAGCTGGCTTTCTCCAGGTCTCCTTTTACTCAGCTGGACCCGGCCTGGCAGTGAGCCTCCTAGGTGACTCCAAATCCTGGCAGGTTGTCAGTGGAGACAAAGCATCTCATCGGTGAAGTTTTTCTTTCTGCGTCAGGCTTACTGCACTTAACACAGTGTCTTCTGGCTCTGCCCACGCTGTATCAGGTGACGGTGTCCCTCCTTTTCAGGCTAAATCCTATTCTGTTGTGATTCCTCTCTCTGTCTCCCAGCAGACCCTCACGTGGCTTCTGTGTGTTCCTAACTGTGGACGTGTGACCATGAACTCAACAGACTTCTCAATGGCGAGGCCACAGTGAGGTGTGCAGTTCCCAGCTGGCCTGCAGTGAAGCCGCTTCGGCAAGGCTAGTCCTCTGTTCCCAGCGCCCCTGGCTGAGCCTTTGGGACTTGAGAGCCTTCCCCAGAGCCCTGAGGCTGTCAGCGAGAAGACCAAGGCCTCGGGCCAGTGCTCACGCCTTCCCTTGGCAGAGGCTGCACGTTTAATGGCGTGTTGTCTGAGATGTGAAGCGCTGAGTTTTGCTGCTTCTGTTCTAATGATCTCCCTGGCAAGTGCGTGTCTGTCAGTGCCCCCGGTGTTTATCAAACGTCCCCGCAGGGTGTCAGGCACGCGACGGCTGTGGAGGGAGGAGGTGTTGCTGTCTGTGGGCTGCCGGCTGTGCCCTTTCTCTTGTTGGCCTGTGCTAACATGGTGTCTGAAATGTGACTCTCAGCGGCAGCTCTAGTCTGCATGTTACTGGTTTGGGAATGTGTCTGTTTTCTTGTACTGTAGCCCTTAAGACCTATAAATGTCAGAGTTTAGTGGTCAATGCCAAGGGCTCTTTGGGAACCAGAAGATCCCAGCGGTGGCAGCAAAGGCCAGGCACACTGTGGCCCCATCAGTGCCCCGAGTTCCCTGTCCCCTCCCAGATGCATTGCTTTGGGTTTATTTTTGAAACAGGGTCTCATTCTGTAGCCCAAGCTGACCTTGAACTTGGGGCGATCCTTCTGCCTTCCAAGATCCTGGGTTGCAGTCAGAGTCACCTCTTCTACAATCCTTTCAGCCCTCTCAGATAATCTGACGGCCCCGAGGGCTGGCCTGAACCCCATTTCTATTACCTGACTCAATGCTGCATTCACGGGGCGTGTCCTCCGCCAGACTGAGCTTCAGTTTTGCCACTGTGAACGTGGCAGGTTACGCTTGGCCATGGTCATCTCCGCCCTCATCTGCAGAAAGAAGCGAGTCCTTTCTCGATTTTGTAAGGACAAAATGAGATGCCTCAGAGATGAGATGATTGCCAGGCAGGCCGCAGCTCCCAGCAGTGCCAAGGCCATCTGAGTAAGGACTCTGCTGATTCAGATGCCTGGACACCCCCCCCCCCATGCTCCAGGGCCTGACTGACACCCCACCATGTTCCAGGGCCTGACTGACACCCCACCATGCTCCAGGGCCTGAATGATGACACCCCGCCATGTTCCAGGACCTAACTGACACCCCACCATGTTCTAGGACCTGACTGACACTCCACCATGCTCTAGGGCCTGACTGACACCCCACCGTGTTCCAGGGCCTGACTGATGACACCCCACCATGCTCCAGGGCCTGACTGACACCCCACCATGCTCCAGGGCCTGACTAACATCCCACGTGTTCCAGGGCCTGACTGACACCCCACCATGTTCCAGGGCCTGACTGACACCCCACCATGCTCCAGGTCCTGACTGACACCCCACCATGCTCCAGGGCCTGACTAACATCCCACGTGTTCCAGGGCCTGACTGACACCCCACCATGTTCCAGGGCCTGACTGACACCCCACCATGTTCCAGGGCCTGACTGACACCCCACCATGTTCCAGGGCCTGACTGGCAAGGCCTGTGTGTTTGCCTGTCTCTCCTGCCTTCGTTGCTTTGGTGTCAGGAGGACAAGTGCTCTCTCCTTGTCTAGGGAGCCCCAGGATCTACGAGGGGCTAGATGATTTCCCCTGCCTCCTGTTGCTGCCTGCTCACCTGGAACTCAGGCACACACTTGGGGAAGGGCAAGGGCTGACCCAGAGGAGCATCCCTCCATTACTTGGCCTCTGACCAGAGCCCCCCTCCAGCTCCTGGGCCCGTGTCTCCTGGCACCAGTGCTGTAGATGTGCCCACAAACTTCCGTGCATGTTCTCTTCCCCAGATAATCTTCTGCACCAACTTAAAGAGATAAATGAACAGGACAAATCTTATTAAAGTCTAAGAGGTGAAATAACTCAGCTTGATAAATGTTAGTGGGTGTTGGCTTAGTCCACACTTGTGCCTTCCCTGGGGTCCTGCAGGTGGCTTCGTGCACCCTGGGGAAATCAAGACCTCGTCCTTAGCAGCCCCCAGTGCCGCTCACCGTGAGCAGGGCGTCAGTCTGCGCAGAATCTCCTCACCCGCACCATGTAGTAGCCTGTTACTTATAGTTGGAAAAGCAAGCAAAGATAATTCTAGAACATAATTTTAAAAAGTCCTCACTTCTGGATAGGCAAGGTTTGGGATCTGATAGCTTGGAAATAAAGTGAAAACAGGGTTTCGAATACTGAAAGGGAGCTGTCTCCAGGGCTCCCCATGGAACTGGGGATCTCATCTTTATACTGCTCACCAAATGCTGATTCGTATTTGTTCACAGCACCCCGCCCCACAGTGTTGGTGAGACTGCGTGCTGCAGGGTATTTTCCCGGGCGGCAGGCCTGTGTGGATGGGGTGATGTGGGCGGCAGAGGCCTTCACTCTGCGCTGTTACCTGGACCTCCTGGCTGGGAGCCCGCCCTGGTTGGCTAGGATCGGAGCTGGCTTCTCAGTGGCCAGGGTTAAGAGGTTGAGAGCTGGCTGCCATGTTGAAGGAAGGACTTTGGCAAGGAGCAGCACTGGCCCACTGGCCCCCAGCTCAGGAAAGCCTCCTTTGCTGGTCTCTGGAGGGCCAGGAGTTTTAGGGAGGGCGTTGTTTCAGCCCTGAATGGCGGCTCCCTCCCACCTGGAGGCCCAGCACTGAGGGCCAGGCTGAGCCTGCTGCGACTTCCCGACCTGACGGTGAGACAGAGTCTGAAAATAGCAAAAGCAAGGGGAAGGCACGTTCCCTCGCGAGCACTTGCGCACCGTGGGTTTATCCCCAGTGGGACCGGCCCGTGCTTGCTAACGCCGCCGTGTGAACAAGGGGCGGTTGTGAGTTTCCACAAAGGACCCAAATCAAAGGCTGACTGGCCCGCTGTCCTCCATAAGAGCTTTGCTCTGTATCGTTAGCTACTTCATCAGAACAGCATGTGTCACCTCAGCACTTATTAATCGCCTCTTCTCCTGCCGCCCGCCGTTGAGCTGTGCGCATAGCTGGTGACGCTGGTGGAATGCACGCCCTCCACACTCATCTGAAGCCGGTGGCAGGGAGACGCTGGGCTGTGGACATCCCTGCAGCAGCGGAGGGCGCTGCGCGTGTTCTGAAATCGGTGTCAGGCACGGAAGCTCTCGCCTTGTCTTGAGTTGGAGTCAGGAGGCTCTCCGCAGTGGGGTGGGCCAGTCCTGAGGAAGTTCCCAGGCGCAGGCGCACACTGCTCTGTAAACCCGGAAAGCCGCGTGCCCACCCAGAAGCTCCTGGCCTCTGCCCAGCTTTGTTTCTCTGTTGGAAGTCACCAGTAGAGTGTGAGGCGGACTGATGACAACCTCACTGACCCTTTAAGCTATCAGTTAATCAGCCAGGGGTCGGTCACAATCCTGCCCCGACTGAGTGGGCAGGGAAATGCCCACAGTGTACTGTGGACCTGGGAGGCTGTGTGGTCACGTGACTCAGGACTTAGAGCAGAACGTGGAACCGTGTCGTTTCCAGATAAGGCCTGTCAGACAAGGCTCTGCTGAGTCTGGCCAACACAGTGTTAAAGCACAAGGTAAGCAGGGTTGGGAAAAGACTCCAGAAGGCCGAATAGAGCACTTTCCTCAGTTTCCCCTTTCTTTCTGACACATGCCATCATTTACTGACCAGGCTGGTGTCTCGGGTCCATGTCTGTGAGCACGGGGAATCCTGTTTTCCAGTTTCCCTCTAGTTCACAGAGCACCACCCGCACAAAACAGTCTTTCATTAACAACTGAATATGATTCATGCTTAAAAATGGAACCGCCTGTGTGTGTGAGCGAGCAGGAAGGGACGCTGGTAGGTGTGGGGAGGGCAGGTCCACCCGGCGCTGCCTCAGCCGCCACGCCGCCCGCTTCTAGCACGCGCCTAAGCTGGGGCTGTAGTGACTGAGCAAGAGTCCAGTGAGTGGTGTGGGCCCAACCCACGTGTCCACCTCTCCCGCTTCACTTAAAGCTCGTCTCTTCCCCCGGAGTCCGCGGAACGTAATAGCGCTGCTATAGCGGATGGCTCCGCACAAGGAGAGTGGTTCCGTCTGCGACCCTCTGGCCTCGCGTCCACACACTCTGCGGCCTGCTGTGTGGTGCTGCACGCTGAGGAAGTCGGGTCCCTGAGAGCTCACACACAGCGCGTCTCGCCCTGCAGCAACAGGGCCCTCACATCCACCATGACGTGCACGTGACATGGCTCGAGGGGCAGATGACGGAACGGACATCATCTGATGAGGGATGGCTTCCAGGCATCTCAAGCTCGCTGCCACTCACGGTGCCCCAAGCTCCACGCGCTGATGCCTGCTGCCTCCGGTGTCACCCTCCCGAAGCACAGAAGCCGAGTGGCTATCTCTCAGCTTCTGGGCAGGGACCACAGGCCCCAGTGCCTCCTGGGATTTTGGAGGGAAGGGCCTAACCTTGGGACCTGCTAATGATAGTACACACAGGGAATTCTCACCTAGTGCAGAGGATGAAGGAGAGAGGCGGTCTGTGCTGACGATGATGTAATGGTTTTTCTGCCTGGTCTGTTGCAGGAGCATCAGGAGAGCATTCTGGGTAATACCATGCAGAGTGTGATTGCACTACTCAACAATCTGGTTGCCTGCAAAGATTCAAACATGCAGCTGCTTTATGAGCAAGGTAAGCTGGGAATTGCACCTGAGCCCTCTGGAAGGGCAGCCAGTGGCCTTAACTGCCCAGAGTTGCTGGGCCAGTCCCTAACAGGTAGTTCCTAGGCTTGACCTCAAACCTCGGACATCAGCTCACATTATCAGTCATGGCTGCGACGTTTCTCTCCCAGATGTTACAGCTGCTTCTGTGTGGCTTCCGTGCTCCAGAGTTTCTAGTATCTTTCCTGTCCTAAGAAAAACGCTCATCACTCTCTCATAAGATAAGGCAAAGTTCGTAGGGCTCGGGTGTGTAGCCAGGTCAGTTCCTTACCACGGCAGAACCTTACCATGTGTTTAGTGTGGGCTGTCTCCAGAGCGAGGCAGCTTCAGATAAAGTGGTAGGCAGAGGAAACTACAGAGGAGAGACAATCTGAGCTTCAAGCCTCATGAGGAAAGGCTTATAAATCAGAGCCAGTGGGCGTGACCTCTGAACTGGACTTTTTGCTGTTGGTTTGTGAGTGGTGAAGGTGACCCAGAATCCTATGCTTCCTGCTACAACAAGAGTAGAGGCCAGAGCATGATGGGACCAGATGCTCTGTGGGGGGCAGAAGGTGGGGCCAGGACCCCGGCGTGCAGGACACACAGGTCAGAACGGCATGGAGCTGGAGGACCATCTGACCCCCAAAGACCTGAGCAGTGCTGTCACTGGAAATATTCTTGGAGCAAAGAACACCTCCTGCCCCTCCCACATCCACCGCCCAGGGGCTAGAGTTGAGGGCACAGTTGCCACTGGGTTTGAATGTTAATGTGTAACACACAGCACACACACAGCTCACACAGCACACACAGCACACATAGCACGTACACACACACACACAGCACACACAGCTCACACAGCTCACACAGCACACACAGCACACACACGCACACACAGAGCTCACATAGCACACACACACACAAAGCTCACACAGCACACACACACACAGAACACACACAGCACACACGCACACAGCACACACACACACAAACAGCACACACACATAGACAGCACACAGCACACACACCTCACACAGCACAAACACACACACACAGCACATACAGCAGACACACACACACAGAACACAGACAGCACACAGCACACACACATAGCACCCCCAAAGAGACTTTTGAAGAGACTCTGTCGTCAGTGGTTCATGGAAGACCAGAAGTCAAAACACAGTGGGGTCAGGTTTAGATTAATCTGTCCAAATCAGCGTTTACTCAAGAGACCAAAAACACATTGCAAGAGTTGGTTGTGCTGCAGGAATAAAGAAAACATACTTGACGGCCCCTAGACTCCTTTCAGAATAACATTCAAAGCTGGGTGGCACTCGCCTGTCATCCCAGAACTCAGAAGGTGAAGGCTGGAACATCAGGAGTTCCAGGCCAGCCTCGGCTACATAGTGAGTTCCAGGACAGCCTGGGCTACATGAAACTACGCTTTAAATAAACCAGCTCACTAGACAAGTTGGCAGACCCCTTAGCAGGAGATGCATTCAGCAGCACTTGGGTGACACAGACAAGGTGGCTTGGCTGGCCCCTGGCCTGCAGCTGCCCTGCCTCAGCCCCTTCAGGACCGGGATTACAGGCTGGCAACCAGGCGCTTTAGTCTCATTTGAAAAGAGCACCTGAGGGCAGGCTCCCTCAGAGCTCAGAGGAGACGGCTCCTCTGGAGGAGTCGCAGATGATTGTGAGCTGCCTGGTATGGGTGCTGGTATCGAACTCGGGCCCTCTGAAAGCACAGAACGTGCTCCAGCCGCCGAGCCGCCCCTCCAGCCCCAACTCCCGTTTCTGCAGTAACTCTCACGCACACGTCTAACCTGCTGATGATGGAGCTATGGCAGGCCGCTGTACTTGTGTTCTGGCTGGCTGGTCTCCGGGGCCAGACTTTGCCTTTCCTTTGTGTTGAGTGAGCTCTGAGAAAATCCTTAGTGTTCCATGACATGCTCTCTGGAAGCTTCTAGAAGTCTTAGTTATGCAGGTGTATCAAGAGAAAGGTTTAATCACCCAGACTGGGACAGGTAGAGCTCACCTGGTCACAGTTCTCCTTAGGCCTGTGCAGAAGCCCTATCTGAAGAGCGCAGTGAGTGTGGGTGCAGCCTGCGTCTCCACAGCCGCTAGTGCAGCATGGGTATTGATGGCCCTACTTCTGGGCTCGCTGGCAGGGGGCTGGCAAAGCAGCAGAGTGAAGGCCGCCTGCACTCGTGTCTCAGCTCCACTACCATCACGGGTGTGCCCCAGTCCCGTGTGCCCCAGTCCCCTGTGTGCCCCAGTCACCTGTGTGCCCCAGTCCCCTGTGTGCCCCAGTCCCGTGTGCCCCAGTCCCCTGTGTGCCCCAGTCACGGGTGTGCCTCAGTCCCGTGTGCCCCAGTCCCCTGTGTGCCCCAGTCACGGGTGTGCCCCAGTCCCCTCTGTGCCCCAGTCACCCGTGTGCTCCAGTCACCTGTGTGCCCCAGTCCCCTGTGTGCCCCAGTCACGGGTGTGCCCCAGTCCCCTCTGTGCCCCAGTCACCCGTGTGCTCCAGTCACCCGTGTGCTCCAGTCACCCGTGTGCCCCAGTCCCCTGTGTGCCCCAGTCCCCTGTGTGCCTGAAGTGTCTACTGTGTCTCCGTCTGTTTCTTCACCTCTGTGATAGGGATGATGACGTCACATCCACCCCCCATCTGAGGGGCTGGTGAAGGCTAAGTTGGCTGATGTGTTAACCAGCGGAAAAGGGGGCGGGCACATAGTAACCCAATAGAAACAGTCGCTTTCCCACAGCCCGTCGATTCTCCGGCCTGATGGCCCGGTGGACCAGCTGTGCCCCGCGGGCATCGGGAGGAGATGAGCTGTGGTGTTAGTGTGAGCCAGCTCGGCGTGTCAGGCTGTGCTCGCAGGCAGACCGGGCAGGACTTAGGGGCGCTGCGGTACCGCCACTCCCCAAATGTGCCCTGGGGTCTCCCAGGGCGCGGTACCGCCACTCACCCACTCTCTGCTGCTCTGTTTGGGCTTCGCCCTCGTCCTGCTCAGGTGCGGTCTTGCAGGCTGAGAGACCTCGCACCTGCCGCCATTTTGTACTCAGCTCTGGTCGTGAGGACGCCGCGGTTTAGGGGAGACCGATGGCGGTAAGGGCTGGTCGGGGGGCATGTGTACCCACTGCTCATCTGTCTCTGAGCTGCTGTTTGGCCATGGGCTTGCTCCCAGGGTCTGTCCCAGGCGTTGCCGTGAAAGTCTATTCAATGGAATGAGGGCCGAAAGAATGAAGGGGACGGTGGGGGAGGAGGGGTGGCATTTGGGCAACGCTGTCCCTCCGTCTCAGCCAGAACCTTATCCTTAAGGCTGCACTAGTGAGACCACCCACTCGATGTGTGCAGATGCACCAGGCCCTGACACGGCCTTCCTCAGCGTGAAACCCACCCTCCCGCCAGCCCTCCTTCCCTCCCTCCCTCTGCCTTCCTTCCCATCCTCCCCTTCCTCATTGCCCTCCCTCCTTCCCCTCCTCCTCCCTCCCTCCCTTCTGGGTACAGTTATTGAGAACCTACTATGTGTAAGACATTATGTGTTTGAAAGTTTTAAGACCGTCAAGGTTTATAACCGCTGTCATGTTCATCTCTTTGGTCTTTCTCACCCAGTTTTGCCAGCACCGCCTTGGGTCCAGCTGGCTGGGATTTTCCACATCCGTTTGGGAGCTGAAACACTCCCGCAGTGGCCTTGTTCATTTGTCTGTTTATTTTCAAGGAGCAGCAGTAACCTGTCAGTCGACAGAGGGCGTGCTTCCTCCTTTATTATGTCATGGCGTCTGTGTGGCTTCTTCAGTGTGGAGTCAGGGTTCTTCAGGTCTCTGGCTCTGAAACAGCAAAGCCATTTGCCATCCACCCCAAGGTTTTCAATAGAAGACATTTAGTAAGCTTCCTCCTCCTTCTTCCGAACGTTTTTAAAAATTGAGACATGGCTTCAGTATGTAGCTCTGGCTGTCCTGGAACTCACTGTGTAGATCAGGTTGGCCTTGAACTCACAGAGATCCACCTGCCTCTGCTAGTGCTAGGATTAAAGGTGCGCGCCACCGTAGCCTGCCTGGATTAGATTTTGAAGTGTGAAACATGATGAGGAAGACACTGGAGGAAAAGTCAGACAGTTGTGCCTCCTGGGGGCCCAGGAGCGAAGGGCCTGTCCTCTGGGTCTGTCTTGCCCAGAGAGGGTGTGCATGAGTTCAGGAAGCATGCGAGAGGTTCATGTGTGCATCGGGCCGGCAGCAGGGCCTGGGGTTGGAGTAGGTTTGAATCTGGCGTCTGCAGCGTACTCCCTGAGACGCTCTGAGCTCTGAGTCTGGCTCTCTAGAGATGAAGGTGCCGCCTCCAAGTGTTTGTTTTGAAAGTCAATGATAATATATGTAAATTTCCATGCATAATCACTGAAATTAGCATAAGTATTTAAAAGTAAGTAGTAAAAGCCAGCGAGTCTGACATCTGAAGATCATGAGGAGGAGGGAAGGGAAGCTGCCGCTGAGTGAGGAGACAGCGCCTCAGAGAGCAGCCAGGCGACTGCAGGACCCTGAGCACAGCGACAGATGGCTGAAGAGGAAGGCTTCTTCAGGGGCTCTGGGGCGCTAATGGAGGTGAGGCCGGGCGCAGGAGCAAGGGCCCTTTCTCACAACTCACTGAAGGCCTGTGCCCAGGACTCCGTTAGGCTTGATCACAGCTTGTGGAGAAATTAACCGCACTTCTCAGGTTAGCACAGTAGATGTCACCCTAGTGTTCGCTTAACGGCAGTTTGGGTGGAGAAGGTATCCTATTTCCGCAGAGGATTGATGTCTGCACACCATGTATCTGAAGAGAAACTAGTATCCTTAATATATAAAGATCACCTACAGCTCAATGACAGGAAAACATACAGCCTAATTCACAAATGACGAGAAGGCTGAGTAGACAAAAAACCAAAAGCTCCTGAGCAGCAGCCCAGCATCCCAGCCCCAAACAGCCGCACCTCAGACCCGAATGAGCACCTCACGGTTGCCGTGGCGTAGCGTGGCTGCTACGCAGACAACCATGAAGGGTGGTGAGGACCTGGGAGACGGGAGCGTGCGCCTGACAATGGGGTGGAAGGCGCCATGGCCTGCGTGGTGGCTCCTTGTGACTTCAGACATGGATCCAGCAATTCCGCTCCAGCCGTAAAGCCACAGGGAGGGTCACACGTGTCTCAGAAACCGAGGGCCGGGCCGGGGCCTGTGGGGGGTGGGGCGCCAGGAGGCAGAGAAAGGCGGCAGGGATGCTCCACATCGTCGTCCAAGAACACGGGGCGAGGACGCCCTTGCGTCTCCAGACACAGAATGAGCAAGCACGCGGTGAAGTGTTGCCTGCTGTTAGAAGGAAGGACAGCTCCACGACAGCGTACAGCACGGCTGAACCCTCAAACCTCCATTAAGACCCCCTGTGGTGGCGCACGCCTCCATTCCCGGAAGTCAGGAGACAGATGGGTGGGACTTGCAGGGCCTGGGAGGAACGAACCCTGACTGTGCTCAGGAAGTTAGTGCGCTGGTTAGCGCTCTGCGGCGTTCCTGCTGCCTCTGCAGTGCGCGTGTAACCGTCGCTGAGCCCAGACTGTGTTCTACCACAGTTGGGGAACGTAACCAGCAGGAAATGACACACACAGCTCTGGGCTCGCCGCCCTGGAGGGCAGAGTGGTCGGTGTTGAGCCTGGATGAGCAGCAGCGTCCCAGCAACAGTCCCGCATGGCAAGAAACGCGCGAGTATTTCGTGAGAGCCCAGCGTGCGGCCACAGAGGCCGGACTCACGTGTGCGGCGTGTCCATTTAGAGGCTTCTCCCTCTAGTCAGGGTCTGCAGGGTCTGCAGCTCATCCACCACGTCAGCTGAGGCAGGAGGGTCCCTTCTGGTGCCGTAGAGAAATGGGTAGTAGTGATGACTTCACTTTTTGCTGACTAGGTTTGTGGGCGGGGGGAGGTGCACGCATGCGTATGTGTATATGCACATGTGTGTGTGCATCTGTGTGTATGTGCACGTGTGTGTGCGCGTGTGCGTGTGTGTGTGTAGAATAATGAGCTTCATGATGGCTTTCTCTTTCTATATTGTTTCTGTATGTGTGTGTGCACGTGGGTACCACCACAGTGCAGATGTGAGGTCAGAGGGCAGCCTGAAGGAGTCGATTGGTTCTCCCCTCCCACTGTGTAGGTGCTGGGCGTTGAACCAGGTGTCAGGCTCGGCTGCAAGCGCCTCCACCTGCTGAGCCGTCCTGCCCGTCACCTGTGTGACAGTTCATGAATGTGTATGCTGTACACATTTCAAAATGTCTGTTACGGCGGTGCCTGCCGTGTGTCCCATTTTGAGGACGTTTACTGACCCTGATTCTCTCCTCCCGATCCCCTCACATTCTCTGAAGGGAAAACCAGTGTCTCGACTACATCAGTTGTCTACTCTGCACGAAGGAGAACGCCGAATTGAATTATGGGCGAGACGCTTTAGAAGCGCAGGAGATGATGAGGCCGCCTGTCCTGAGAGGAGCGGTGGGCAGACCGAGCACAGAGGGCGCTACCGGCTCACGCGCCTGTCTGTGGGACCCGAGTGTGGTCAGGCTCAGTGGCTCCTGAGGATTTTGTGGGTGTTGTTTCTTGTTGGCGTTGCTTTGGTTTATCCTTTGGTGTACGCAGGGCATCAGTGTCAGCCCCCTGGAGAATCCTGCTCAGGTAGGATGGCACACTGTCTGCACGTAGCTTAGGTACGCCTTCCTGGACTTCTCAGACCCTCTGTGAGTCCCTGGATTCCTGACACAAGGGCAGTGTCGTGGGAGTGAGGAGCTGAGCCCGACTGGAAGTCCCCGGGCGGCCACTCCATGTCCATCAGGCTGAGGCTGAGGGACGCGGGGTCAGCTCTGGGCCCGGGGCGTGCTGCACTGTGACCCTGCGAGCGCTTGGCCTTGGCCCTCGGAGGTCCCAGCTGTGAGGCGCTGGCTCCTGCTCGCGTGTTTACTGAACAGCCCTGCCTTCTCCAGATGAACTGCAAGGGAGAAGACAGTGTTAACATGCAGATGGTGCTGTGTATAAGAGCTCTCCCGATGAGCAGGCACACTCGCTGCTTTTATTCCCTTCTGTCAAGCCTGCCTCATTCGGGAGCTGAGATGGAAATGTGCGAGCCGGCCAGCATCTGCCTCTCGCCTCTTGATGGAGCCAGCACTGCAGAGAGTCTCGGTGCTTCCCGTTTTATATCCTTAGCGGGAAAACAGATCTCATGCAGGCGGCCATTACCACAGCTCATTGCTGCGGGATTCAGCAAGCGGGACATTAAAGCGAAGATGGTTATTAATGGGATTAAACAGTAATAAAACTTTATGGAGGAGTTTAATAACTCCTCCACACACCGTGAGACAAGGCCGGTCCTCGCCCTTCACGGATGAAGTGTGCTCTCTGTCTTGGGGTCCACTGCTCTCCTTTTAGCTGAATGTCAACAGATCACTTAGGCTTGAGGTTTCTTTCATCGCTAATGCCCTTAGGAGCTCAGACACTTAGGAGCGAGTCCCAGATGCAGTGAACTGGAGGAACGCATTTGGTGAAGAGGAGACCACGGCCCCTTCCTCCTGCAGATCATCAGCAGGGGACTCCAGGTCTTGACGTCCGAGCAGTGCACTGTGAGCTGATTCTGGTTTTGGGTTTCCTCTCTTGCCTGTCTCGGTTACCCACAAATGGCAGAGTGCACGTGGGCTGTTGGTCTCTACCCCATGAGCACGTTACCATAACTGGGTATTCTGGATGTATGGCGTGTCTCTCTCCAGGAGCTCCCGCCTCTGTCTGTACTGCACTGGAAGATTCACTTTCCTGTTGCAAAGGTTCTTCACACTCGGGTCTGTTTCCTTCATGTTTATTAAACAGACCATGAGTTTTCTCAAAATCTGCGTGTGTTATGTGTACATTCGTGTGTGAATCCATGCGTGGAGGCCAAGGACAATCTCAGGTGCTGGTCTCCCACTTCCCCCTCTTGTTATTCGCCACTGTGAATGTTGGGCTGGCTGGCCCGAGCACTTCTGGGGATTCCCCTGCCCAGTCTCCATCTCACCAATTGAGTGCTGGAATTACAGGCGTGCATCACTGTCCCAGCTTTATGTGGGTTCAGGGGATCTGGACCCAGCTCCTCGCCCTTGAGTGGCAGGTTTCTTGTTCGCTGAGTTGTTCCCAGCCGTGAACGAGCTGCCTTTGAATCACAGGAAATTTAGAGCCACAGTAGTTTTCTGAAGCTCTTCATTGTCCCAATGACAAAAGGGGGAACAATGGGTCCAGACGCTTGCTCGGGACCTCAGGCTCCCACCAGGAAGGACCTGAGATGCAGAGGGCCTGGCACAGGCCCCTTCTCCCCTTGTTCTCTCTCCAAGGCCAGCACTTAGCTGAGGCGCCACTGGGAGTTCTGTTCCACCCTCCTTCTGGCCCCGGATCTTGCTTTAGTTTTTGTGACATGGGCTGAAACCGTGCTACCTTCTAAAGGCCAACGTTAATGGTGACTCCGGCTCTTCCTGTACGGATGTCGCTCATTAGCTCTTGGTATGTTTGGGGACGAGCAGCGTGCTTAAAAAGATCTATATGTATGTACACATACATACATATGTAGGTACATGTGTGCACACACACCTGGCTAGTTTCTAGAAAAGCCCCTTGTATGCAGAGAATGAAGTCCTGCTAATCCACTGTGAACTGAAGGTCCCCAGTTGGTGGTTCTGTTCGGGGACGATATGGAACCTATAGGTAGTGCATCTTGTTGGAGGATGTATGTCACCGGGGCTGGGCTTTAAGGCTTTGAGGACTGGCCCTACTTCCTGTTCTTGCTCTCCACTTCCTGTGTGCAGATGGAATGTGATCAGTCTGCTTCCCGACTTCAAGCCAGCCTCACACTCTGCAGCCATGCCTTCCCTGAAATGAAGGGCTGTGTCTTTCTGAAACTGTAAGCCAAGATAAACCCTTTTCTCTGCTAAGTTGCCTGTGTCAGGGTATTTTATTGCAGCAACAGAAAAGTAAATAATACGCAGAAGAACCAAGATCGTTGTGGGCTGCCATTAGCCCCTTTACTGGGCATAGCCCTCAATTTTCTGGTTCCGACAGAATACCAGACACAAGCAACAGAAAGGGGTTTATTGGCTCCCAGTTTACGGGTACAGTCCATCGTAGCAGAAAGGAGGACTACGAGGGTACGGCTGGCAGCACACCCAGTCGGGAAGCTGAGGGACGATGCAGGGCTCAGCTCACTTCCCGTCCGTTCACTCCAGACCCAGACATGGTGCGGTGCTGCCCATACTTACGCTGTGGTTGCTCCCCCTTCGATAAATCGGTCTAGAGAATCCCTCACAGGTGTCCAGATCCCAGGAAGCCGACAGTCCAAGTACAACCATCACAGAGCCAGTTAGCTGAGACCGTTGGTAAAGAGCCTTCTGAGGAGACCTCTAGACCAGCAGCTCAAATGTAAGGTTTTATCAGACTCCGAAACTCAGGGGAGAGGTGTCCGGCCGCGCTGTAACCTGTGTCCTGATGACCGCGGCAAGTTATTCGGGTAGGTGTCCTGATCTGTGACTTTCATCTCTTCTTGTCCGGCCCCACAAGTTCCTACGACCTCTTCCGCAGCAGAGCACGCCATCAGACAACTCAAATTTGTGAGCACTCATCTTTAGCGCAGGACAGCCCATGGTCATTTCCTCTGAGGCAGCAGAGTTGAAGGCTGACACCCACTCCTGGGGATTTCCCGAATTCTTGGCTCTGCTCCGTAGCTGCCTCAGGACCCCGGAAAGCCTGTTTCCAAGGTGGATTTCAGAATAACCCCAAAAAGGAGAGGATTTGTTGCGTTTGGAAGAAAATCATTTGGAGGCAGGACCGCGTGTTAGATTGGTGCAGTAAGCGGATCGGCATCTTGACAGCGGCCACCAAAGGGGCCTCTCCAGCCCGCGTGACCAGATCTGTCCTTGCGCATGAGCCCTGGCATGCCACTGCTGCTCAGTTAACCCTGGTCAAGGTCATGAGGCTGTTAGGGCAGATAGCCCTCCGTGCAGGAAGCCACTCCGGGGCTGGGCATCTGCTTTAGCAGAACACAGCCAGACTCCTTGGAGAAGCCGCAAGGGAAGGTGGGCAGCACCACAAATAAAATACCCCAGGAGAGCAAACCACAGAGAAAGGGGTGACGCAGCTCAGCCTGAGGTCACAGGCCATCATGGCAGTGGAGCCCCGGCAGTGGGAGCTGGAGGCAGCTGCCACACTGCGCCGGGTCAGGAAGCAGAGTGGTCAGCGATGGTGCCCAGCCCACTCGCTCCTTGTTGCGCAGTCTTCCAGGACCCTGTGCCTCTGCCCTTAGGGCGTTTGTCGCAGTCATCCAGGACCCCGTGCCTCTGCCCTTGGGGCGTTTGTCTTGACGTTCTGGTGCTGTCAAGAGACGTTATCGTCAAGCGACTTAGAAGACATTTGTTGGGGCTTGCTTACAGTTTCAGAGGGCGAGCCCACTACCTCATGGTAGGGGCGTGGTGGTAGGCATGGTGCTGGGTCAGGAGCTGAGAGCTTACGTCTTACCCGTAGTTGCAGGCAGAGTAAGCGAGGTTGGGCCTGGTGTGGGCTTGTGAAGCCTCAAAGCCCACCCCCAGTGACACGCCTCCAACAAGGCCACACCCCCTAGTCCTTCCCAGACAGTTCCACCAACCAGGACCAAACGTTCAAATGTGAGCCTCCGAGGCCGTTCTGTCAAGCACCACAGCCCTCGCACCTCAGTTAACCTACTTACGTCATCCCTCCTGGGCATGCTGGGAAGCCAGATGATGCCACACAGGCATGCCTGGAGGTTTGTCTCCTGGGGGATTTCAGACTCCACCAAGTTAATGGTTAACACCAGTCTTTTCTTGCTTAGGAGAAGAAGGAGGAATTAAGTCTGAATTAAGTAGCTAAGACTGAATTCATTGTCTGCAGACAGAACCTGCCCGGGGACTGAACTGCCCGGGGACTGAACTGCCAGGGGACTGCCTCCTCTCTTCTCTGTCTCTGACACTCATCCGTGTAAGTGTGGCTTTGGTTCTGCCACTGTGCTGTGCTGGTTACAGTGGGGCCTGCACTCTGGGTGGGCGCTCCCCCCCCCCCCACTAAGGTATTTCTGGCTATGGCTTCGCCTGTTCCTTCCTGCTGTCAATCACAGGAAGCATCGCATAGAACCATCATCCCCTGGTGGGTGTAGAGGGAGGTAGCCACAAAGTTGTTCTGTAGCGACACAGGGACAGTGACTCCCACCTAAGTCCTGGTCCAGACAGACTCCACAGGGACTGCTCACAGGCTGGAGTCAGCGCTGTGCCGCTTTGGTTCCTGTGCCTCAGTAGTAGATCTGAAGTCAGGCAATTTGAAGGTTCTAGCTTTGCTCTTGTCAAGATTGCTTTGGCCCTTCAGGGTCTTTGTGCATCTGTGAATTTTAGGACTTATTTCTGACTGTGTAAGGAAAGCCGTTGGTGTTTTGGTTGTGATTCTGCTTGCGCTCCCTGACACGGATGTTGAGCTGGGTCCTCTGCCAGGGAGCAAGCACCCTGTCCTCTGAGCCATCTCTCCATCTCTCCATCTGTCCAGCCCCATGTGAGCTTCGTTTCCTGTTGGATTTGACTTGCTAACAGTCTGTAGGGTGCTCTTGCACCTGTGTCTGTCTAGATATGGGACCATGTCCTTGTCAGGTTCTGGTAGAAGGTAATGATTGTCTCCGGGGTGACGTGGGGAGGGCAGTGCTCCTTTCCTGACTTGTTTGTTTGTATTGATAATATTGGCACACGGAGAGCCTTGTCAATATGCCCCTTTCCCTGCCTTCAGTGCCAGTGAGTCCCTGGGTGCAGCTATTGTAAATCCCATTTGCAGTGGGCATGTGTATGTGCTAGTATCTGGATCTCTCTGTGTGTGTATGTTCAATGAGTACATACCTATGTGCTGGTATCTGGATCTGTGTGTGTGTGTGTGTGTGTGTGTGTGTGTGTGTGTGTGTGTGTGTATGTGTGTATGTGAGCAGTGTGTATGTATCTCTGTGTTGGTATCTGGATCTCTGTGTGTGTATGTGAGCAGTGTGTATGTATCTGTGTGTTGGTATCTGGATCTCTGTGTGTGTGTGTGTATGTGAGCAGTGTGTATCTCTGTGTTGGTATCTGGATCTCTGTGGGGGGGCAGTGGGTATGTATCTACGGGTTGGTATCTGGATCTCTGTGTATGCATGCGATGACACACGTACTCAGTATATCTGTGATTAAGAGCAGTGTTATTCTTCTCTATATGGTTTATTTTTATTTGTTTGTATATTTATTTATTTGTGTGTGTGTGTCTGTGTGTCTGTGTGTCTGTGTGTATGACACCTGTCCAGGTGCCAGAGGAAGCCAGAAGAAGGCACCAGATCCCCTGGACTGGAGTCGTAGGTGGTTGTGAGAGATGGGAACTGAACTGGGGTGTTCCACAGAAGCAGCCAGCACTCTTAACCTCTGAGCCACTTGCCCAGCTCAATGCTAGTTCATTTTAAATTACAACTTCTGATTAGGCTGAAAACGACCCAGACACAAAATGTTATCTCTAGATACATGTTTATGGCTTGCATTTCTAGTCTTAAGTACAGCTCTGAATCAGTGTGATGTATTCAGACATGGGGCAGAGTTAAAGTGAACCTTTCTCCAGGGAGATGATGGCCATGTATTTCTTCTCTGAGAGTCATCGTGTATGGGGGCAAGACTAGTTCCACAGGTCACCAGGGTGATGGTGTTTCTGCAGCGTTTCTACCTGTGCACTGTGAGGTTTAATCAGCAGCTGACTGGACACTGATTAGAAATGAATTCAGAATATCCATGCCTGGAGGCCCGAGCATCTTCTAGACCAGAAGCAGCTGACGTTCATTTCCAGTGGCTCACCATTCACGTGCGTTTATTTAGTTGTTGAGAACTGACCGATTGCAGCTGCTGCCCTGGACTGCTCACGACTGGGTTAGTCAAAGGCCCCTTCCTAACAGCGCGTCCGTCTGGAGGAACTGCGGCCAGAGGCGTGTGTGGTGGAAGGTCGGGGACGGTGGTGTGCGCAGAAGGCTGGCGTGATGAGGTGCAGGCACCGCGTGTGGGGTTCACCGGCAGGCTTCCCTTCTCCTGAGCACGTCTGAGCATAGGGTAGGCGGGGAGGAGGAGGAGGAGCGCCAGCCATGACGTCCTGTAGGTGACAGGCATTCTCTGACCACCTGAGTGTTCCTGACTACATTTAAAGCACATAAGAATAACGAGCACTTCTCTATTTCTGCGCGAGGTGAGGCTTTTGCTTGTTTCATGGTCTCAGCCGTAACTGCTTTGTCCTGTTGCTGAAAGCAGACAACAGCAGCACTAATTCAATTAGTATTTCTAGGACTTTAAGGTCTAGAATTAAACATTCCTAACACAAATCTATTTTCATTTCTGAGTAAAATTCAGGTCCCCCCTTCCCCCACACAGTGCTTTTCTATGTCATTTCAGGGTGTCGAAATGTCAGCGCACCAGGTCCCCACTTTCTTTTAGAAAGCTACCCACATGAAGCCGTCTGAGTGTGATCCTGCAGTTTCTCTGTTTGTCAAACTCCTTGTGCTCACGTTTTGTTACTATAAAAAAAATCAAAACCAAAACAAACAAACAAAAAACACTTTTGGAATGGGCTGGAGAGATGGCTTGGTGGTTAAGAGGACTCTGCTCTTGTAGATAAACTAGGTTTGGTTCTCAGTACCGGTGTGGGCAGCTTATAACCGCTTATAACTCCCGCTCCAGGGGATCAAGCACCCTCTTCTGGTCTCCATGGGCACCGCAATATTATGTGCACACACAGACGGACATTCAGACAGACATTCAGACAGACAGACAGACCAGACACACTAAGCATCTTAAAATTAAATTGGAACACTTGGAACGTTTTCCTCCCCGACGCTGTCCCCCTTTCTGCAGAGTCTGCAGTTATGATGCACGTGAAACAAGTATGCTACATGCGTACTTGAATCTCTTCACGTCTTTCTTCTTGTCTAGGCTGAGTCACTTCTGCAGCCGTCTTCAGGTGTGCTGACGCCCTCCCTCCCCATCGCTAGTCCCCTCTGCCCACCAGTGATGCACAGTGCACTTTTTAGAACACCCTGAACTTTATGTCATAGCCCGATGTTGGTATGTTGTGACTGTGTTTCCTGTGTCTGTATTTTATCCTTGGCTACTTTAAAAGCTGTGTCGTCTGCGTGTCTCTTGCTGTCCCCTGTCTTCCGCATCTGCTTGCTCCTTGGGGACTGTACCCATGTGTGTCACAGTGGTTGTTCTGGGCCTTTGCTGCACACCTGAACCTGTTCTGTGGACAGAGAGCCAAGCTCCTCTCCAGCTGTCATTTAATTGTAGGCGGCTCAGCTTGATCCCTTCAAGGCTTGTTTTAAATTCTTGTTGCCTCGGCTGTGTTAAGAAGGAATGGCATTCCGGGTCTCAGTTAGTACTCTCATCTTTAGCAAGGCCTTTTCCTCTTGGTTGTCAGAACTTGTCTCCTGACTGTGAAGTCATCAGATGCCCCAGGACTCAGGCTTGCAGGGGCCACTCCTCAGCACGTCTCCCGCCATTTCATACAGTGAGCATCCTAGAGCATAGCTTAGCCTTTGGGGAGCACTTTGAACATAGCTTAGCCTTTGGGGAGTACTTAGAATGTAGCTTAGACTTTGGGGAACACTTAGAAAGTAGTTATAGGCTTTGGGGAGCACTTAGAACATAGCTTAGACTTTGGGGAGCACTTAGAATGTAGCTTAGACTTTGGGGAACACTTAGAAAGTAGCCATAGGCTTTGGGGAGCACTTAGAACATAGCTTAGACTTTGGGGAGCACTTAGAACATAGCTTAGACTTTGGGGAGCACTTAGAATGTAGCTTAGACTTTGAGTAACATTTAGAACATAGCTATAGGCTTTGGGGAGCACTTAGAATGTAGCTATAGGCTTTGGGGAGCACTTAGAATGTAGCTTAGACTTTGGGGAGCTCTTAGAACGTAGCTATAGACTTTGGGGAGCACTTAGAACATAGCTTAGACTTTGGGGAGCTCTTAGAACATAGCTATAGACTTTGGGGAGCACTTAGAACATAGCTTAGACTTTGGGGAACACTTAGAACATAGCATAGACTTTGGGGAACACTTAGAACATAGCTATAGACTTTGGGGAGCACTTAGAACATAGCTATAGGCTTTGGGGAGCACTTAGAATGTAGCTTAGACTTTGGGGAACACTTAGAACATAGCTTAGACTTTGGGGAGCACTTAGAATGTAGCTATAGACTTTGGGGAGCTCTTAGAACGTAGCTATAGACTTTGGGGAGCATTTAGAATGTAGCTATAGGCTTTGGGGAGCACTTAGAACGTAGCTTAGACTTTGGGGAGCTCTTAGAACATAGCTATAGACTTTGGGGAACATTTAGAACATAGCTATAGGCTTTGGGGAGCACTTAGAACATAGCTTAGACTTTGGGGAGCTCTTAGAACACTGCTATAGACTTGGGGAGAACTATGCAGGTTTCCTCTTCCCTCGATCTTTCACTTCCTCGGCAGACGCTAACAGCTTCTCCTCACAGAGGAAGGATAGTGTCTGCTCACCACCACCTGCATCTTATCTGGGAGCATTTCACTGCACCCGAAGCTGCAGTGAGGCAGCTGGGTTCACATTTTCCCTCTCTGGAGTCAGAGTCTGGACAGCTCCCTGTCTGACATCTGAGGAACATTTGTCTCCTGTCCTTGAGCTGGGGTTAATATCTTGAGTGGTAGGGCTGGTGTGCACCAGCGACGTCATCTAGAATGAGCGTGGTGTCTGACAGGTCATCTGAGGTGTACCAGACATATGTTTTCACTGAGTTTTTTTCTTTTTGTGAAAACACCTGTGTTTGTGACAGTCATAACTTTCCTCTGCCATTTCTGTCCTTTGTTTTTCAAATCCACAGACACTTAAGGCTTTTGAGAGGCTCTGGGTGGAAGGCGGCAGAACTCCTCGCCCATAGGCTGAAGCCACCATCTTGCCTCTCTTCTTAGTCAACTGGCTTGACGAGTGGTTAATTCAAAAGCCTACTGACTGAATGACTAGTGTTCTAAAACCATGGCCCTCGTGTGGATCTCAGAAAGGGCCTTTCTCAGTTTGCATACACGTTCTGAACTTTACAGATGTGTTTCATCCATTAGATACCCCTCTGAGGAGCTTGCAGTCCAGCTGGGAAGAGATTCCTTGTCTGAGTGGAAGGTGTGGCAGACTTGGAGAGAGCTGAGTGCGGAGGGTGGGTGAGGGGAGCCAAGGCTGTGGTATGAGGGCAGGGAGACCACCCTGCTGCACAGGGCACCTTGGCATGAAGGAGGACCGCTGGAGGCAGTGGCTGTGCACTGTGGCTGGAGTGTGGGGAAGGCAGATGCTGAGCTAGGCTCCTTCCCAGCCAGGTGATTGTTGGCGGAAGTAGAGCACGGTGTGCTGTGGTGACGAATGCAATCTTGTACCAGGAATGGGGATTGCATGGCCCTTGACCTACTGAGCTGTTGGCAGGACCCAGCTCTGATCAGAGGAGACCCAGGCCAAGCGTGTCAGGTCATAACAAAGAAGGCCATCTGTGGGCTAAAGGAGCAGTCGAAGCGGCTGGAATGGGCCTCCACTCCCTGCAAAGGTGAGGGGAAAGGGCGCTCAGCAAGTTCCTCTTCTTAAGCCCTGGACAGAATATTGTGGGTTGCCAGCTTCTCAGAAGCAGAAGGAACATGCTTGTCTCCACTGCACCAGGATCTATTCATTGAGTAGATGCCTTTCGCTCCCGCCTCTGGTGCCCACCCTGCCCCCATGCTAATCAGACTTCCCCACCCGGAGCACCGGGACCCTGCCTTCTCTGGGGAAAGATATTTAAACAGGGAAAAGCCCGTGAATAAAGAAGATCGTGATCCATCAGATTCATCTCCCGAGGCTTCTTGCTTCTCATCCCCTATTCTCAGGCCACGGGTGGTCAGCACCTGCGAAAAATCGACTGAGACTCACACCCTGGTCCCAGAGCGCTTCCCTGCCGCTCAGACACCAGCCTTTGCACTCCTGGCCAAAGAGCGAGGCCTGGAGACTCAGCCCCGGAATACCCAGTCCTCAGAAGCCCCCTTTGTTGTCCCTCTGCTTCCACAGGGTGGATCCCGCCAGCTGGTTCTGAGCAACAGAGCCCAGCAGGGCAGCTAAATGCAGCCAGGTCAGGAGGACTCTCCTGTTAGAGGGCCCAAGCCGAACATCTTTGGGAAAGCGAGCCATGGACTGAAGTGTAAAGTGTGAAAAGGGGCAGACTGTGGAACTTGGTCGGAAGTGAGGGGGGAACAGACTGTGTACTTGGTCGGAATTGGGGGGAACAGACTGTGTACTTGGTCGGAATTGGGGGGAACAGACTGTGTACTTGGTCAGAATTGGGGGGAACAGACTGTGTGCTTGGAAGTGGGCGGGGGAGGGGGAGAACAGACTGTGTGCTTGGTCAGAAGGGGGGGATCAGACTATGTGCTTGGTAGGAAGTGGGGGTGGGGGTTTTCTTCTTTGAGGGGGGCTGTCAAGCGTCAAACCCAGAGCCGCCGTGTGCATGCTGGACAACTGTGTCTCCACTGAGTCACACGCCCGCCCTGGATGGTGCTGTAAGCAAGCACCAAGGCTGAGAGGCATACTTGACCGAAGACAGGAGAGGGCGTGGGGGAGCTGAGCAGTGGGAAGAGTTTCTGTTGCTCACGTGGCTGATTAAGCTCCCAGCCACAGCTTAGAAACGCTTCAAGTTCTGTCATCATTCCTTCTGACTTTTTGAAAAATGTAAGATAGCTGAGTGTTTTCTGATCACCCAAGCAGTGCGTATTGATTATACAAATTTACATAATGCAGAAGTGCATGCAGGTAAGTGAGCCGCCCCAGAGGTGACCCTCGCAGTGTCCATGTGTGGAGAGCTTGGTAAAAGCAGCCCGAGGACGTGAGGAAGAGCCGAGGACCGGCCGGCTTCCCTGGGCTGGGGTCCCACTTCAGCCCTCTGAGCAGTCGGCTCCCTCAGCATGGTGGGAGTCAGGACTGACGGCTGCAGTGGAGCAGAGCATGTCTGTGCGTAGACGCACGCACAAGTTAAAACAGCGCAGGGCCCGCGACTGGCCGTGTGCCTGACGGCGCCGCAGAAAAGGCTAGGGAGACAGTCTTGGTGCGTTCCCTCTGCTGGCTCCCACGCCGGGTGCCAGGGGCGTCTCTCTGTCAGTCTACATTTTTGTTGTGTTTTTTTGTTTGCTTTTCATTGCTTAGTGATTTCCAGCCTCTCCACTTCTCCCCGAGTTTCTTTAATTGTTCCTGGAGCACTGTCCGTGGAATTGTCATTCATGTTTCTGTCCTTTGCGTATGGATGGCCGGCTGCTCCCGTTTCCCGTGATGCTGTGTAAGGGCTCCGCTGTGGGGAGATGAGCACGCTCACGCACACACGTCAGCTACTCTCCTCACCTCTCGAAATGTAGTCATGGTCAAATCCGTGGTGTTTTCTTGTCCTCCCCTGAGGGCCTGGTCTCTCCTGTCTCAGGCTTCAGTCGGTTGGATTATTTCTGTGAATTATGTGAACTGTAGAGAGTCACCCAAGGTGATTATTGTTTTAATGACGAGTGGTTACACAGCACTGTCTATTCTTACTGGCCTTAAAGCCCGTCTCTTCACGTCCTTGCTCCTGTACTAACTCACCTCTGTCTGCCTGGTCCCTGTGATGTCCGTCGGGACCTGTTTTATCCCCTGCTGGAGCTTTCCGTTCCTGTGTTGGAATCGCAGCCTTGTAATTATTGCCTCGTGGAATGCCTCATGGGGTAGCAACTTAGCCTCTTAAGACCCCCCCCCCCCATTTTGCACTGCTGTTTCAAACAAATCTTAAAACCTGTTTGTTAAGGTCTAAAAATTCAGTAAGACTCTGGGCCCCATAACCACTGCGTGGGCAGCGGGCTGGGTTTATCTTTGCACCGAAGCTCATCTGCCCTACCGCTTATTCAAGCCCCGCCTGTCTTCCCGTGACGCGTCTGAATCTTTCCTACATCGTTCTCCTCAAATGTCCCGAGACATTGTTTAGGGTTAGATGTCACTAGGCCACGAAGGAGGTTTTCACGTTGCCCGGGAAGCTTTATACGCTGTCTGGTAATGGACTTCTCTTCTAGATTCACATTACCCATGAGTAGCGATGGTTTCTGTCTTGGCTTCTGATATCATCAGCTTATCTTCTGCCTGACTGCTCGGTCATCCCAACAGACTCTAGAATGGCAGTCAGGAGAGGGGGCCTCTGTTTCTGTGTTTCTGGCTGCTGTGGATTGGACATGCCTCTCGTGCCCCCTGAGAGGACGTACATGCACAGACAGTGGCAGGCATCTGTATGCACAGAACGCTGACCCACAGCCCTGCTCAGCTGTCCCAGGGAGCCGGGCCACCTCAGCACCGTCACCCAAGGCAGTCAGGACAGGGCCCGTGACCACCAGTCTCCACTTCCGCCTCAAGTTCAAACTCAGGCTCAGCCGCAACCACAGGGAGCCAAATGCATGTGTCCCTGGACAGAAAGAAGGTGTCCTAGCTTCTCATGCCCCATCTTCAGCCTCTCTAGCTCTGTCCTTATGACCCTCCAGCCTCTGGCTGCCCCGAGACTCGGCTTCCTCACACCTCAGGCTCTAGAGCTGCCTCAGCAAGTTCCCCTTCAGGTGACCTTGGTTGTTCCCAACCCAGCCATCGACTGCCATGGTCAGGGATGAGTTTCTGGGCTTCGCAGGCCTCTGGCCACGGTAGGGTGCAGATAACGCACCTGTCCTGAAGTAGCTGCCATGAGCCAGGGCCGCACAAGCTTTGGGCGCTGCTGCCGTGCTTCTGCCCAGGCAGCTCTTGTGGCTGAGTAGGACAGGATTCCACAGAGAAGTGAGCAGTTTGCTGTGTGTTGGGTGGGGTGGGGGCGGGGCTCCAGGAGACTGGGGAGTCGAGGAGGTCGCTCCAGAGCCTTGCGTCCTGCAGGCAGTGGAAAGGTGGGTTCCAGGGGTCAGGTGTGCCAGGAGACCTCAGAGGCCCAGAGCAGGGAGGAGAGCGAGCTCCACACCCGGCCTTCTGCTCTCAGCGCGAGTCCTCATGTCTGACCGAGTGGTTATTTCTGCAGCTCTTTGGGTCCGTTACATGTAAGTGAACATGCAGAATTCCCCTCGTGACCTGAACTGGTTTTCACTGTAGCTTCAGATTCCTCAGAAATTTGATATGTCAAGGCTTCCTGATAGGTTTTTATTTTTCCTAAGTAATATTATTTTCTCCACAAAATACAACAACTGTCCCCGTCCGCGAGAATGCTGTGCACTACCGCTGAGTGTCTGCCATCGCTCCGCAGCTGCTGCATCGGCTGAAGTGGCTGATGTGTGCAGCACCTGCTAATTAACTGTCGCTGAAGATGTCAGAGTGTCAACTGCTGTGGGATTAGACTGCCCGCCGTCCACATGGGTGGAAATGAGATGGCAGAGTATAACTTCAGCAAGGCAGGCTTCTTCCTAAGTTGTTTTTGTTTTCAATTTATGAGTCTGTGCGCGTGTGTGTGTGCGTGCGTGTGTGTGCGCATGTGTGTGTGCATGCGTGTGCGTGTGTGCATGCGTGTGCAATACAGTTGGAGGCCTGAAGAGGGCCTGGAGCTAGAGTTGCAGGTGCTGTGAGCCACCACATGGTTGCTGAAAAGCTGAATTTGGGTCTTCTAGAAGAGCCGTATGTGCTTTTAACCGCTAGCCCCAGGTGTATCGTACATGTTGGCATAAGGTAGAGTAACAGAAGAGACTCAGCACCCCACGTGAAGCCCCTCCTCACCCCTCCCAAACCCTTCTGTCCAAACTGCATTTTGAAATATTGAGTATTATTTTTGTTCAGACTTTGGACTTAGGGGTACTCCTGTCCCCCTCTTTGTCCAATTCCAGTTGCTTCAATTACAGGAAAGCAACTCACACAGGCGGGCACATAGCCAGGGCAAAGTGGCCATAAGTGGCCGTGCCTTTCTGGGTATCAGTTTTCCCGTCTGTGAAATGGTCACTGGGACATGAGTGAGCTGTCAGCTGAGGCTCCAAGAGTCGTGGTGGGCGAACTGTGAGGACCGTGGAGACATTTGGTGTTGCAGCTTCCTCAGGCTGGGGCGCTACAGTGACTGACAAGGTGCGGGTGGACATGATTGACTTACAAATGGCAGGCTAATGTCCTTGGTATTGAAGTGGGTAGAGGTTTGTGTAGAGTGCTGACAGGTTCGGAGGCAGCAGCTCCCAGGGTGTCTCTTCCCTCGAGTGCTCAGTGCTGCCGCTGGGTCTTGGTTGCCCTCTCGCCCCTGTGTTGAAGGCTTTGTCCGAGCCTGTGGCACCTGAGAAGCTGCAGGGCCTTGAGGAGGCGTGCCCGCCCAGCTGTGCGTCCGTCCGTGGGTTAACTGGTCCACCCACAGCCCTCACGACTCAGCCGCCACTTGGTGTGCTGCACACAGGACCCAGGGCCTCCATTCACACCTCCTAATGTCCGTTTGCTGTTGTTATAGCAACAGAGGTGAGTGTCTAAAGCAACACAGCTCTGGTGTGCTCCGCAGGTCAGGAGTCTGAAGTGTTGGGCAGTCTCCATTCCCTCCAGAGGCTGGGCTCTGTGCCTTGGAAGCCCAGGCTGGGAAGCGCCTGGCAGTCCCATCTCTGCTCAGCCGGATCCCGGCATCTTGCTGCTGAGGTCACAGCTCCCGTGACTCTCACGTCTCAGGAGAGTCCGGGCCTCACGGGGTCCACCTGGGCCGTCCAGGGTACTGCCCCACGCTATGCTTGTTACAATTAATGATGTCTGCAGAACCCTGTTGGCACAGGAAATTCACGGGTTTCAGAGAGGAGGACGAGGGCATCTCCAGTTGCACATGTGTGGAACGAAGCTAGACCGCGTTCAACCTCAGGGAAATGCGACTTGTGTTCGTGTGCTCCATGCTGCTTGCTACTCTTAGGACACAGGAGGCTGAACGCTCTAGAATGCTCTGTGACTTAGAACCCACAGTTGACCAGCGTTTGCAAGCAGACCCTACCACAGGGTAGAGACAGGCGCCACCGAGTTCACCCTGCGCACTCTACTGAAGCAGTTTCAGGCGGGGTTGGTGGTGCATGTCAGAAATCCAGCTCTTGGAAGGCAGAGGCAGGAGGATCACAGCAAGTTTGAGGCCACCAGTGTCTATTTGGTGAGTTCCAGGCTGCTCAGGGTGATGCAGCAATATCTTTTCTAAAAAACAAACCCACATAGAAGGAAGGAGAGAGGAGGAGGAGGGAAAGGAGAGAGAGAGATGGCGGTAATAAGGACCCTGTGACCGGAGCTGGGGCAGCTCGCACATTAGTATCCCAGAGCACTGAGCACATGGACACGGCCTGTGAGAGAGCTCCTCCAGGGATTTGCTCATAATACAAAGTCATTCTTGAAGTTTTTTGATGAGCTGGTTATAATGAATGCACAATAATTCCAGAGTTCTTCTTCAACTTAATGGAGTTTGGTTTCTTTTAGAGGTGTTGGGATGGAGCATTGCACTCTTATGGCTGGGGCTGGAGAGGTGGCCCAGTGGTTAGAGCACCAGCTGCCCTTACAGAGGGCCTGGGTTGATCCCCAGCACACGGTGGCTCACAACCACCTATAACTTCAGTTCAAGGGGATCTGATGCCCTCTTCTGGCCTCTGTGGGCACTGCAAGCACCTGATGCACATGGTACACGCAAACAAAACCCCTGCGCATAAAAACTTAAAAGTGAAAATAAAAACACAATTATTATGATAGCACATGAGGGTTGGGAAGTGTTAGAATGATTTCCACGTGCCTTTACAGAGTGACTCGGCGTGTCTGCATGTGTGTGTATGCACGCGCGCACACGTGTGCTGTGTGTGCACATATATGTACATGCACATATGCATGTGTGTGCATGTGTGTGTGTGCATGCATGTGCTTATGTGTGCATGTACGTATGTGTGCATGCATGTGTATGTGCGTGTGTGCGTGCATGCACATATGTATGTGTGTGCATGCATGTGTGTATGTGTGCATGTGTGTGGTTGTGTGTGTCTGAATGTCTGCATGTCTGTATGTGTGCATGTGTGTGCTTGTGTGAGTGTGTATGATGAAGCTTCTTGGCAATTGTGCCGCTCGTGCCTGGTTTTGTGGCAGGGCTGTTACTACGAATGAAGCCTGTGTGGTCTGGATAGAATTTATCCAAATTTTTACCACCTTTAGTGATAAAATTGTTACTTTTACATTTGTTGGAAAACTTGATGTGTTACCTGGAAGCAGCACCTCACGCTATGTGAGGAGGCCGGAAGCTTCAAGGGCTGCACTTGACCTGGTTCCCACCCAGCAGATGACCTGGGGGCTCAGAACAAGTGGATTGTGGGTCCAGTAGGATTGGCCTTCGAGGCGTGTAGTTATTTACCAGATGCCCCCACATGTGTAAGACTCTTGCAGACTGACCTTCCTCATTGAGGACTCGTAGGTCTGCATCGCACTGGTTCCCACAACCCTGTTTATCGTTTATGTTTGCAACATCGTTTCCTCTTGTTGCTTCTGACTCAGTCACGTAACCAGAGAGGGTCATGTTAACACAGTAATGGTGAAGGTATCGGAATAAGTGCGTACACAGCACTCGTGAAATGTGTGCGTTGGCTACACCACCCAAGCGCTGGCAGTGTGAGGTGTGCAGAGAGAACGGAAGGGTGAACCCACCAGTTCACGAACTAGATGCTTCTTTAAATTGTAACTAGCTGCAGTGTTTAAATGCATGACAAAGAAGTCGCTTGTGTTATATCCTGGAAGTCACCCAACAGTCCATAGCCTCTTGAGAGACTCGGCTACTGGGTCCACCCTGGTCCCTGATTGGGTGGAGACTGACTTCTGGCACTTGTGTGTAGCATGTTCTGCCTTGGTCAAGCCTGCTTGTGTGGGCGCGTGTGTCTGAGTATGGCCTGGGGGTCTCTTGCCTTACGAAGGCCCTCGGCGTGAGCTGGTATGTACAGCCGCCCTGCTTTGTCCTGCGGGCACTCTTTCCTTGTGTTCATCCACTTCTGCCTCTTGAAGGCTTTCTACCCCCCTTCCACAATGGCCCCTGAGCCTCAGGAGGAGGGGCGAGACACAGATGCCCCCTTAGGGTCGAGCACCCCACTGGCTCTTACTGTCTGCACCCTGACCCATTGTGGGTCTCTGTGCTAATTGGCATCCTCTGCAAAAGGAAGCTTCTCTGATGAGAGCGGGGAGACCAGGGTGAGACGTGGCGATGGCATGCAGAGTTAGCTCAAGCCGGACCACTAGTCAGCACGGAGAGGAGAGGTGGGCACAGTGTCCCCTCAGTGAAGGAGCTAATGCCAACTGACGGCTCTCAGGAGACGGTCACTTTTATGAACGTTGCCCCTAGTAATTTGACCACACTTCCATGGAAGGCTGCGCATCCGGGAATGTGCGGGCAGCAGCATGAATTGGACTTGATCGGTTAAAACAAAAAGACACAAAGTCGGGGGGAGGGCAGGGGAGTGGGTCGGGGAGGAACCGAGGGAGAAGTGACTATGACCAAACTTGAATGAGATTCTCAGAGAACTAAAAAAAGGCCCTTGGCCCATCCCGGGCTCCCGAGCAGACCTGAGGGTTTGCGGCTCAGAAGCCTTCCCGTGATCCAGGCCGTGTGCAGTTGGTTCACGGCGCGGCGTCACGGAGCCTCTGCCGGTCCGCATGTCGTGTAACTTTTGTCATAACAAACATTTCCTTTTTTCTGTCGTCAGGACTCATTGGTCACGTCTGTAACATGTTCATGGAAACTGCCACCCTGTGCTTGGGGAGGGACAGTAAGAACAACACGGAGCCTGCGGCCATGCTGCTGGTGTCTCTGCTGGACATCCTGCTGGGCATGCTGACACACACCGCCAGCGTCGTCCGGCAGGCTCTGCAGGTAAGCCGTCCCCCTCTGCCTGCCTCTCCATTCTCCACTTTGTAATCTTCCTCTAGCGTGTCTTTGTCTTTGCAAAGAACATTTGCTACAGGTGCAGCCCACCCCGGCCACGTGAGGGGACCTGGTCAGGGTAGCACACTGGTCAGATCCTAAGTGAAGGCAGGAACGGCCGAGTGGGCGTCACCTGGGAAACCACTCACATGCGAGGACAGCCTTTGCCTTGGGTACATCTGAGACTGGCCAGGTAGTATGTTGGTCGCTTTGCCCACCCTGAGCTGAGCATGCTGGGAGCCCCAGACTGGTGGTAACACGCATGCTACATACGTGTGTTCACTGGAAGCTGAGCATGCTGGGACCCGCAGACTGATGGTTACACACATGCTACATACGTGTGTTCACTGGAAGATGAGCATGCTGGGAGCCACAGACTGATGGTTACACACATGTTACAAATGTGTCTGAGTCTATAGTAGTAGGTTTATTTGTGGGAGGGGTTTATTTTGGCTCACAGTTAGGAGGGATACAGTCTGTTGTGGTGGGCTGGGCTGGTGGCAGGAGTGTCATGACTGTTCCCATTGGCCAGCAGTGAGGTAGCAGACAGACAAATCCCAGCAGCCATCTTGTTTCCCCTTCCTTTTGTCGGACGTTGGCCCCAGCTCATGGACACCTTGCTCTCCTAGAGATCATAGGTCGCATGGAGTTGGCGCTGAAGGTTAGCTCTTGAGGGTGTGTCTGTCTGCAGCGTTAAATCAACATGTATAGGTCCTGTTTTGCACCATGCTCTGTGAGAGGGAGAGATGTGGTTTTACCGAGTACTTTGTGTGGTAGGCACCTCCCCAGGGCCATTTCGTTTGATGCTCACTGACCAACCAAGTCACGTGACCATGGCACACTGCCAGGGTTGATTCGTTGTCCCATTTAAAATCTTGGTGAAATGACCGAGTTGCATATCAGATGGTCCCTCTCAGCTCGGACAGGAGCCCAGCCGCAGGTGAGGCTGAAATGTCATCGCGATGTCTGGTCTCCCTCCCTGCCCCCTCTCCTGAGCCTCTGCTTGGACAGTACTGCCTAAAGGGTGCTGTGGCCACAGTGCTGGCCCTGTGAAGCTCTTTAAGATGTAGCCTGTAGCCACCCCGAGTGCCTTGATGATCACAGGCTGTGGGGGTTACACCATGAAGGCTGTAGATCAAAGATAAAGATCAGAAGCTTGCGACTCCAGGACGATAGAAATGCTCGTTTTAATTCCAGGTGATCAGGGAGATAACACATCCAAGATTTTAAAAACTAAAGCTTCTCTTCAGGTTGCCCACGCTCCAGCGCCTCTTGGTTGTTGGTTGCTTTGTTCTCTCTGTAGCCTTCGACCCCTCTGTGTTATGACCGACTTCTCCCTCAGCCCTCACATGAGCCGGGGTTGCTTTCCTCGGTGGCTGCTGACTTTGATCTCCACAATACCTAGTGTCCTCTGCAGGGAGCGCAGTCCTCGAGGCCCAGTTAGGGAGGAGCTGGGGAAGAAGCAGAGTGCTCATCAAAGGCACTCCGCCCGCCCCCGGCCTTGGATGCTCCGCACACCTGAGAGTGGCCCCTGCCGCTTGTAGAACCCTCCACACTGGGGCTGTGTCCGGCTCGCCTGGGTCTGCGTCAGACAGGAGCTTCTTCACAGGGGGAGAAGTGGAAGGATGTCGGTGCAGGGTTAGCAGCTTGGTCAGGTGTGGGAGGTGCTTTGCTTCCTGGGGAAGAGAGAGAGGCTCAGTGCAGGGGTGAGTGGGTGAGGGTGGCAACAGAAGGAGTCAGAACCGTCAGAAGTTCAGTTCCTACCCTGATATTCCCAGAATCCCCAGTCCTAGTTCATCTCCCCAAGGGTGGGGCATGAGGGACAGGTAGGCACAGAGAACTCATGGTATGGGGATAGCTGTTCGAATCCCAGACACACCGCCTTTGTCTGTGACTCTGAGCTGGTTTTCTCACCTGAGATGCCGACTCTGTAGCTTCCGAGCAATCTAAAAGAGAGCAGAGCATTTGCCACGTGTGAGCTCAGCTTCTTCTTCTTTGTGAACCCAGCCCGGGGCCTTTCCAGTAACTGCTGCTCACATCGTGAACACAGCGAGAAGAGAAGCGTGTGCCGTCGCGTTGGCCCCTTTGCTGGCTGAGCCAGGGCACTGTGGTGCTTTTGTTTTGGACTCAGGGTCCAGCACAGGGCCAGGCACCTGGATTCCAGCCGGGTTAAGAGAGAGGGGCATGTGTAGATGCCCCGTTCAGACTGAGCTCACTGCAGTCTCTTGGTGTGTCGCCCAGTTGTGGGTCTACTGAGAAAATAAGCTTCTCTGACAAGGGTTAAGAGATGCTTGCTCTGTGGGCACAACAAGAGCCATCAGGAGTTGTTTCAGTTCTAATAACAGTGGTAGGTCCTCATATCCCTCCCCTGAGGCTCGGGGGCCACTGAAGTCTGAGACGGGACACACTGGGTGAGCACAGGGAAACTGCCTTCCAGACACGACAGGGCAGATGCGCATGCGAACTCACAGAAATGGTTCCGCACGCACAAGACATGCAGCCGAGCCAGACGAGACCTCAGTGCGGAGAGGGCGGTGGCCAGGATCCCGCCCCCAGCTGAGTCCGTTCTCCTTCAGGGCGAGGCTCCTGGTAGGCCAGCCACTATCCAGAACAGGCTGGCTCCCAAGAACGTAAAGTTGGGTGGGTAGGGAGCTGGAAGGGGGTGAACATGACAGAAATACATTGTATAAACTCTCAGAATCGTAAAGAAAGGGGCATTAGTTCTCAGGAACATCCAGTCGGGGAGGCCGTCACTGTGCAGATGCCGGAACACACGCTCATCTTGTACGTGGAAACGCTGTGATCTGGGGTTGGGGTGCTCAGGTGCACAAGGGGGGGGTGGCTGAATCCGGTCCTGAGACTGAGCTGGACTCCTGGGAAGGCGGGTCTTCAGCAGCGCAGTCCAGGTCGGCACGCTGCCCAGCGGGGCCTGCCTCTCAGCACTGAGGTGGCGCTGAGGTGGCGCTGAGGTGGCGCTGAGGTGGCGCAGGGAGCTTGCTCCGGTGCTCGGGCAGTGGAGCAGCCGGGCTGTGCATCTGAACTGTCCTTGTCTCTCTCGCAAGGCCTGCAATGGCTGAGGCTGTCCTCCGTGTCTCACCTTGCGTCTCCAGGGTCTTCTCTGCGACCCTGCCCTGTGGACTCCTGGCTGCATCTTGAATGCGGGAGGAGTTTTCACCATTGTCATGATCAAGTCTCTCCATTCTTTTGAAAACAGCAATGGCCCAGCGCTTCCTATGGCTCGACTTTCTGACTCTGAGGAGACAATCTAGGAGACCCCCCCCACCCCAGGGTGCCTCTGCGCCTCACCTGCCTCTCCTTTGCCTACCCAGCTCCAAACGAGGCACTACCATCATGGTTTCCTCCCCCACCCCCAGTGCTGAGACGACCAAGGGCCTGTATATCTTAGGCAGAGGCTCTGCTCAGGGCTGCATCCCCAGTTTTAAAAGGCGTCTAGTCACAATGGCACGCCTGTCCCATTCACTGTTTGCAGAACCTTTTTGCAGTGCTGGGATTTGAACCCAGGGCCTCATACATGTGAAGCAAGTTGCATCTCAATGTTGGAGATGGGTCCTGGGTAGACCTCCGCGTGTCTGACAGAGTTGTCCTGTTGCCCTCTCCTGCGCAGGCGCCTGGCCTCTGCCATCGGCAGAGTACATGGCGTGCCTGCTGCCACGCGCTGGATTCAAGTGGCCAGGCTGGGCGCGGAAGGACTGTGTTTAGTGCTGGGTGTCTTAGACTGAGAAATTCTATGTGTTTTGTTCCATTTTAGGTCATGCCACATGGCCACTAGCTGTTAAATATGGCTTATAAGTTGGCATTCCCAGGTTGAGAGACTACCATGTCTGTGTTTCTCCAAGACTCCTCTGAGATCCACCACATGCCTTGGGGCATAAGGCTGAACTCACCATTACCCCCAAGCCCATTTCCCCACTGCAGCCATGCTGGCCCCCTTCCCCCGCAGCAGGCCATGCCAGCCTCCCTCCTGCAGCAGGCCATGCCAGCCCCCCACCCCCTGCAGCAGGCCATGCCAGCCTCCCCCCTGCAGCAGGCCATGCCAGCCCCCACAGCAGGCCATGCCAGCCCCCACAGCAGGCCATGCCAGCCTCCCTCCTGCAGCAGGCCATGCCAGCCCTCCACCCCCTGCAACAGGCCATACCAGCCTCCCCTCTGCCAGCCCCCCACCCCCTGCAGCAGGCCATACCAGCCTCCCCTCTGCCAGCCCCCCACCCCCTGCAGCAGGCCATACCAGCCTCCCCTCTGCCAGCCCCCCACCCCCTGCAGCAGGCCATGCCAGCCCCCACCCCCTGCAGCAGGCCATGCCAGCCTCCCCCCTGCAGCAGGCCAGGCCAGCCCCCACAGCAGGCCATGCCAGCCTCCCTCCTGCAGCAGGCCATGCCAGCCCTCCACCCCCTGCAACAGGCCATACCAGCCTCCCCTCTGCCAGCCCCCCACCCCCTGCAGCAGGCCATGCCAGCCTCCCCTCTGCCAGCCCCCCACCCCCTGCAGCAGGCCATGCCAGCCTCCCCCTGCAGCAGGCCACCTTCCTGCTGCACAAACCAGGAACCTGGGAGTCACTCTTACTTTTCTTCTCTGCTGTCCACACCCAGTCTGCCATGAGCAGTGTAGACTTCTACCTCAGGTGTCTAATCAGTAGCTTCTCTGCAAACCCCAGCCAGGCTCCCATCCTCTCGTGCCTGGACCACAACACCTGGGTAGGCAGAGGACGGTGGGCGGCTGGGAACCGGCCCAGCCATAGCACGCCATTGTCCAGAAGAGAGTCAGGGGCGGAGGTGGAGGACCTGGATAACAAGGACAGCGGCTGTGTCACGTGGGGACAGGAGCCCCAGAGCACCCGGGGGGCAACCCTGAGAGTGAGATGCTGAGATGGGAGAGGAGGCCGGCCTGGACCTCGCTGGGGGCTGCCATATCCACGCGGGGCCCTGTACAGGGCTTCCAACACAGGCTGAGTCCTTTGTGCTAAGTTTAATGATTCCTTTACGAGCTGCCAAGTTGTGCAAAGTTGAGGTCTTTTTGGAATCCCTGTCCACTGTAGAGAGCTGGCATGCGACCGCAGCAGACGGTCTGGGCCTTACCTGATGACCCTCAAGACGTTGGAGGGTCTGAAGGACCACCGGGTGTCCTCGGGGCAAGTGCCCAGACGCAGGCTTGTTCTGTGGCCTCGTCTGCCAGCTCAGAAGGTTTAGAAAGGGAGTGCTGGCCCCATGGCCCCTGCCGCAGCCCGCATCCTAATCTGCAGGCCTCTCTCATCCTTACCAGGAGACGTGAGTTCAGCGCCAGGGTGGTGTGTTAATGTTTAATGCAGCCTCCAAAGGCAAGGGATCAACAGATGCAGAGAGGTCCAGGCCTCCAGGAGGAAACTGCTTTCTTAGAAAGGCAGGGAGGGAGGGGAAGAGGAGAGCAAGCCGTTCTTCCCCTCAGCCAGGAAAGGTGCAAGCTGTTGGGACGGATGTCGGATCCTCAACAAAGTCCTTCTGAACCAATAGTAGCAATGAAAGAAGCAGCAGCTGAAATTCCATTGCAGGCCTGAAGTGTGGAGGAAGCTTGGCTTTCTGGGGAAGGACCCCGCAGTCTAGGCTCATGATCTGGGGCAGAGAAGCCTGCTCTTAAGGTCAGGCTGGGCCATGTTCTAAAAGCAAAGACAGAGGCATCCTGGGTGAAATGTGCGCACTGAAGCTGAGGTTGTATCGGAACCTGTTCTGATGATAAAGCTATTCATCTCTATGGTACAAGTTCTTGCAACTAGGTCTATGAAGGCCCCTGGGAGAAGACATATCTCAGATGAGAAGTCTCTTACTCCAGTGTAGTTTAAGCCTGTGTGTAATGGTTAGTGTTGTCGGCTTCTGGGGACCCGGGTCACCTAGAAGAGAAGCCTCCAGACGCAGCAGGGAGGGATGGTCTCTGCGGTGTTAACTGATGTGGGAACCCTTCTTGACTGTGGGCGGGACCATTCCTTTGGCTGGAATCCTGGACTGTGGAAGTTAAAAAAGCTACGTCCGCGGCTCTCCACTTCCTGGCGGTAGGTCCTGCCATCTTGACCTGCTGCCTCAGTGGACAGTTCCCTGAGCTGTGAGCAGGAGCAAGGCGGTCCCCTCAGGTGCCTGTGTCAGGGCATCTTTATCACAGCGACTGGAAAGTAACCGAGGCCGCGTCCCAAGGCGTGGGAGCCGTGCCTGAAGCCTGTCGGCATGGCAGCAGGTTCAGTAGATACTCTGGGTGTTCCTTAGGCGTGTGCACACCGCTCTGTCCGGCATGTGTAACAGGCGTGCAGAGGGCCACCCAGAGATGAGTGGCCTGGCGTTGGAAGGCCTCTGTTGGCTTTGTTACTTACTGACTTTAGGTAACCAGAGTAAAGTTTCCCTTTTTCCCCAATTTTTGTGTGTGTGTCTGGTGTGTATAATGTGTGTAGTATGTGGCATGCATGC
This sequence comes from Cricetomys ansorgei, assembly GCA_026225945.1. NCBI lineage: Eukaryota > Metazoa > Chordata > Mammalia > Rodentia > Nesomyidae > Cricetomys > Cricetomys ansorgei. The sequence goes on from JAMJFZ010004021.1 coordinate 96,990, forward strand.
ATTCAGGTGCACACCTGTGTGTGTGACGTGTACACGTGTGTAGTGTGTGCATGCATGCATTCAGGTGCACACCCGTATGTGTGACGTGTATAAGTGTGTAGTGTGTGGCATGCATGCATTCAGGTGCACACCCATGTGTGTGACGTGTGTAAGTGTGTAGTGTGTGGCATGCATGCAATCAGGTGCACACCCGTGTGTGTGACGTGTGTAAGTGTGTAGTGTGTGCATGCATGCATCCCGTGTGTGCACTTGTAGGCCAGAGGAGGAGGTCAGGTGACCTGCTTCTTCACCCTCTCCCTCTCTCTGAGGCAGGGTCTTTCAGTAAACCTGATGCTAAGGTGGAGGCCACAAGCCTCTGGCCCCTCCCCCACAGCCATGCCTGGCTTTTCATTTGAGTACGGGGACCTTGTGTTTCCATGACAAGCGCTCTAACCCACTGAGCCCAGATGAAGATTTTCCTAGACCCCAGTTTTCTCACGTAAGATGTAGGGCCAGAAGCGCAGGCTCACCTGCTGCAGGGCACAGAAGGTGTGTGCTTTGAGTAGAAAGTGTCCCCGTGGGGGTGTGTGTCGAACACTTGGTCCCCACGTGGTGGTGCTGTTTGGGAAGCTTGTGGACCCTTTAGGAGGTGGAGCTTCACTAGTGGAAGCGGGTCAGTGGGGGCAGGGCTTGAGATTTTTCTCACCTACTCTGCTTCCTGTCTGCTCTGCTTCCTAATCCACCCAGATGTGAGCAGGAGTCCCAGGCTCCTATGGCCACGGTTGAGAGCACCCCGCCCCATACCTCCCACTGCGATGGACTGAACCTCTGTGTGCCCAGAATAAGTTCCTCCTCCCTGCAGATGCGCCTTTGATTTGGGTTTTGTTCATTTGTTTGAGTCTTGGCTGCTCTGGAATGGTGTATGTACCAGGCTGGCCTTGAACTCACAGAGATCCACCTGCCTCTGCCTCCTGAGTGCTGGGCTTACACTCCCTCCCCGTGCACTCACACACTAGCTGCTCCTTTGAGACACTCTGTCACAGTGCTGGGGAAGGCCGCTCACATGGCTGCCAGCACCCTCGCGCAGCAGCCCTGCCGTCCCTGTCGCGTGTCTAGGGCTCTGCAGGTCCGCACTGTTGTCTGCACTGTTGTCGTACTGTCAGGAAGCACGGTGTCTCTTCTGGGACCAGGCAGCCCTCCTCAGCCCCTGCCACCTGCTGCCAGACCCAGACCCCCTGCATTTCTTTTCCTTTGTTCCAGGCCCAGAAGTCAGGCTCAAGAGGGGACACACAGGCTGCAGAGGACCTGCTGCTGCTCAGCAAACCGCTCACAGACCTTATCAGCCTGCTCATCCCACTGGTAAGGGCTCGCTCCTGTGAGGCTGCCTGTGTGAGGGACCATGGGAGGGTGCCCGTGGGAGGGACGGCCTGTGTGGGGTATCACCCGTGTGAGGGTTCCTGTGTGAGGAACCACCTGTGGAAGGGATCGCCCTTGTGAGGGATTGCCCGTGTGAGGGACCGCAGGGTGAGGGACAGCCCATGTGGGGTATCGCCCGTGTGAGGGTTCGGTTCCCCTGTGGGAGGGATAGTCTTGTGCTGTTTCAGAAATGCTGAGGTTGAAGTGATTTTCGTCTGTTTTCAAGAATGCTTGAGTCCTTGTTATTTTAGTTCCCTTCAAAACTGGAGCCAATGGAGCTTCGAGAAGGCCCCTTGTTATGTAAAATACTGTATTTATACTTGATTTTAGAACAAGGTGGCTTATCATTCATTAAGATAATAGTTAATGTCTTGGCAAAATGGTGCACATGTTAAACGAGCTCCTGAGAGACAGACCCAGGAGGATCATTGTGTATGTGAGGCCAGTCAGGACTACACAGGGAGACCGCCTGAAAAGGGATGGGTGGATGGGTGGATGGATGGATGGATGGATTGAAGACAGATAGACAATAGAATTATTAAGTAAATAAGGCATAATCAAATCCAATTACTTTCTTAACGAAAGTGTGATTAAAAATGCAGTGAATTCCAGAAAGGAAAATCTTTCTAGCATCCAGTCCCTTCCAAGAGATTTCTGAGTTGTACAGGACACCACAGAGAGAGGTGCAGTCACCCCCCAGGGTCAGCCCCCTTCACCGTAACACCGCAGGGTGGAGGGGTGCAGACACAGGCCCTGTCAGCCCCTCTCAATTTGACAGAGCAGGAATGAAAACAAGCAGGATTACACAAGGCCACTGAATTTCTAGGTGAGACCAATGCGCGTCTGAAGCTTCAGTCAGTTCGATGGTCCCAACCATATTGAAAGAGAGCCTAAACATGGAGACCGGTGACTCTACCTTAGTCAGTAGCCATCTTGGGGTCCGCTGGTAAAATTCCAGTAGCCATCTTGGGGTCCGCTGGTAAAATTCCATAAACCTCATAGTAAAAAGCTTCGGGAAGGCCTATGAAAACCAGGCCTGTTTGTGCCTCCAGAAACAGATGGGTGCCCTCTGACCTCTCCAGAAGCAGATGGGTGCCCTCTGACCCCTCCAGAAGCAGATGGGTGCCCTCTGACCCCTCCAGAAGCAGATGGGTGCCGTGTCCCTCTGACCCCTCCAGAAGCAGATGGGTGCCCTCTGACCCCTCCAGAAGCAGATGGGTGCCCTCCGACCCCTCCAGAAGCAGATGGGTGCCCTCCGACCCTGCCTGTGTGAGGTCAGGACAGCTGGTGTTTGGTGTTAACTGCCCTGTGGTTTCAAGAACCATAAGTGCCATTTGGGCCAATAAGTGTATAGGTTTGATTGCACCCGGGAGGTAAAGGTGTGGCTACTTGTGGTTGCCTGTAACCCCAGGACTCCGGTGGCTGAGGCAGGAAGATTGCCAGGAATTTGACTGCAGCCTGGCCTGTGTAGTAAGTTCCAGAGTGTTACAGAGTGAGACCTCGTCTTATCAGTCAATAGCTGAAAACAACCCCAAAGATTCAGCTGGAGGAGGAGGAACGGTTTGCAGGGCTCCTGTCACAGTGAGAAGCGACAGAGGACACGGAAGCGTGAAGCAGACACACAGCTGCCTCGGTAGCCACCCCAGCTCTGTGCTCACCAGCAGGGGGCGGGGGCACGGCAGATATTACACAGCAGTGCGTGGCCTTATTCGTTATCCCACCAACGGTAATTGGGTCACAAGGTTCAGTCAGCTGGGCTTGGCGCCGTAAGCACCGCGGCCTGGCCAGTGCTGGCAATAGCCAGGTTCTCTTTCTGCTTCAGCAAGGATCTTCTCTAATCCTCCCCTTCTGTGATGGGGGCCCACCTTTACTTACAAAGAAGGCCCCTGGAGCTGTCGAATCTCCAGAGCTTAAATGTCTGATCTCAGCACCCACACGTTCTCACAGAAGTTCTCACTGGCCTCTGGATTGGCTCCGAACCCACTTAACCCCACACTCGTCAGGTCCAGAAAGAGTGGCAGGGGGAGCGCCGGGTTAGAAGGCTGCTCTGTGTTCTCTGGTATTGTTTCTAAGTATAAGAGGTTTCCATGACAAGCCAGTCCTGACTGGAAGCCCAGCCTTCACGGCTGAGGCCCCGTGGCTCCAGGAGCCGTGCCCAGAGGAGGCTGCTCTGCAACTTCTGTGCGAAGGACAAACGCATGTGTGGAGAAGGTGCTGGGCTCACAGAGCGCTTCATATCTAGTTCCTGAGCGGAGGTAACTAGGGATATAGCCACTGAGAGAGGCCTGCGCAGTGCAGGTTCAGCCTCACACAGCCGCTCTGTTTGCCGGGACTGCGCCACAGCTGCCGGACCCTGGACCTCATCGCCGGCTTTGGCGATAGACTTGAGTCTCGGGAGGAGAGCAGTCCGACCACCTCCTCCTGGAGGACTCTGCCTGCTGCAGAGTGGTTTGTTCAGCAGGTTCTGTCCAGAGTGATCAAGTCTGAAACATAAACAGGCTACAGTGCAGCAGCTCCCACGGGAGCAGAGCAGACCCAGACTTGAAAGGCCTTGAGTGCAGACGCCTAAGATCACCCCGTGTTTCATGTGCTGAGCTGATGGCTCCTCAAGCCGCGAGTCCCGAAGTCAGTCGTCAGGTGGGTCTTTGAAGTTGGCGGGTGCAGCCCACCCTGCCGGCCACACCTGCGCTGCCTGCAGGGTCTGAGCCGGCGGCCCTGAGCTCCGGATCCCACCCTCCGCCACCACAGGCCTCCGGAAAGCTCCAGGGATGGCACACAGGCTCCTGCAGAGGCACGCCGGGGCTGGCACCTGCCCTCTTTGTCCTAAATCCCTTCAGATGTGGCTGAGAAGCACTTGAAACAGCAAGCATCTGCCCAGGTCTGGCTGACGGCGTGATTTCATGCGCGCAAAGCTTACGTGAGGAGCAGATGTCAGGTCGCTGGCTAGCATGCCATGGGGTTCCCTGCTTGAGTCGGAGTAAAATGCCCCTCGAGGCTGGGAATGGCCAAGGGAGGGACTCTCACCTCGGAGGCCCCAGAGGGGGTGCCCAGCTCAGCAGGGCTGCCGCAGCCTCGACTTCCAGACTTGGTCATTGCTCATGTTGTAATATGCGTCTGAATTTGGCCACGCCTTCTGCTTGTCTGTTGTTGGGACTGCCCCCCCACCCACATGAAGCACTCCCTCCTTTGGTGGCCCCCAGCCTACCTGAGATGCTGTGAGGTTTACAGCAAGCTGTAGGGTGCGGGGAAGGTGCGGGACTGCTGTCCTGCAGGAAGAATAAGTGGGCTTCGGCCTTGAGTCCGGCGTGGATGACTTCGGGGGCATTTGGCCTGAGGCAGGAGGAGGGACTTGGTGGTTTTGAGACTCTTTCCAAAGGTGACCCAGGGAAAGTGAACGCACCCTGAGGAGCCACTGAAGCCTGTTGACCCAGAGTCGTGAACCGAGCGATGCATCTTTTTTGGGGCTCCAAGCCCCTTGGGGATGCTGAAGCCCGGCATGGACTTGGAAGAGAGGGTTCCCTCCCGATTGTGGCTCCAGCCGTGGCCCAGCAGCTGCACAGTGGTGGTGGGCTGGGATGGGTCTCTCCTGGGTATGTGTGGGGTGGGCCATGGCAACGTGCCACACTGCCTCCCGCCTCTCATCTCGGGAGAGACAACCCACAGTGTGTCGCATTGTGAGCTGTGATGTTTGGTGTCTTAAGTGTACTTTAATTTACATTGCCAATATTCTATGTGTTTATCTAGACGTAATGCTGGTGTAAGTCAAGACGTTTCTGCATTGTGGGTTTTTCCTGTGGTAAAATTTAATATGTAAATCAGGCACACTATGAAGTAATATGAGAGGTTGACAGAGCAGTTACAGCAGTCCGTCACGGTGAGAGCTATGTGGCCGTCACCACCCAACACCCTGTACTGTTCACACCCCTCTTGTGAGTGTGTGACACACTGCTACGCGCCGAGCTGTAGCGAGGGGGATGTCACAGGCCCGTTGTCCTTCTCGGAGGGCCCTGGGAAGTTATCCTGAGTGGTATGGTGGAAGTGCCCACCCCCTGGCTCCATGTGGGTGGAGAGTCAGCACTTGTCCAGCGTATCCACCCTGTATATTCTGCCCTCACGCTCACTACCAGCCCTCTCAGTTACCAGATCAGCCGTTTGCTGTTCCGTGCTTCTACCCAAGCAGCTGCAGCTTCTACCCAAGAATGGCACACACCATTCTTTCCTGGAAGTCTGCGATGTTCCCAGCCTGTGGTTGCTCATGGACGTAGGAGAATCACAAGGTCCATAAGGCATCAGTCCTTGGTCTGTTCCAACAGTCTCAAGATTCTAACTCCTCTTTGCGTGAAGATGCCTGGGCTCATTTGTTGCAGTGCTCTGCACATAATTCACAATTTCAGGGGTTTTTCCCGTTCTCACATGACTCCATAGAGTCAGAACGTTGTCTTCCTCTCCTGGTAGATAGCTCTATCTCAGCAGACGTCACATCTCTCCGTTCAACCTTGGGGCCTAGGACAGGGAGGATAAGACGGTATATCTTCACGCTGTGACTGAGAAGAAACCGAGTCTGTTCACCTAGTTGCATGCGTATGTTTCTATCCCTTGCTGTCCCCGCTGAGCTGACCCCTCCTCACAGGGTAAGCAGTGTTGGCTGCTTGCTTTCTTTCTTTTTGTTTTTTGAGACAGGATTTCTCTCTTGTAACTCTGGCTGGCCTCGAACTCACAGAGATCTGCCTGCCTCTGCCTCCTGAGTGCTGGGATTAAAGGCGTGTGCCACTACTGCCCAGTCGAGGACAGTCTTAATAGCTTGACTCACATGCAGGGTTGGAAAGGTTGACTGTCAGAACCAGTTGCCATGGCAGAATTTTCCTGTGATCTTTCTACGTCCACATCTCCCGTCTCATGACGGGGAGGGCGAAGAGCTGTGGACGCAGATCTAATCATTCCGATTCAGTGAGACACAGTGTCTGGCTGATGCAGGCCAGACAGTGGTTCAAGGCAGCAGAAACAGACTCGAGAGAGCTGGTCAGAGAATCGGTGGGTGGTCTGGGCTGTGGCTCTGTCGTGAAGCTCCTGGCCAGCACAAGGCCCCAACCTCAGCTCCATCCCAGGGAAGACAGCCCCCCACTTCCTGTGTTTTCTTCAAGTGATCTGAGCTCATTTAAATAATGAAGGAAATTAAATTAAACAGAACAGTAAACACAGGTTTTTACTTCTTCAGTCTTCGGAGTTGGAAACTGACTACGGGCTCTTAATTGGTAAATTAAAATGTAAATAGGTATCAGAGCTTTCAAACCACCCCGCCTTACCGAGTGAGACTGCACAGGGAGCATGTGAAGCGTGGGCTGTTTGTGTAAGTACATAAACTCATGACATTGTTCTTAGCATTGAAAAACTTCTTAATAGCTTGCGGTTTGCTAAATTAGAAATTAAATTCCATTTTTTAAAATTTCTGTGTGTGCACGTGCGTGAGGTCAGAGGGCACTTGGCATGGGTGTCTTTAGCTTTGCTGAGGCAGGGTCTCTGTCTCTGTCTCTCTCTCTCTGTCTCTCCTGCTGCGCCATGGATCCTAGCTCGCCCTTGAACTTCTGGGCAATGCCCCTGTCTCTGCTCCTGTCTCACCACAGAAGCCTTGCGGATGCCAGGCCACCCGGCCTGTGTGGCAAGTGCTTTTCCCCAGTTAGCCATCCCTCTGGCCCTAAGTTCTAGTTTTAAGGTAGAATTCTATGCCACTGATCATGATTTTCAAAGTATTCTTAGCAATGTGGGAAAATAATCTAACGTGAGATTAAACAAAATACCAGCACAAAAATACCAGATGCTGATTCAGTGTAAACTTTAATAATGTATAATTGAAAGATCTCATGCATATAATTTAACCTCTACTTAGAACAAGCGTTGTTTACATTTATCTACTTATTTTGTGTGTATGAACACATGACAAAATCCAGGGGTGGAGGTCAGAGGACAACTTGCAGAAGCCAGCCCTCCTTCTACCATGTGGGGCCCGGGGGTCAAACTCAGGTCATCAAGCTTGGTGGCAAGCTCCTCTGCCTGCCCAGCCCTCTCGCCAGCCCTGTAGGATCAACATATCCAGCATCCCGCAGAATTACTGCCCACACGGGCTGCCTCAGCCCTTGCTTCACTGGGCTCCCTCTGCTGCCCGAAGCAGGTGCGGTTAGCCTTGAATGTGGGGAGACGGCATTCTTAGTTCCCCCCCACAAACACCCTAGCTGTGCGGCACCCATCAGCAGGCACCCATCAGCTTACCCAGACACCAGCTGCTCGTGTCTCCAGGGCAGCCTCTACCGCGTGTGGGGAAGGCACAGGGCAGTGCCCAGGGCGAGGGGGTCCCCGCTCCTACCAGGGATGACCTAAGGGTCCTTGTCATGAGCAGCTGCTGTCCCGGCCGACAGTGGTTCCCAGATTCAAGTTCAGCTGCTTTCCTGACCCAGTGCCCAGGCAAGGTCAGATGGCAGATCTGGAGGCTGTGTGCTTCTGACTCGGGGTAGTTTGTATCCGCAGATGGCGGTCCCATGCTGGCCAGAGCCTGCTCGCAGCAGGTGCCACCACCTGATGACACACGGCTGAGGTCAGCCGCCCAGGCTGCAGGGCCGCCGTTGTCTTCTGATGATCTGCACGTTTGCAGGCTCTGGCGCTGCACGCAGTGGTCAGGCTGCAGGGCCGCCCTGGGAGCCGCGGGTCAGGCGGGTCGGCTACCTCATGACTGTAACTTCACTCTTGCTATGAATTGTAATGTAAATATCGGATATGCAGATGGCCTTCAGCGACCCCCGTGGAAGGGTTGTTTGAGCCCTAAAGGGGTCATGACCCACGGGCTGAGAACCACTGCCATAGCACACTCATTGAAAATAACCCCTCACAGACACAGGCACAGACAAACTTAACCAAGGCGGTCCTCGCAGACGCGGCCACAGATAACCCCTGACGGACACGACCACACACTAATCAGGACAGTGCCTCCGGAGTGTGCCTGGAGGCCTTTCTCCAAGGCGACTCCAGATCCTGTGCAGGTAACAGTCAGCACTGACCACAAGCAAAGCTTCCGGGAAAAGCCGCTCAGGCGTTCTGGGCGCTCAGCCTGTGAGCACCTTACAGGAGGTGTTTTCATGTTCAGTTTGGTCGTGTAGGCTGTGTTTGTTGCTACATTCCCACAGCCTCGGTCTGTCCTTGGGAGGGATCTGGGCTCGGGGACAGAGGCACGGCCTGAGGTGCAGGTGTGCCACCTCTCCTGCCCCTCCTTCCGTCGGGCCTGTGGGGCAGAGCACGTTCACGGGCAGCGCGAGCTTCCCATCTCAGAAGAGGGACGCAGGGCTGGCAAGATGGCTCAGCGGGTGAAGGTGCTTGCTGCCAAGGCTGACAACCCGAGTCTTACCCCTGAGACCTATGTGGCGGAACCCGTGAGATGTCCTCCAGCCCCCACGCCGGCAAGGCCTTGCTTCGGAGTGCATGCCCTCCATGCGTGCCTTGCCCCGTGCTGTGCAGGGCCTGCGTTTTTATCACAGTCCAACACTTAGTGTGGCCGTTTTATTTTTACCCCGCCCCAAGCCGCTCGGCTGTAGACGCTCCCTGAAAGGCCGGCTCTGCATCAAGTTTGAAGCCACTGGGTAACGTGGGTGTCAGTGGCGTGGCCGTTCCCCTGTACCTGTGATGCAGCGGGGTTAGCCGTTTTGATAATGATGTTTGGCTTCTTGTTCTGGCTTTGTGCCTGCAGCACTCCCCTGCCGATGGCTCCCAGGGGCTTTCCCGAGCGGCATGCTCTGTAATCACATTACCCCATCTAATAAGCAGCTAGCTCGAGTTGTCATGAACCCTCTGCACACAGCCCAGTTAGCGTGCTAAAATAACGGACCCGGGGGCATTTCCAGAGAGTGTAGCTGCACAGTTAGCTCGCCCCTCAGCTCCACAGCGCACCGATCTGGTTCCCGCCATGCTGCAGGCACGAGGGTCCTCAGAGCACACCGACCATGCTCCAGAGGTGCCTCTGGGCCCTCGGAGCCCTTCAGCCCCAGACTGTAGTTGAACAGTCTTGTTTCCTTCGGTCTGGACACATCTCTTGCATAAATGAGCCACCCACCTTCGAAGCTGCAACCTTGCCTTACAGAATTCATGCTAAGCATCCAGACAGTGAGAGCTTGATCACACTTCCACAGCACCGCACGGGCCTTCTGTCGTAAATCATCTGGGCGGGTGCGTTGTCGTAGCGTTAGGGAGCACTGCTCATTGTATTGGTTTTGCAGTTTTATTAATTAAAGGATTTCCTTGGAAATCACTTTTTTTTTTTTTTTAAAGAAAGACTGTACCTTACCAGGAGATATGAGGCGTATCTCCTGCCTCTTACCTAGACTCATTAGATCAGAACTCTTCGAAAAGAATGATTTTAATGCAAGAGAGATTTTTCACGATCTCAAATTCAGTCAACAGTCATTTTCCCCCATGTGCATGTGAGTATGTATATATGCATGCTCGAGTGTGCATGGGCACACGCGTGTTAGTGTAGGTGTGTGAGCGTGTGGAAGCCCATGGCTGACATCAGATGTCTTCCTCCATTGCTTTTTCCCTTATTTGTTGCTTCAGGGCCTCTCAGCTGAACCCAGATCTGTGGCAGTAGGGCTGCCATGCTTGCTTGCTCCAACAATCCTCTTCTGTCCCCATGTGCTGGGATTACAGGCAGGTCACCATGGCGGCTGCCTTTTACAGGACCTGGCATCTGAGCGGTCCTCATGCACTCTGAGCATGGAGCCCAAGGCGCCGTCAGCAGTCACTTAGCCTGTGGGCTCTGCGGTCCTGCAGCGCACTTTCCAGTCTTGTAACAGGAATCCCGACATCCTGTGTTGTTCCTGTCCCGATGGTCCTCACACGCTGAGAACCGGGAGCTGTTAGCAGCAGCCTGAGCCCTCCATCGACGGCGGGCCTACTGTGTGACTCGTGTCACGTGGAGGCCATTTCCCTGCATGACTGAGAGGCCTTTCTTTAGTTCTAGGGAGAGGAATGACAGATCTCTTTCAGACATCTTAATTGCAAAGGTGTGATGAGCCATTACAAGAATCCAAACCGTCCCGAGGTGGTTGAAAACCCTCGAGTGTGGCCTTTACTTGAGGTGAGGGTGACTCAAGCCCCCCTTGTGGCGCCTGGCCCACGGCGTTTGATCTGCCTCTGTCCTTTCCCTTGCAACCACGAGCGCCTGCAGGCTCTTCTCCGCTCCTGCTTCAGAGAGGTGGGCTCTCACGCTGTCTGTGCCTGACCACCAGTCGTGTTCTTCCCAGTGGCGGAAAGACTTCAACGCCTCTAGAGACACCTCTGCCGCCGCCGGCCGTTTGGGTGGGTGCGGTATGTGGGGTTCTGGTAGTGACAACCTGAGGTGGCTGTTCACGCCCTGTGCTCTCCTTGTTTGTACCGGATCCCTGAAGTGAGACGGCGAGGCAGCGTCATACTCTTAATACTAATTAGGGCGGAGCTTCCTGATTACGTTTCTGCTCCGAGTGTGAAATGCCCCGTTTTCCTACTTTCCCCATGACTGCCTTCTGAGTCTCCTTAGCCATGTCTTTTATGGGTGAGAACTCAGTTCGTAACGTTTTGGGTTGGAGGATTTGGGCTGTAGCATTAGGAAGGAGCCACGTAAACTCAAAGTACAGAGAACTTAAAGGCATAAAATTTGACAATGTGGAAAAGTAGATGGTTTTAAAAAATATAAATTACCAAACTCAACATCAAAGCGAGTAAATATCAAACCCCAGAAATGCAGAGGGCAGCTCTGTGGAGCAGGCGCCCCGTGCAGCCGGCGCCCGGTGCAGCCGGTGCTCTTGTACCCATACATGGGCCCTGAGTCCTGTGGGTTGAACCCAGGCCACTGGGCTTGTAAAGCAAGTGCCTTTGCCCACTGAGCCATCTCATGGGCCCCGGTCAGAACATTTCCTGTTTTAAAAGTTAAATGTTGGTTTCTTAGGACACAGTCACCCTGTCTGCTTTCTCAATGTCTCACATGACTTCTTTTGTAGAGATAACGTGTCTGAGGACTGTCTTAAGGTAGGAAACAGGGTCTGATTCTCCGTGGCTGTGGAATGGAAAGATGCTTTTTCTCTTCCTTACCCCACCAAGGTGTCTCTCACAGCAGTTAGAGCAGCTTTGATTTGAAGAGTAAACACTAGAATTCTGTAGTCACGACCAAGCACAGAAAACTCAGGAAAAACAAACGTGCTCAGTTTCCTGAGACACACCTCTGAGGAGGAGAATCTTCATGGAGGGGAGAAAGCAGAGAGCATGACAGGAGGCGGCCATGGGCAGTGTGCCCCTAAGAACTGCCCCCCCCCCCAATACCTGCTCAGTCCAGCTCAGCCCTGTCTCCTACAGGCCGCATGCTCCCAGAATAGCGCCACCTGCTGGGGACCAAGTACTTAACACAAGAGCCCTGGACATTTTGCATTGGGAGCTCTGCTGTTAAAATATGCTGTCACTGGAATCACATTGATGTCTGTGATCCGGGCTGCAGCTGGAATCCATGTTGATCTGCGTGATCCATGCTCCCACTGGAAGCCATGTTGGTGTCTGTGATTCGTGCTGCCCCCAGCAGCTATGGGAAGGAGAGCTTCTGTTGCAGTGGTATCTACATGCAGATTCACGGCTGGGAATGAGAGCTGTTGAAGGCTGCTGTGTCGCCACACACACACACACATTGTGATAAAGATCCTAGAGTGTAGCTCTTCACTGTTGATGGCTTCTGGCAGGGGTGAGGTGGGAGGGAAGAGGCGTCAGCTTTCTTTAAGAGTCTAGCACTGGGAATCTGAGCGTGCCCAGGTGAGGACGCGGCAGCACAGGATGGATTGGTTTGTGTCTTCCTTCCTTCCTTTTCTTTTTTCCTTTTTTATTTTTCACTTTTGGAGGCACAGTGGTGGACCTGGGAGGACCAGGAACTGGGTGTGAGCAGGATACATTGTATCGATTCTCAAGTAATGTTAAATAATTATAATAAATAACTTTTAAAATGTTGCACTGTGTTTTTACAAGTGAATTCTAGGTCCTAAAGAAACAGCCAACCCTGCGTGACTCAGATGGCGAACACATAAAGCCGGTGGAAGGCTCCCGTTCATTTTCATAGAGTAGTAGCGAGCTTTGTAATCTATTCGAAACACCTCACAACTGACGATCGTTTTCACTTAGGATGCAGATGAGAAGGTTTTCAAAGAACATCTAACCTGACAGAATATTGAAGGACCAGCGTCAACGGGGAAGAAAGGTTCAACTCAAGAACTCACGAGTAACGAAAGCCCTGTGAACAGGAGTTAGTGTTTCGTGGAGATGAAGGAGAATAGAAACAGGATCACAGTTGATGCTGAAAGTTCAGCTGGCCAGTCTCCATTTTCTTTAAGAAATAATAAGTTTTATGTCCGTGGGTGGTTCTCCTGCATGCTGGTCTGTGTACCACTACGCGTCTGGTGCCCAAAGAAGCCAGAAGAGGCTGGTGCGCAGCCTGTCCTCCGGTACCTAGCTCCTGCAGCCTGTGGTGAGGCTGAGAAGTATCCCAGCACCTGAGGCTCCCTAGACTCTCCTCCAAACTCTACACAGCAAAGACCATGATGCCTGGTGTTGTCATGTCATGTGTGCCCCCCCCACCCCCACCTTGGGAGAGGGACCTACACAGTGCCACGATCTTCCCTGAGAATCTGGAGCTGAGAATAAGCCAGAAGGTTCCCACAGGGCAACACGCTCCTGATCTCAGCTGTGTGGGTGGGTGTGCTGGTGGGGACTCCCTGTGGACAGGTTTCTGTACAACACACCGCACTGTGGGATGTTGAAGCTTCAGCCAGTCATCTCTAGCCACGCACCACAGCCCTGCATGCTGAGAGTTCCCAGTTGGGATCTTTGCTGCGAACCCTTGACTTCCAAAGTTGTGTACCACACGGTACCAAGTAAGCCAGCTGTGGGCGGTGTTAGCGCGGCGGTCTGACCCGTGTCTGCAGGCTGTGCTCCTCGCCCTGCTCCTGCCCGGATCCTCACATTGCACGCTCGGCCCAGCCCTGAAGGCTCCTCTCAATCCTCAGACACCCCAAGCACACCGCCATTTCTTTTTTGGTTTGTTTTTCTCTTTTCCTATAACATTCTTATTCAAGTTTCCAACAGAGAAGTTGAAAGACTGGCACCGGAGCACGAGCTGCCACCCAGATTCTGGAATGGAGGAATTTCCAGACTTGGCCATTTCTTCTTCGTCCTTCCTAGCTTTGGGCGCGTTCTAATGTGATGTTGCGGGCTTTGGATCTTGGTGTGGAAACCTTGGAAGTCTTTCCTCCAGCGTCCACAGGGCCCCTGCGCTCACTCTGGCCAGCTGTTCAGAGGGCCGTCCTCAACGGAGCCTTGGCGGGTGCTCTACCGCAATGACCAGTTGCCGTGTCAGGTGCCCACTCTGACTGCCTCATGCACCCTTCCCCTCAGCACTGGGACCTGACCCCAGCCTGGAGATGGCGCTGCCTACACGCAGATCGCACCTCCCTGCCTCAGGGAAGCCTCCCTAGACACACCCTCTCAGACAGACCCAGAAGTCTGCTTCAGGTGAAGCACCACCCAGTTCGCTGCCTTCAGCGGGAATCCCTGCACTCCAGCGCTCTGGAGCCTCTTGGCAGTGTCCCCATCGCGTGCGTGTTCAGTGCGTGGTCAGCTGGCCGGAGGAGCCCGTCCCGTCCAGTCCAGTCCCCAGAGCTCCTTCAGGGATGCCTGTCCTCCGCTCATGCTTGTCCCTGCAAGGCCCAAAGGCTGTCACATCTGGAAAGATCCTCCCACCTTTTCTTCCTGGGATAAGTTTCAGGGCTGGGAGAAAAATCACATTCTCTTCCCTTTCTACTTCCCATTGGGCTCTGTCTTTCCTGTTCCTCCCAGCATGCCTCACTTCTTTTCTGGGCAGTGCTCCTGAGGAGTGCATTCATTACTGAGCCCCCATCTCCTCCCCTTTCCCTTCTTGTGCCGCTGTAACCCTGGGTGGAACCAGCGAGGGTTTGATTGCCTGTGTCATTCTGTAAAGTGTTCAGTGGAGGTCTAATAAGCCAGTGATTTTGTCGGGATAGCCATTGACAGGCAGCTAACGAGTGTGTCTCCCAAGGTGAGGGCAGAGGGACTTGGGACTTGGGAGAGGTCACAGGAGCCATGCTGTCTGTGAGGATGAGGATTTGTGGCAAATACTTCTGATTCTGGGGGGGAAAAAAACACCAAAACCAGTAATCCCAGGTTTTTATGTGAAAGCTTGCTGTTATTAAATGTTGCAAATTAATATTTGATCTTTACAATGACTATTGACACACTCATCCCCTGAAGCTTCAGTTGTGTGTCCCACCCTTCCGCAGCTTACGGCAAACTCTGAAGGGCACTGAGGATGCTGATCAAGGCAGGTCAGGACCCGTCTGCTCCACCTGTAACTTTCAGTTTGCCCTGGGGTGTTTTCTAAATCTGTGTTGTGTAGTCTTAGAATCAAATCAATAAAGTAGGTCCCTGTAAACCCCACGTCTAAGGCTGGGATGTGCTGGGACAGACACCCAGAAGCACCCTCAGCCCCGGGGAGAGGGTGCAGCATCAAGGCTGCTGGGGATTTCCACCACCAACCTGCTTAGTGCAGCTCTGGCTGCAGCTGCAGCAGCTGTGGGGGCGCGGGATTGATGGCCTTGGGCGGAATCTCTCACAGTCCTCACAGTGCAGACGTGTCTCCAGGTACTGTTAGCAACACCAAAGGGCCAGGAAACACTGCTGGGGTATTATTTTTGCTCTTTCTTTGTTAATATATTTTCTTCTCTGGAACTAAGAATCCCCATATAATTTTTGGCCAAAGCACTGTGGTAGGTAATATTTTTAAAGTAGAATATACAACGAGAAAGATTTTTGAAATACATTGTGTTGGATACGTTGACGAAAGAGAAACACACCATAACTGTGATTTTAAATTACTTTAAAACAGTTCTTAAAATTCAAACGTGTTTTCTTGGAATTATGTCCAGGCTGCATATGCGTGTCTGCTTGTATCACAAAATATTCAGGTGGCCAGCGAGAGCACTTCCGAGAAGCTAGGCGGACAGAGGAGAAGCAAGATGCCAAATGGGTATACTTAAAGTATGATGATAACGTGTTTACCTCAAGTTCAAATTGAACTGGATGTGGTTCAGTCTAAAAATAAAGTTAGGAATGCAGTAAAAACAATGAAGATAAAACCAGTGAGGTTTCCCCACAGGATTAGTTGTCAAGGTGATGGGCCCCTACACATGCCTGTGGGGAGACTGCACACCGTGGGTGGCGCCATTCCCTAGCTGGAATCCTGGCCTGTGTCAGTGGAGGGAGGAGCTGAGCAGCAGCAAGCATCCTCTCTGCCCCCTGATTGTGGATGTCTGTGAGCAGCTGCTTTATGCTCCGGCTGCTTTGACTTTCTGGTGAGCTAGAACAAAGCCTCTCTCCCAGAGTGACTTCCCCGACAACAATGGAGCCAATCTAGTATTAATCCCAAAGATGTGAGGAGAAAGACCACCCCAAATCATCATGTCCACATTAATTAAAAGAAGCGTCTTCATTAGTGTACACGGGCTGCCTCTCCCTGGAAGCAGAGCTCTGAAAGTCGGCATTGGAGATGAGGAAGACAAGATTGTTCTAGCTCAGGGGTAGGGCGTTTCCACAAGGGAGATTTGGTGGGCGAAATGGATGGGGGTGCAAAAGCAGAACATAATAAGGTAAGTTACAAGAGAGAGTCAGAGCAAGGTAGGGTTGCTAGATGGTTGTTAACTATTTGAAACAAAGGCATGGTTGCCATTCCTGGGACAGGAAGTCCAGAACCATTTGTAGCTAAGGTTGTAGGTGGGGCACAGCCCAGTCCCTGAAAAACAGATTTAATCATAAACAGAATGAACCCAGTTTGTCTTTACTGTAAAATGGCTTTTAGCCTAAGATGGAGGCAGGCTGGTTCTTCACTGCCTTGGGAAATAAAATAAGTAAATAATATAAAATTAACTCCAAGCAAATAAAAAGAGGAAAGCCAATTTAACCTAAAAAAAAAAAAAAAAAACCTCTTTATAAAAAAAAAATTGAAATTTTACAAGAAACTGACAAAGATTAAAGAAACAGAAATAACCAGCGTGGGGCGATGGGAGACACGGGCAGCGTCCCGGGAGGAGCCGCGGGGGTGTTCTGAACAACTGTGTCACGAGGAAATTCATCTCTTCTTTTACAACTACAAAACCTCAACCAAGGTGAGCATTGAGTCGTTCTGGATCATTAAATATACTGAATTTCCCATCTCTCCACGCCCAGATAATCTCACCAGAATATCTACTAAACAGAGAAGACTGAGCAACAATTTTACATTATTTATTGTAGAAAATAAAGAGGAAAGTGTTTCCAATCCACATACCCAGGATGGGATCAGCCTGACACTCCAAAGAATGACCCAAAACGCAAAAGAAAAACACCAACACACACATGCACACACACATGCACATGCACACGTATCACACACTCCACAGACCCTAGTTTCTTATAACCATAGATTCCGCAGCCCTCAGTGCAGTGTCTGTAAGTTGAGCGCACCTGTGAGTAAGAACACCGTGGCCCAGCAGGATTCCTGACAGGTGTTCCAGGTTTGTTCAGCAAATATCGGATAATACATCCTACCACATACATGGTGTTATGGAGATTGGATATACCATGAGTCTATATAGAAATAGTAGTTGACAAAGTCTCTCACTAGTTTCTGATAAAAATTCTCATCAAACTAGGATTACATGGAAAGCCTTCTCAAGCTGATAAAACGTCTATGAAAAGTCGACAGCCAACATCACATTTAATAGCGAGGGGCTCAATGGGTTTCCCTAAGATCGGGAGAGTCGTGGTGTTGCGGCTGCCGTTCACATTGACACGGTACTCAAGTTCTAACTAACGCAGTAGGAAAGAGAAGCAAAGCAGGCATTCTCCTAGAAATCCAGCCCTGTCCGGAGGTGGGGTGACTGCTTAGGCCACGCTCAAGAGTTGGGTCATTCCATCCAGGCTGCAAAATACAATAGGGAAAAAAAAGTCAAACTCAACAAATTGTATAATCATGTATCTGTAATTTTTGTGCTAATAATACCTGAAAATTCATTTTAAAAAATCCTGGTTGGAGAACAAGCCCCAGAGTGTCACCTGACTAGCTCTGTCAGGGGCCCACAGAGACTGAAGGGACAGACACAGAACCTGCAGGGTCCCCTAAATACATCTGTGGCTGTCTGGATTGGTGTTCTTGAAAAACACCTACATGCTGGAGTCGGGGAGTCTCTGACCCTTTTACCTGCCCCTGGGACCCTTTTGCTCCTGCCAGGCTGCCTGGCCCACCCTGTAGGCCCATAGAGAGACTGCCTGGCCTTGTTCCATCTTGCTGTGCCATGTGATTGTGTTGTATCCTGTGGGGACAGTCTTTTCTGGGGAGCAGGGGGGATGTTTGTGGGTGGTGATGGATAGATTTGGGGGAGAGGGGAGATGGAGCTGTGGGTGGATGGATGGGTGGAGGGAGGGATGGAGGGGGATTGGGATGTACTCTATTAAGTTGTATGAGAGAAGAAAAAAATTCCTGGTTGTGTAAATTAACAAGTGTGCAAAAACTCAAGTTTAAAAACGCACTGTGTGAAATTGCTCCAAAGTAGCAGGCGTGTCAGGAGCCCTGCAGAACTCTGGAGGAAGAGATCAAAGATGGCGTAGGTAGGCGGAGAGAGACACTCACTCCCGTGAGGAAGGTTCGCCACAGTGAAAGTACGTGTTCTGCCCACGAGGTGCGCGGGCTCCCCGTGGGTCCTGATGGGCATCAGCAGGTTGCTAGAGACAGGCAAGCTGATGATAAAGTTTACAAAGAAAAGCGAACACCCTAAAACAGCTGAGGTAATTTTTGAAAGAGAAGGAAGCCATGGGAGGGAAGTTCTCCGTGGCGTAGGAAGACGTGTGGACTGGTGGCAGGATAGACCTCTGAGTGGGCCAATCAGAGTAGAGAATGCAGCCACGTAAAAACAGGTCATGGTGGTATTTTCAAACTGTTTGCACTCGTGTGCATCCGTGTAGGTATGCATGCGCATATGTAGGGGCCCACGGAGCCAGGGGCATGGGATCCTCAGGAGCCTCCTGACGTGGGCGCTGGGAACCAAGCTCGGCCCTCCGCTGGAGCAGCAGGGGTCTCCCGAGTCCACCTCGGCTCTGCCCTGGATGATTTTATCTAAAGTGTTTTCAGGAATAGTGTGGGAGCAATGGGGGGTGTGGGGGTGTGTGGGGGGTGTCACAGGAGACAAAACCCTCTTCCTAAGCCTCGGCCTCTCACCTGCAAGTTAACCCCAAATTAAGTGAAATTTAAGTGTAAACTATAAAACTATAATAAGTTAAGAAGGAAAATTAAGAAAAAACTAAGGACAGAATCTTCAGGACTGAAGGTTAGGGCAGAGCTTCAGGCTTCACACCGAAGGAAACACCCCTCCTGGTAATGGAAGATCATTCATTGGATTTCATCACAGGATGTTGTTTATTCTGCCAAGGACTTTTGTGAAGCTGACAAAGAGGGTGTGTTCCCAGACCAGAGGGAATACTTGGAAAACGCAGAGCCAGACAGGGAGCTGCAGGGATGTGTAGGAACTTTGAAATAGCAACATGAGTATTCGGTTACTAACAGACAAGGCGTAAGATGAGGTAGTGCCATGTATCTGGGGGAGCGCGAACAAGACGGCCCAAGTACAGGGGCCCGAGGCTGGACCGTGTGTGTCGGACCACGTGGTGGGGGTCCAGGGGCAGGAGGCTGGACCGTGTGTGTCGGACCACGTGGTGGGGGTCCAGGGGCAGGAGGCTGGACCGTGTGTGTAGGACTGTGTGGTGGGGGTCCAGGGGCAGGAGGCTGGACCGTGTGTGTCGGACCACGTGGTGGGGGTCCGGGGGCAGGAGGCTGGACCGTGTGTCACACCACATGGTGGGGGTCCAGGGGCCCGAGGCTGGACCGTGTGTGTAGGACTGTGTGGTGGGGATCCAGGGGCAGGAGGCTGGACCGTGTGTGTCGGACCACGTGGTGGGGGTCCGGGGGCAGGAGGCTGGACCGTGTGTCACACCACATGGTGGGGGTCCAGGGGCCCGAGGCTGGACCGTGTGTGTAGGACTGTGTGGTGGGGGTCCAGGGGCAGGAGGCTGGACCGTGTGTGTCGGACCATGTGGTGTGAGTTGGAGGATCCATCGCTGCTGTTGAGAGCTGCGTGCATGGTTTCCTTAAAGATAAACTTGAGTCCCCTCATGCCACCTGCACAGACATTCGCAGTTTTATATGAGTAGCTTCAATTTAAACACAGTGCATGTCTTCTTTAGCGGGAGCATGAAGAGCGTCAGATCTACTGTGTGGAATATTACTCAGCAGTAGGAAAAGATGACAGGTAAACTGCAGGGCACAAAACCACTCCACAAAGCCAGTAGCTTCTCTGTCTACCGGTAGAGGGCTTGCTACGAAGGAAGCAGGATGTTCATAAACACTTCTAAAATGCCTAAGAGAATAATAAGCCATAGTGTCTTTACATAGCAAGTTACTAGTAAATATGTGTCTAAAGAGGTATACAGAGGCACATCTGTATTCCCAGCATGTGGGAGGCAGAGGCCAGCCTGGGCTACAGAGTGAGGCCCTCTGTAAGCCCAGCATGTGGGAGGCAGAGGCCAGCCTGGGCTACAGAGTGAGGCCCTCTGTAAGCCCAGCATGTGGGAGGCAGAGGCCAGCCTGGGCTACAGAGTGAGGCCCTCTGTAAGCCCAGCATGTGGGAGGCAGAGGCCAGCCTGGGCTACAGAGTGAGGCCCTCTGTAAGCCCAGCATGTGGGAGGCAGAGGCCAGCCTGGGCTACAGAGTGGGGCCCTCTGTAAGCCCAGCATGGGGAGGCAGAGGCCAGCCTGGGCTACAGAGTGAGACCTGGTCTCAAAGAAAGAAAATAAGGGATGGGGAGGGAAGTGTCTGAAAACAGAGGTGGTGGATGGATGTGCACTTGACACAGCCCACTACGAATGCACCGGAACACGTGTACACGCGTGCTACACGCATGAGGTCTGTCCCGACCGCCGCGCTCCCTGGACATGGTGTGGTAGCCTCCTTTAAAGCGTGTGTGGTTGTAGGTGGTGCGGTCGCCAGAAGGCGCTTGCCTTCTTCACACCCGCGCTCCCCTCGTGAAGCTGGTCGGGGCTGGACAACACGTCTCATCCTTAGAACTTACCCGGCCCTCTCTGCCCACTTCCAGCTCCCCAGTGAGGACCCCGAGATCGCGGAGGGCTCGTTCAAGTGCCTGTCCATCCTGGTGCAGCTGTACGGAGGAGAGAACCCCGACAGCCTGACCCCGGAAAACCTGGCTACCTTTGCCGATCTCCTGGTGGCCAAGGAGGACCCGAAGGACCAGAAGCTTCTTCTGAGGATCCTCAGGAGGATGGTGAGTCGGCCCGCGCCAGGGCTTCTCACGGCGCCCGCACTGGGCAGGGACAGTGTTTTAGACTTCCCGAAGTGTGCATGGCCCGGGCTCCCGGTTGCCGCTGTGTGCAGTCCTCAGTGGCCGACGCTGGTCGTAGTGTGTGTGCGTTACGTTGTCACTGGATCATACGAGAAACGTAAGAGAAAGAAATATTCTCTGGCCACAGTGATCCTAGTTAAGAATTTAACGTTGGCTCCACCTCTCACGCGTCTGCCGACTGCCCCAGTCTGTAGCCTAAGCTTAAGCGGCTTTTTTTCTGGTCTAAGGTGCCGTCCAGTATTTTAACTGGAATGGACTCGAGTTTGCCTTTCACCGCGTTTTGAAGAGCACACGCCGGGTGCTGTCACGCTGCGTGACCCTCAGTTTGGGTCTGCGTGACGCTTCCCACCTCGTCAGTCCCAGAAGCAGTGATGGTCCTTCCCAGGCCCCCCACCCTCACGCGGACATCTGCCCAGTGCTGGCGTGTTAATTTTGGTTCCTTGGTGTTAAGTGTGGTGCTGTTGTATTTTATTCCGTGGAAAAATGCTCGGCATTGTATTTCAAGGGAAAATGTCCCCTCTGTCTAATTTATTTTCATTCCTCCTTCCTTATGTTTTTTTTTTAAGTATTCAGCTTATGTCTATTTAAGGTACTTTGGAGGACAGGCTTGTTTGCTTTCTCTGCTGTGAAGGCGTCACCTGAGGAACATGGGGCAGTAATGCACACTGACAGGCCTGCCCAGCGCTTCTCCTCTGCCTGCCCTCCCCTGCCCTGCCCTCCCCTCCCCTGCTCTCCCCTGACCTCCCCTTCCCTCTCCTGCCCTTCCCTTTCCTTCTCTGCCCTCCCCTCCTCTGCCCTCCCCTGCCCTCCCCTGCCCTCCCCTGCCCTGCCCTCCCCTTTCCTGACATCTCCTTCCCTCCTCTGCCCTCCCCTATCCTCCCCTGACATCTCCTTCCCTCTTCTGCCCTCCCCTGCCCTCCCCTGCCTTCCCCTCCCCTCCCCTGCCCTCCCCTTCCCTCGCCTCCCCTCCCCTGCCCTCCCCTGCCCTTAGCTCTGTGGCACCATTGATCCACATCTGCTGTCTTCACACTACCTTACTTCGGGTGGTGCTGTGGACTTGTTCTTTGTTGTGGCTGAATGAGTTTTAGCGTCTCTACGATCGTCAGAGGCTGCCATGCTGGGCTCTGAGAATGGCCTTTCTCATCGTTTCATGTGCAGGGAGCAGTCCCAAGACTGTTGTTCTGCAGGCTAACCCTAAGGCTCTATGAGCACTCGCAATGCTCTAAGCCCCCAGCTAGGACTGGAGAGCTGGCCTCGGGTTCCGAGCCGCTGCCCAGCAGCTGCTCTCCCCGTGCTCACGGCATCCTGTGGGCTTCCATCCAAGTAGACTGGGCAGAACGTTGGTCTAGAGCGGTCTGGGAGAACCGTTCTATTGCTGCATGTAAGGCGGGTGTTGGAGTGCTAAACTGGGAAGCACGGGTTCTCTGCCTGTCTGCTCTCCAGACCTCTGCTTGCAGAGTTGCACCCCACAGACGTCCTGCCCAGCCACGTTCACGGGGCATCCCCTCCGTGGCAAGCACAGCCACATTTACATCATGGATGGGAGGCCGTGTTGGCGTCATTCACAGGACAGAGGGAGACTGTGTCCCAAGTGAAGCCCAGACCCTGGAGCCCGACTGAGACATAAACGGGCTCAGAGAGCGGAGCCACCAAACCCAGTTGTTGGGCGTTTGAGGCCGGGAAGCGCTGTTTTTAAAGCACTTTGTGCTTTTGCCTTAACAATGTGGTGGGCACCTGGGTCCCCCCAAGCCTACGTATTGCTCGTGGTGTCCCCAGGGGGTTTTCAGACCAGCCTACACGCCTGTTAATTAAAGCTAACTCACTCCAACACTCCAAATGCTGAATGCTGATGACGTGCTGAGACCTGTCCAGGGCCTGAGTCTGGCTGGACCCAGGCCTCCCCGTGGGAGCAGGTGGCACTCAGGAGAGTGACTGCTGCCATCTTCAGCCCAGTCTGGGGCAGTTAAGGAGTCAGGTGTGTCTCTGTCCTGTGCCCTGTGCGTGTGAGGCCCAGGAAGCCCTGGTGAGTGTGTGCCGTTGGTGTGGCCATGTCGGGGGTACTAACACTGTAGCCTCGGGGGGAGTGTGTGCCATTGGTGTGGCCATGTTGGGGGTACTGACACCGTAGCCTGGGGAGTGTGTGCCGTTGGTGTGGCCTTGTCGGGGGTACTGACACCGAAGCCCTGGTGAGTGTGTGCCGTTGGTGTGGCCATGTCGGGGGTACTGACACCGTAGCCTGGGGAGTGTGTGCCGTTGGTGTGGCCATGTCGAGGGTACTGACACCGTAGCCTGGGGAGTGTGTGCCGTTGGTGTGGCCATGTCGGGGGTACTGACACTGAAGCCCTGGTGAGTGTGTGCCGTTGGTATGGCCATGTCGGGGGGTACTGACGCCGTAAACCCGTGGAAATTGACGAAGCCATCCAGAAGCTCCGATGCCTTTTTCCTGACCGATCATGAGTGTTTAGGAATAGTTGATCAGCATGCACAACAGCTAGCTCCTGGACGACTACAGCAGGAGACTGCCGACACTTTCCTCTGGTGGCGTACATGACAAACACGCCAAGGGTCTGGGTGGCTGTGGCGTCGCCCTTCACCAGAGAGAGCACGCCACGTAACCGCAGCTTCTTCCTGTTTCTCTTGTCATTCCCTTGTTGCTGAGTCAGCTCAAGTCCCTGAGCCCTGCAGGATGTGCATGTGCCCCCCACCCCACTCCCCATCTCCATATCCCCCACCCCACTCTCCCCTCCACCCCCCCCACTCCACCCACCCGTCGCTCACCATAAAAGTCAAGAAGTGTTCTTGGAGATGTAGTACGCTAAAATGAGGTCTCTCCCTCCTGACTTAAGTTCCCCAAGGCTGCAACCTTCTGTCTTATTCATGTACTTACCTATTCGGCTATATTTATTGAGACAATGTCTCTCTATGTAGTCCTGAAACTCTCTATGTAGTCCAGGCTGGCCTTGGACTTACAGAGATTCACCTTCTCTGCCTCCCGAGGGCTGGGATTAAAGGTACGAGCCACCAAGGATGGGCTGGTATGATCCAGGGTGGGTTGGTGGCCCAGAGAAACCATTGAGAGCAGCACCACTTACCCGAGTCAGTACATAGCAGCTGTGAGTGTTGTGGGAGCCGCGAAGCTTCTCCTGCAGTTCTGGCAGAAGGCCCTGGACGGTCTCCTGGTCATGCTGTGCTGGCCGCATCTTCACGCCAGTGATTGCCATGGAGTCTGGAAGTTACCTGGGAACTCCCTGAATGAGTCCTTCTATCTTTTCAATAAACAAAAGGAAGGGAACATTTGCCCAGAATCTTTAATTATCAAGGAGGACATGTTCTGGAGAAGTGTGTGTGTGCGCGCGTGTGCAAGTCTTCATAAGCTTTCCCTGCGCTGACCCCTCCTTTACAGTGAGACATTTCTCTGCAGCCCCGGGTGCATAGGTCTGTGAAATAGGAGCACAAACAAGACACTTACTGATAGTAAGCCACAAATAAATGTACTTTAAAACAGCTCTGCCATTCCCATGAGTAGCATTTGCGAAGACAGCGCCATGTTTGCATGCTAATGAGACCGACGGCGTCTCTGCGTGAAGAATCAAGTCTCAGCTGAGTGTGACTGCGCGGCCGGAGCATTTCGCAGCTTTCCCAGGCTCCATCTGGGCTTTGGGTCTGGCTTGCCCATCTGAGCACGCCTCTATATGTATGTTGCGACATGGCAGGTGTGTGCCAAGGGTCGTTCCAGAAATTCTGTTCTAATCTCAAGCTAAAATTCATTAACGACTGTGTGTGAAACTCAAACAGCCATTTTTAAAACCAAATATTCTAATGTAATACAAACCAGAGATAGCCAGTTTGACCCATACCTGCTGAGACTGCCGTGGCCGAACCGGGGCCGCTGACGGACGGTGCACCAGGAGTCTGTCTGCCGTGGCCGAACCGGGGTGCTCCGCGCAGCCCTTGGAGCCTCGGATGGGAGGGACGGTGCACAGTCACAACCGAGGCTTCGGCGACCCTGAGCTGTGCAGCCTGGACAGCCTCTGCAAACAGCTCCCTTCCTGGGACACCGGAACCCTTGTCTTCCTTCCTCTTCCTCCTCCTGAGCCCTCCCATATAGCCCTCCCTTCCCTCCTTCAAATTCTCAGCCCCCTTTTTACTAATTGTTATTGCACACGTACATGTATTTGTATATATGTATATGCTTCTAAATATAACCTGTTGAGACCATGTAATGTTGCTCGTATGTTTTCAGGACTGGCCGTTTGGCACTGACAGGAGTGTGCGCTTCCCTGGGAGGGCCACCTCTCCCTCTCCCAGCCTCCCTCGGTCCAGGCACCGGTCTGATCGGTTGGCGTCCTGCCTTCAGAAGCCTGCGACTTCACCACCTTCCCCCTGACACCTTCAGTTCCACAGCTCCGCCTGAGGTCATGACCCACAGTGGAAACACTGGGGCCAGACACCCCAGGGATGATACCCTGGAAGTTTTTATCAGGGCCCCATCGGAGCTTTCCTGCTCCAGGGACTAGCTCCTTCGAATGTCTTCCTGAAGGACCCATTTCCAGAGCGCTCCGAGATGACGTCCCTGGCATCGTGGCTTCTGTTACGGCCCAGCGCCTGCTGCTGCCGTCTCCTCTCCTGGAGTAGTCACGACGGGTGCTCTCACTTGGCATCGCCTGTGCCTCGCTCAGATTTGCACATGGAGCGTGTTTATCCCTACTTCAAGAGGCTCTCAAAGTCCCACACGTGTAGGTCTCTTTCAGGACGCTAACTACTTTTATTTACTATAAACCAATAGCACTTGCTGTCTTTCTGGGAACAGGTGCTAGAGGCATGGATCGTATTAATCGCAGCTCTAGAATATTTGATTTTTAAGTACCACAGAAGTTTTGATGCCACTTAAAAAAATCATTCTTATGCCCAGAGCCCAGGCCTGGCTGTGAACTCCTAACGGGCCTTTTGTGTGATGGCTATGAGCAGGTTTTAATGAAATTTGAGTGTCTCTAAAGATCACAGATACTTGGGCCTTTAACATTAAGGCGTTGCTTAGCAACCTGGAAGTCATTACCTCCCAGACACTGTAACAACAGGCTGCACTTCTCTTTGCTGGTCTCTGATGAAAATGTAATGGACACAGTCCCTTTATAAGGGCTCGACTCTCTGAGCCGGCAGCAAATGGATTCTTAATTCTCTTTACAGGCTGGGCAGTTTTTAATCCAGTGTAAAAAGTATTGTCTCCTGACTGCTATATGTAACCAGATGAAGCATATTCTCAGATGGTGTTCTTAAAAGCAAGGCCTCCTGTGTGAGGTAATTGTAACGTCAGAGATACGGCTCACAAATGGCACTGTGGCCTCGGCACGTTGGAGAGACTGCCGGTTTACTACTGACTGTCGGTTAATGCACGATGCCTCCTGACTCCTTCTTAGTCCATCCTACCTAGACATTTGAGATCTCAGGGAGGTTTGAAGAATGTGCCAGTGTCATACACTTCAGTGGTGTAAGAGTAATGTTAGTCTGAATTACTAAAAAGTGGGGCTTGCAGAAAAATACATTTTTCAAAGTTTTTATAGAAGTGTCTTTTATTATGTAATAAACACACATTCTGTGCGTTAAGTTCCAAGAAGCATTGTTCACAAGAACCAAAAGCAGAAACAACACGAATCAGCTGACCTCGGGGTACATACAACGTGACATGGCCGTGTAATGGGGTCTTAGCCACCAAAAGAAATGAAGCGGTTAAAGTCAAACACAGAAGACCAACCGTATGATCCCGCCACATGAAGGATCTACAGTTGATAAGGACCCGCAAGAATCCAAAAGCCACAGGAAAAGATGGCGTTGCGAGGAAGTGCAGAGGGAGCAGCACAGTCTGCCTGCTGATGGCTGTACGTTCCTTTCTGAAAGGAAATTGAACATCAAATTGAAACACCAAAAAGAAAAAAAGAACTCAGCTAACTTGGGAAGCCTAGGAGGGAATGAGGGTGTCACGGGGTTTATCTTGCACGCTCAGGTTCTCGGTGTCTAGTCACACGTGTGTGGGTCTGCACACGCGTGTCCACATACACATAAGCACGCATCACAAAATGACTAAAATAGCTATAAAATGAGCCAGGATGCACAACATCACTGATAGCAGGGAAACACCTGTGATAGAAGCCCAGGTGAGAAGTTTCTAGAAGATAAAGTTGGCTTGAGAGAGTGTATTCAGGATTGAGGCGACCGCAGCCTAACACAGGCAGGGAACAGAGGAGTCCCAGCCTCGGACCCCGAGGCGCTCGGCAGCTAAAGCGCCTGCCATGCTCGCCTGGCGGTCTGAGTTTGGTCCCTGGACTCATGGAAAAGATGGAGAGAGCCTGTTCCACACGTGTGCTCCGACACATGTGCTCACACACATACATTATATATACATGCAATAATAATAATAATAGTTTTGAAAATAACCCCAGCCTCAGGACAGCAGGGGTCAGAGGAAGGACAGATCATGGGCTCAGCCCCACCCCCCACCATTCCCATGTTCCCCTGCAGGAGAGCACAAGGGTCACCGAGGTCTGGGCCTGCCCTCCAGGCTCCCAGAATCGCCACACCCTGTCTCTCCCAGGACGGAGGACATTACTCATGCCTCCCTAGGTCACTGCAGGGCCAGGCTGCCCTGGCTGTCGGCAGGCTCATGCTGGGAGGAGGTCCCTCGGAACTCCAAGCCAGATCTCCCAAACCACTGACTGCTTTACCAGGCCACCAGTGTCCACTTACATCTTACAGCCATGACCAAGCAGGACGGTCACTGGACTTGTGCGGGAGATGCAGACCCAGAGAGTAGTCACTAAGTAGCCAATAGCCATGAAAGAGCACAGGGTAATCTAAGAAACAGGACTGGGCGGGTGTGGGGGGGAAGGGGCTGGTGAGAAGGCTCAGCTGCTACAGGCGCTTGCCACTGAGCCGTATGTCCTGAGTTCAATCCCCAGGACCCACATGGAGGAAGAGAGCTGGCTTCCGAAAGTTGTCCTCGGACCCCTACACATGTGCCATGGCTTGTAAACACACACACGCACACATGAACAATAAATAAATGTAAAAAAATTGAATATAGGGTGAGAAGTCCAAAGAATTCTGACATGTGGATTCAGGCAATCTGAATAGCCTTCCTGGGAAAGGTATGCTCACCGCAGGTCTGGTGGCCCAGGAAAATTGAACACCTGCCAGATAGAAAGCTATCAGAACGCAACACTGTGGTGTGCAGATGCTCTCCCTCATTCTCCACCTGGGCTCGTTTACATACATGCGTATGTGCGTGAATACACCTGTTACACGGTAACAGACAGCAAGCCGTGAGTATTCTAGAGACAGGTATGCTGCTGTGTAGCGGCCTACTGACCTGTGAATATCCAGCAAGTGTGTTGCTCATGCACTAAGTGTATCTGTTGATGTGTGTACAGCATTTGCCTGTGAGAGACAAAGAGAAGGGGAGAGAGAGCACGTACTGCCATAGTCTCCAAACATGTGCTGAGCTGCGTATCATGACATCAGACGGCCCTCGGCTTCTGATGACGTCACATTCCTTACAGGCACTGAAGGCTGACGCTATCTTGAATCCAAAATATGCTTACTATGTAGCTGACCTGCCACGCCTCATAGCTCAGCAGCAGGACACGCCGTAGAGTATGGGCTGCTCCCATCTGACTGGGAGGCGAGCTAGGAGCCGTGGAGCACGCCCCCGCCCTCCACGCATCACCACCCTAGGGAAAGATCCAAGGGTCTTAAGCAGAACTAGTGTAAGTCAGAGACCACCTGTGTTTGCTCGGACCAGATCCATATGGGCTTTTTAAGTTGCTTTTATTTTACGTGTATTCTGTTCCAGCTTCTAGGTGGATGCCGGGGAGTACCGTGTATGCCCGCCTCTTACCCTGAGTCAGGTCCTCAGCCCTGAAACTTTAGCTGTCCTATTTTCCAGATACACAGGATTTTCTACCGTCTCGCTGTAGAACACATTAGGGTATGAGATGCATCTCAGATACAGGAACAGGGTTCCAAATTCGCTTCATTGAGTTTTCAACATTCTAGGCTACCAGGCCGAGACATGAGCCGTGACGGGGAGAAACACCCCCCCCCACACACACACACACAGGCTCCTATAGACGTAGATTTTCCGCCTTGGCTGTTGAGTCAGCAAAAGGAGCGTAGGGATTCAGGAGCCAGAGGGGAGGAGATCCGGGCGTCCCAGCCTCTGCCCTGTGCACGTGTGATGGAGTCCTTCCCTCCTCAGAGTTGCTCCCAGCCTGCCACTGCAGCTACCAGGGCGCCCCATCCCTGCATGTCTGTGAGGTCCCCCTGTGCCTCCTGTGTCTGCCCTTTCTGCATGTGGAGGAGGTGCTTCTGTTTGCCCAGAGTGGGTGCATGGGGAAAGAAGCCTGAGAGGCGCCCTGTCCAGAGCCCAGGCTGTCTAGTCCGTCCCGCGCGGTACCCGTGGTTTGCTGGGAGGAGAGCGCAACGTTTTGGTGTCTGCCCATTTGCTTCTAGAAGGCCTGCTCACGTCTCCGTTTAACATCCCCTCCCTCTTGAAAACGATCAGGACAGTTCAAAAGGCTGTTTCTGTGTAGGGTCTTCGTCTGTAACACCTGGTTGATCCAGCAGAGTCCACACGTAGGGAGCCTTGGGGCAGCACTAGAGGAGCGTCAGGAAAGGGGTGAATTCATAACTGGTGACACCCCGAGCGAGCCGACATCGCCATTGGTCAGTTAGGGATGAAGGTCGGGGTGGGGCTAGAAGAGCTGCCGCTGAGCCCGAGGAAGCCCTTCCAGACCCAGATCACACCCTGCCCTCACCCAGTGTGGGGCCGTGGGCATACCACCGCATCCCAAGGCTGAATGCTCTACCTTGTGGACCCCTCCGAGCTACAGGGCAGAACGGTGGAGCCTGAAGTAGATAAGGCATTCATGAGGACGCGGACTCACACACACACACACACACACACACACACACACACACACACACACACACGCAGACACCAACGCACTGTGGAAACGGCAGTCATGTGACCCAAGCGGAGCACATGCGTCCACCCATTGGCGCTCTCAGTAGAGGGCCCGTTCCGCTTGCACACGCCGCCTCTGCCCGGGGTTCAGTGACGGGAGCTGAACATGCTGCCAGATGCATGGCATCGCTGTCCTCCGTGCACGTACGTGGTCGCAGCCATGGACCCAGGTGGGGAAGGGGCGTGGGCCGGCAGGCGTTCACAGCCCCGGGGAGACTCTGTCACCTTCTCCAAACCAGGGATGGGCTCAGCCTCACTGCCCTGGCTCAGGAGAGCTCCAACAGGGCTCATGACTTATGCATGAGCACAGGTGACCCCATCTGGCCTCCCTCAAGGTCTTAACCCTTCTGCAGCCCTTCTCTGTTGCCAGTACATAATCCTCAGCATCTGGGGAGCCAGAGCCTGTTACCAATTACCAGGGGCATCTCTGTGCACCCCCTCAGAGAGTACCTTGTGCCTTGTTAGGCTTAATTGCGTAGCCATGGCAAGCCGGAGCCTCTGGCGATGCCTCCTCAGTGGCCCTGGGCATCCCGAGGATGCAGCTTGGTGCTGGGGAGTCCACTGCTTAGTGGAGCTCAGGCTGACTCAGTCCATTACCACTACAAAGGCCGGAGACCTGGCTGCACCAGGGCCTCAGCTGCAGGGAGAGAGGCTGGCACTCACTGCACAGAGCTCGCTGGGAAGCTGTGCTGAACTGGATTAACGCGGGGTGCTCTCTGCTGAGCACTTCTCCCCGGCTAGGCTAGGAAGCAGCTTCCTTCACTGTTACTGTCCTGACAGTGCCACACAAGTCACAGTGCCACACAAGTCAGAGTGTACAGAGCCGTGGTGTTGTCGATACGATAGAGAAACCTCAAGGGGAAGGGTGATGTCAGCTCCATTTGATAGTTTCAGAGAGGTGTGCAGGAGGCCAGACAGCATGTGGTGAAGCCAGGATTTGAACCCAGACCGTGTGTGTGTGTGTGTGTGTGTGTGTGTGTGTGTGTGTGTTGTACAGGAGGCCAGACAGCATGTGGTGAAGCCAGGATTTGAACCCAGACAGACCATGTGTGTGTGTGTGTGTGTGTGTGTGTGTGTGTGTAACTCAGCTGGCCTCAGATTCACCCTGTAGCCCCGGCTTTTCCTGACTAGGGGAGGGGGACAGAGAAACCTCCCCCCAATAACTCTGTACCGTCACAGCCGGTGGTTTCGTGTGCTGTGGTCGTCACCCCTGGTGTCCCACCATTGACAGGCAGGGGAGGGCTCTGCCGTCAAGAACAGAACAGTGTGCCTGTCTGCAAAACTCCTCTGGGCAAGGCTCACCTTGGCATGGCCGCTTGGCTCTCTGAGGTGCCACGCCTCACAAGCAGGCTGAAGGCCTCACTCTGTATTGATGTAAATACAAAAATAGCCACTTTCCTCAATCCTCATGAATATTTCATGCCGGGAACCGGCATCTAATGCGAATCCATTATGTCACAACGAGGAAGGCACTTGACCAGCTATGAATATTTCACACTCAGAAGAGCGAGAGGTGATTAACACTGGAGAGCCCACTGCCCAATAAAATGCTGTTCTAAGCAGTGTCCCCGTGATGCCGGAAACCCCAGCTCTCGGGAGGTGGAGCCAGGAGGGTCCATCCAGGGTTATCCTTCCCTGCAGAGAGACTTGTGGCTTCCAGGCTAGCCTGGGCTACACGACACCCTGCCCCCCCCCCCAAATGGAAGGGA
Source organism: Cricetomys ansorgei (assembly GCA_026225945.1). NCBI lineage: Eukaryota > Metazoa > Chordata > Mammalia > Rodentia > Nesomyidae > Cricetomys > Cricetomys ansorgei. The sequence goes on from JAMJFZ010004021.1 coordinate 128,618, forward strand.
GGAAAACGGAAAAGTTCTGGCTAGAACGAAATAATATGAATGATCTGCTACCCAATACAGTATCTTTAAATGTTTGCCCTCATTAACTGTATGAGGACAGGAAACTCGCCACACAGTTACGTTGTGGCTGAGAAGCATCTCCCAGCAATGGTATATTTGAGCACTTGTAACTTTGGACTTTTCCTCGGTTTGATCTGGGTCCCACTGCCTGCTTCCCCAGAGAACAGCCTGTGTCAGGGCTAATCCCTCTCTGAAAAAGAGGAGTTTGTGTCCGAGAGCCCTCACAAGGATGAGGTAATCCGAGCTTCTGGTCACTTCGCACATCTATCCTTCCTCGAGTTTTCTCTCTGTCAAATGTAAGTTTGCAGTTTGCTAATCTTTAAAACTGTGTCCAAGCTCCCTGCTGCCTGTATCTCACAGTGCCTAAGACCTTCCCCTCCGTTTCCCCTCTGGACTCCACAGGCTCCTCCCAGTCTGCTTGGCCTAAAAGATCCTGTGCTCGAAGCTCCATCCAGAGCCCCTTCCCAGCCCCTCCGGCCTTGTCTGCCCCTGGGGGCGGCAGAAGCAGCCTGCTTTCAAGTGCCTTCAAACCTGGGACTCTTTCTGTCTCCTTGGGCCACTCCAGCTGTGGCCCTGTAGTCGCCAGCCAGCGGCCGCTGCAGATCTCCCTGCTGGCCACCACAGCCACAGACTGTGGTCACCGGTCACCACAGACTCCCGTGGCCTTCCCAGCCCAACCCTTCCTCACGCCTGCCCATCTCATGATGACCTCAGGGTCTTCAGTTATGGGCGCTGCTCCAGGAGGGGACTCCCTGGAGGAATACTGGAGGAAGAGTGGAGCGAGGGAGGGCACACACCTGCTCACTTGGAAATGATGAGAGTCTGCATTTCCCAGCTCCCCGTCCTCTTTGTCTCCGCCCCGCCATCTCTTCTCAGGGGACCTGTAAGTCCTACATAAGACAATACTGCTCAGAATCTTCCACCAACTCTGGTCTGGGGGAGGGGACCCAAGTATACCCTTCCCAAAAGGCCTTGCAGTTTGCCGTGGTCAGTGCAGCTCGCCTCTGCAGCTGTTCTAGCTCATCCCAGTCCACACGCTGCGCAGCGGGCATTTGTGTGCACTGTGCTCTTCGGGAAGATGCTGTGCCACGCCCTACTGTTGCCTTCTTTAATTCCTTCAGGTGTTTCCTTGGATGCCTCCCAGTCAGAGAGTTGTTCCCTGTGCAGAGCAGCCTGCAGGACGAGATGCCCTTGCCCGACTCTGCGTCTCCCTCCTCAGTTCCATTCTCTCTGCATTCAGCATTGCGCTCACTGCTCACCGTGTGTAGTTAACACCCTTCCCACCTCCAAAATTGTAGTTGCTGTGAGCCTAAGAAATCTGTCTGTGTGTCCTCGTGTCTCTCCAGATCTGTACAGGGCGTATTGATTGTTTAAAACAATGAGCCATCTTTGTAGAGTTACCACCCCCCCATGGACTCTGGCCCCAGACTTTCTTCAAAGCCCACCCCTCAGTGTGTTCTTCCCGGATGGCTGTGGCTAGAGATTGTGAGGGGCTCTGTGCCATGTAAATGGGAACCACGGCTGTGTGGCCACACAGTACCTGGCCCTCGGGTGCTGGTACAGGGTGCTAAGCCTGTCTGCACCTCCAGCTTTCTCACTGTAAAGTGAACCAGGGCTTCGAACAGGCCTCTCCTCTGGTAGGACCGTTGACAGCACGTGAGGGTTAAGCTTCATCATCGACTTTACAGGATCTAGAACTGGCTTGGAGGTGTGTCTCTGGCGAGCCTTTGACAGTGTTTCCACAGGGGTTAGCTAGACAAAAGAGGCGCCCTGAATGTAGACCGCACCGTCCCATGGGCTGGGGGCCCAGCCTAAGTAAAACAGAGAAAGCAAGCTGAGCACCAGCGTTCACCTCTGCTTCCTGACTGTGGATGCCTCGTGCCCTGCTGCACCTCCCCCTCCCCCCGCCACTCGCCTGACGGACTGTGCCTTCAAACTGCGAGCCCACATGGACTGCGCCTTCAAACTGCAAGCCCACACGGACTGCGCCTTCAAACTGTGAGCCCACACGGACTGCGCCTTCAAACTGCGAGCCTAAACAGCCGCCCTTAGGTTGCTTTAGGGAGAGCAATGAGGAGAGTGATGCAGAGCCAGAGGGGCACATCTGGGCAGCAGCTGGGCAGCAGCTGGGCAGGGGCACATCTGGGCAGCAGCTGGGCAGCGGCAGTGCCCGGTACCTGGCAGGCGCTAACTACCAGTTGTGTTGTCTTCGCTGCTGGGCCCGTGGCACCTGCTACGACAGGCCGCCTTAGCAGACACACAGCAGACTCATGTCTCTTTGGAAGGCGTGGTGTTGGGATGGCAGGCAGCGGACTTCTCTAAGAGTCACAAATGCGGCCCTGGGTGTGAGTCCTACTGTGTGCCAGCTCTCCAGGTTGGGGGAAAGCAGACAGCACATGTTCAGTCTCCAGCTCTTGGTCCCACTCTGAGGAGCTGACAGTTCAGGAAGCTGACTTCCTGTAAGCTGAAGGTGTGTCCTACAGTTCCCGCCTCTTCCTGCCAGCCCAGCTCAGCGCTGATGCCCTCAGAGCGCCTGGGGCCTGAGAAGCCTCACACTTGTCACAGCCCTCACCCAAACGCCGTCACACCCTCCAGGCTGCTGGGTCCGTTCACTTCCAAGTCACATGGCCCTTGTTCTCTGAGGTGCTGTCTTGGTCAGAGTTTTCATCAGTGCGATTGAAAGCAACTTGAGAGGAAAGGGTTAATTTCATCTTGCAGCTTATCACCCATCATGGAGGGAGGTCGGCAGGAATAAAGCAGAGGCTGTGGAGGATGCTGCTCACTGGCCGGCTCTTCATGGCTCTCTATTCCTGCTTTCTTACCCACCCCAGGGCCACCTGCCTGGGGTGACACTGCCCACAGTGTGCCCCCCCCCATCGATCACTAAGACAATGCACCACAGGCTTGCCACAGGCCAGGCCAGTGGGCCCTTTCCATAACTGAGATCTCCTCTTCCCAGCTGACTCCAGCTTACGTCAAGTTAACACAAAACTAGCGAGCACAGATTTTTTCATGGTTGAGTGGGCGGGCACAGGACCTCACACCTGACACAGGGAAGGAGCGTAAACCACCTTGGCCATTTGTCCCCTAGATTCTTCCTGATCGTTGTCACGCCATGACTGCTGTTTCTCCTCAGCCCCTGAGAGTCTGACTTCACTGTGTGGGCCAGGCGATTGTCTGCTGCCTGTCCCTTTGCCCCCGCCTCCTGGAACCCCCAGTTCCCATTCCCTTCTCCTGATAGCCTGCCTCGTGGCCCACTTAGACCTGAAGAACATTTGTTATATTAGCAAAATCAAATCTTTATTTTCACTTGCTGACTGGATGGCTAGCGTGTGACCTTTGAGGCAGACAAGTTAGGTGTGACTAAAACAGGTGAAGAATGCCCTTCACAAACAGAACTGAAAACAAAACAGGGCTCTCTCGATGCGCACTGCCCCGCACACAGCTGCCATCTGCTCCAGAGGCACAGGGTATGCCTTCCTACTCCAGCATTAATAAAACAGTTACCCTGTATTTGGGGTGCTGTGCTTGGGACCTCTGCGAGCAGGTGTGATAAGAAAGAACCATGGTGGTCACTGAGAACTGGGAGCCAGGAGAGGTTGTGAAGAGACACGTGGCAGATGACAGAGTTGACAGTAGCAAGTCAGACGCACCCCTTGCAGGAGCTTCAGGCCTCATCTGCGGGTCTGGAACATCCCAGAGAGTGCCACCCTCACCTCGTCCTAAGAAGACTTGACGGGTCTCAGATGATCCCTTTCCTTATAGAAAAACATGTAAAATCACCAGCAGTTAGGCATGGAGCCCAAGGGGACAGGCTTGTCCCCGGGGTGGCCTTAAATACGGAAGCACACTGAATTTTAAAGCATGCGTTTTTCATCTTACCAAGGTCAAAATGATAAGCAATTTAAGTTACGTGTAAGGGGGAAAGAGTACCTGGACTTAAATGAGATCCAGGTGTTTGTCTGCAGGAAGCTGCTGGATCGCCTTGGGCTAGAAACCGGGCTTGCGCGGGGCACGCGTTCTCAAGTTTTCTGTTTTGGCTTTGATGACATTTTTAGGCTGGCTGCTTCATTTCCGCACACCCAGTAATGAGATAACAGAGTGTGCGCGGCGGACAACGCTAGTTAAACATTTATACAGTCTGTCCCGTCACTCCTCGGAACTATTAAAACGTAATGTTCTCATACCAGATCATTACAAATTTATAAGCAGTCTGACGGGTGGTGAGGCGCCGTCCCGTGGCCGTGACTGACTGTTCTGGACCCGGGTGGCGGCTGCTCCGTGGTTCTGCTGTGATTAGCTCCCATGATGCCCTGGGAGATGCTGCTTCTCGTTTGCATGATACACGGGGCTGATTATGTGCTTGGGTTTGAGACCTTCTGAAGTGCTCCCCAAACAACCGTCTTGACAGCTCTCTCTCTCTGAAGGAAGGTGATTGTGAAGACTGCCCTGAAGCTTTCTACCTTGAAATCTCTATTAAGAATGTATCCAGAGAGAGGACACAAGGGAATCACTGAGTCTCCAGGAATGAGTGTTTCTCCTTGCGTCCAGTCTTATAGCCCCTTGCTGTGGCGACGAGAGCCAGGGAGCGTGGGGGGAGGGGGCGTGGGGGGGCGTGGGAGCTGGGGCGGGGCGGAGCGTAGGAGTGGGGCAGGGTGTGGGAGCTGGGGCGGGGGCGTGGGAGTGGGGGAGGGGCGTGGGAGCTGGGGCGTGGCGTGGCGTGGCGTGGGAGCGTGGCGTGGGGCGTGGCGTGGGGCGTGGCGTGGCGTGGGAGTGGGGGTGGGGGAGGGGGCGTAGGGGGGCGTGGGAGTGGGGGTGGGGGAGGGGGCGTAGGGGGGCGTGGGAGCTGGGGGTGGGGCGGGGCGTGGGAGTGGGGCGGGGCGTGGGAGTCGGGGGTGGCCTTCCTAACTTGTAAGGGGCTTTAGCAACAGAGTGGCTACAATTTCTGTAGTTCCGCCCAAACTTGACAGGGAGCTTGAGGCTTTCTATTCTGAATCCCAAGTCTCTTCTGATGCGAACAGGAAATACCGTGGCCAGTACTGGTCATTGGTACCCCGGGGATGAAGGACGGCAGCTCTGTGCATCTTGTAGCTATGGTGATGGTTGTACCAGGTGATCGCCAGGGAGCACAGAGGACAGACTGGGCCAGGGCCAGGCATCCTGGGCTGTGCACTCCCCAGCCCCTTTTCGTCTGGTTCTTTAAAGGGCCAGTGACTTGGACAGGGAAACAACAGGTGTAGAGTGTGCCGCCCTTTGCGTCAAAGAAAGGCGCATGCGCTGGGGTCCTGTGGGATGCTCCCGTCCTCCCGTCCGCTTCCTTCTTTGTCATTCTGTGTTAACGTTGATGAATAGTGAGTCTGTGTAAACACGGGCGTGAGCTATTTGGAGAAATGGCTCTCACAGACCTCCTTTATCATAGTGTGGTATCAGTGATGAAATTTATACCACGAGCATGGAAAACGTACCCAAGGTGTAGCCTGCAGATTCATGTCTGTATCAATAATGGCAAGATGGACAAACTGACCTACATCTGATTTTTCCAGAAAGGCCTTGGGGGAGGTCCTGGGGCGTATTTCTTTTTCTTTCGTAGGGAAAAGTACATAAAGGAAAATGATGCTGCTTCACTGAGAGTCGGAACGTGGTGCCTTGGGCCCGGAATTCCACAGAGAGACTCCTCCATACAGAGGCGCGCCCTGAACTCCAGGGGAAATCGGAGTTCTGTGGGCGCCCGACAAACGCCCTGCAGGTGGGAAAGGCCGTTTCCGCATGTCCTCAGGTGACTTTGCCTTTCCTAGAACCCGTTTCTAAGGAGGCAGAGGTGCCGGCGACTGCCCCACGTGGGCGCGTGCGCATCCTTCGTGCTGCAGGAAACAAAACCAGCAGCTCTGGCTGCTCTCTACAGGGGACCATGAAGGACGAGTGGCGGCGGACAGACACATTCCGTGTTGCCTCCTACGGGCTGGAGGAACACCGGTCCAAGCTATCCCAAGTGAAAGGGACCCGAATATCAGCTCTCAGGAGCTGACCTAGATAGTCGGGTCTCCTTAAGAGACCAGGAGCAGGTTGGGGGCTCATGCCACAGCAGGTTCCTGCGCCTGTCCCTGGCCTGTAGGAGTTGTATTGGACGTGAGGGTGGCTGGGTTTTTTTTTTTAACTGTGAGAACACTATGCCATGTCAATGACAAATCCAGTGGACGTTCAGCCTTCCATCTCCAGTGACCGTTAGTGTGCCCTGAGCCCTAGGGGCCTCAGAGACAGAAGGACCTGCCACTCGTGTTGTCTATGGACCTGTGGGTTAGACTCTACGCCTCTCAGATCTCAGCTCTACAAGGCAGCTTGGCTTCTTGAGCATCCCGGAGAGAGACCTTAGCTTCTCTGAAATCTCTGAGCTTTCTGAGTCTCCTGGAAGCTGAGAACCCGGAACTCCGGCTCTCTCTGGTGAGGTCTAGATAGACCCTGCTTCTTGATTCCTTTCTGGTTCAGGTGGTGCTGAGTCCTGTAGACACACAGACCCTGTGGGGTGGAATGAAAATGGCTGCACAGGCTCAAGGGAGCAGCACTATTGGGAGGTGTGGCCTTGTTAAGGAAGTGTGTCTCTGGGGCAGACTTTAAGATTTCAGAAGCCAAATCCGGGCCCAGTGTCACTCTCTTCCTGCTGCCTGAGGATCCCTCTCCAGCACCATGTCTGCCTGCGTGCTGCCACGCTTCCTGCCATGACTATAATGGACCAAACCTCTGAACTGTAAGCCAGCCCCAGTTAAGTACCCTCCTGTGTAAGAGCTGCTGTGGTCATGGTGTCTCCTCACAGCAACGGAAGCCCTAATCAAGACAGACTCAAATGCAGGGGCTCCGGGATGTGTAATATACAGAAAGGCCTCTGCACACCTCCCAATTTGCCCCGCTATAAAACTAACAAAGTGCAAAGAGTCTTGCATTGCCTTTGCCCGTGGAGCCTCGTGCGCGTCCCTTAAACAGAACGCTTGGCATCAGAAAGGGAGAGGCACAGGTTCTGGAGGGGCAAGGACTTCAGTTGTTGAGTCCTTGCTACTTCATTCGTTCCCCGTGACCCTGCTTTCTAAAGCGCTCTGGAGTGCCTTTGAGCAGCAGCAGAGCAGAGCCCTTGTCCACACTCTGGCCCTACGTAGGTGCTGGAACTGATAGCCATCCCCTGCTGTCTGTGCCACCTGGTGCGGGGACCCTGGGAACAGTCCCGTGTCACGCGGCAGCACCCTGTTGCGTTGGACGCCTTCCTTCTGCCACCTCATAGCCATTTGCTTTTTACGTGACATCACGCGGTCTTGGAACCTGACTATTCTTGCATCATATTCCCTTTTCCCACCGTTGTGATAAAATATGCTGGCCGAAGCCACGTGAAGAAGAAAGGGTTTGTTTCAGCTCACAGTTGAAGGCGGTGGGAAGATGGGAAGGCAGCAGGCCATGCTGCAGCCACAGTCGGGAAGCTGAGAGTGACGGGTGATTTGCTCAGCTAGGTTCTCCTCTTAACACAGTGCAGGGTGTCTGTCCAGGGAACAGCACCGCGCACAGCGGTCCATCCCCCACCTCAGCTAACCCGATCAATGCTCCCCTAAGAATGCTCATCTCCTAGGTGATTCTAGATCGATCAAGTTGATAATTAACCACATCAACCAAGTAGCTGGTCCTGCTGCCTCTTGTAAGGAGAGCAGTGTGGTGAGGGGCCCTGGGTGTGGCCACCCTCCAGGACCCCCCCAGTGGGTGGCACAGTGTGAAGTGACAGCTGCCGCTCCACCCTGGAGGTGACGAGCAGTCTTGGAGAAAGAGATGCTGAGATGCGTTCTGGAGCGTGCGGATGTAGAAGTCCCGCTCCTGGGCCGCCGTCAACTACAGCACGGAGGCAGCAGCCCAGCGACACATCAGGGACTGGGTTTAGGACGGAGACGTGTAGGGTGGACGGGAGGAAGGAAGGAAGAGTTGGCCAGAGCCCGCCCCGGGTGGGGGGCGTGGGGCGCAGCGTGGCACAGCTCAGGTTTAGAAAGCTGGGGGACGGAGTGCCTGCCTTTGCGTGTTTGCCTGGGCGTGTGCTGGGTGGTTCTACACGGGCACGAAGCAGGAATTCCTTATTTTATAGTTTTCCGAAAGCGAAAAGGCGCTTTGCGCGCTAACGCGGTGTGTGCATGTGCAGTCTAGTTCTCGGGGCCGCAGCTCGGGACCGAGCCGATTACGGGGTGGGGCCGATGATGTTTCTTTTCTTTCTGTTTAGAAAGGAGATAAATCTTGTGAATCCGTTGATTTGTTTCTCTAAAAATCCTCTCCTCTGTCTAAAGTGTGGGGGATTCCAGCTACCACGTCCTGTAATTGGCATTCTTTGAAGATAATCCTGGGTGATGATTCATGTATCGAAGGTGATTCTTAAATCGTTAGAGAAGTTTGAAGCCCTCAGAAGAAGCAGAGTCCCTGAGACAGAGGCCGTCAGACCCGAGAGGGCCACGCGCTCTTCCCCGCTAACTGCGGCGTCTCCAGAACACCTGGGAAAGGATTCCTCGATTAATCGTGGATTTCCTGTCTCGTGTCTGTTATTTCTGACAGTGCCGGGCGTGCTTACGGTCGATGGCATTCTTGTTTTTGTTGTCGTTTACAGAACCAAGGACCCAGCGTCTACTCCCCATCATCTTTGTGAGTTATTTCAGATTTGCCTTCTGCAGCACAGAGACAGGGCCCCTCCCGCCTTGGCCGCGCCCTGGAGTACTGGACGGCACTGTGTATCTGCCTCACTGCCTTACCCAGACCGCATTCCCAGCTGTCTGATTCCTGCCCTCCTAGCATTTAGTCAGGGCGTGGCAGTTACCAAGGACTCACCTGGCACCGGGAGAGGGAGGGCAGGACAAACGAAGGCAAGGAGTATGTGGGAGGGGGGGAGCGCCTGGAGGTGTCAAGCTCAGAGTGAAGAGCAGGGGAGGGGGTGGCCTGGCCCATGAGGTGTGCGTAACCCAGAGGGAGATTTGTACTGAATTATTAAAGTGTAGGATGACCGCAGGTGCCACAGAGATGCGAGCCTCGGGACGCCACGTGCCTGGGTGTGGGTCTCGGGAACAACAGAGGCTCCTAGGGCTGGTGGGACCATGCATCTGGATGCTAAGACAGCCCTAGTCAAGAGAGGGTCGGCTGGAGACTGCCACCAGTAGCCCAGGTTACCCCAAGACCAAGCCCTTGCTTAGTGCAGGTCTGCCCTGAGGAACTCTGGGGCTTTTCTGCTCCAGGCCTAGCTGAGTGCTCAGAGGGCTCCCTGTGAGCAGGGTTATCACTGCCTGAGTTCTCTCTCTCTGGGGACAGCCAGGCCGTTCCCCATGGTGCCACTGGAGCAAAGAATCGGGGTGGAAATGGGTTCAGACTCACCAAAGCTGAGCCCAACTGAGCGTAATCTTGTTTGAATACTTACTAATGCAGAGCCAGGCATGGGTGCATGTCTGTAATTCTAACACTTTGGGGGCTGAGGCAGGAGGATCCCTGTGAATTCAAGGTCAGCCTGGTCATACAGCGTGATCCCGTCTGCTGCACAGTCAGGCCCTGTCTCCAAACTAAAGACAAACAAGACAGGCACACTGATGTTGAAGTGAATCAAACAGATTGTGTAAAACCGAAGACAGGCCAGCCCTGCTGTGACTCCGTGTTGCCTGCATCCCTCCCCATCGGCAATCTGTGCGGAGCCCGGTGGAGACCAGATAAATTAATGCTGGTGCAGGGGAAGCCTCCACGGCGACAGAGGCTCCTCAGTACCCGGGCAGAGGCTCGCTCTGGCCCTCCCGTGACCGCCAGTCGGAGGACGCCCTGTGTTCTGTACCCAGAGCTCAGTCTTCAGCAGGGCCGTCATTCTCGGAGGCTTCTGGATCAGCTTTGACTGCAGCGTAGACAGGGGAAGGCAAGAACTTCCCTCTTGCTCTTCCCTTTCCTGAATTCGAAGTGACTGTTTGCTGTGACTGGAAGCTTCTGCTTCATTCTGAACCTACAGCTCATCAGTTTCGTCCCCCCCCCCCCCCCCCGCCCACACACACTGCTTCCTCACCTGGCACCAGCCCAGGACTCTGGAGGACGGGGAGGGGCCTCACCCACCAGGGCAGATCACTCCATACGTCCACCCCCCCATCACGAGCCTTATTATGATGATTTTTTTTTTTTTATAATTCAGTCCCAAAATAACACCACTCAGCTCCTGTTGCAATTTTATGCTGCTTTTGCTTTTAATGTGGACAAAATTATCTCTAATTATAATGGCCCAGGAAACTGTTCTGAATTATGAAACCATTTTATGGGTGCTTCAGACTTAATTTCATTTCTTAGGCAGCAGGAGAAAAGATCTGAAGTCCATTGTGTGCACGTGTATGTGCGTGTGTGTATAGGCCAGAGGACAGTCTCAGGTGTCAGGGTCCCTTGCTGGCCATGTAGACTAGGCCGGGTGCCCAGAAAGTCTGACGGATCTACTTGTCCGCCCCTCCCCGGCGCTAAGGTTATAAATATGCACTACCATACCCAATTTTTAATAAAAGGTTTATTGCATTTTTATTTGTTTTGCGTGCAGAGATGGGTGGATCCTGTGTGTGCCACAACACTTGTGTGGCGGCCAGAAGACAGCGGCAGGAGTGAGTCTCTTTCCAGCATGTGGGTCCTCGGGGTCAGGCTTGTGGGCAGGGCCTTCACCCTCTACGTCATACTGGCCCTTATCTATCTGCCTGTCTGTCTGTCTATCTGTCTATCTATTATTTTGGACTCTTGGGGCTCAAACTCGGATCTTCATGCTTGCAAGGCAAGCACTTTACCCACTGAGCCGGCTCCGCAGGCCCTACAGTGCATTTTTGCTGTGCATTTAGTTATTTGCATTGCTTCTCTGAGAGGTGATGCCGTCCTGCACAAGAACATGAAATATGGGTGGGGTCTCTGGAGATACGCGACTGTATCTGCCTCTAAGTCAATGTCAAGCCCCAAGCTGCTCACTGGTTGCTTGTCACCACCTACAGTGACCAGCTATTGGTACAGCCGGTCAGGAGGATGTAGTTCTGTAGTTCTGGCTGATCTAGACCACAGCATCCTAACTGGGGCTCAGTTTGCGTAACTAAATATGGGAGTCACAAAGATTGCTGACAACAAGAGGTTTCTGAAAATCAATTCAAAATCTAGTGCCTTGGGAATTCTCAGAGTTCCTGGCAGTGTTGCACTGTGTGACTTTAGCCTTGGCCTTGAACATACACACACACACACACACATTCACATACACATGCACACTCACACATACACACATGCACACACACATATGCACACGTATGCACACACATGTACACACGCACAGACATGCACACGCATGCACACTCACATGCACACAAATGTACACACATGCACACACACATGCACACATACACATGTACACACGCATGCACACGCACGTACACACTTGCACACACATGTACGCACATGCACACACACATACACATATGCACATACATGCACACATACGCACACATACACACATGCACACGCATGCACACACGCACACACACCCAGCAGCACGACGCACACTACACGGGCGTGCTCCTGGAATGCCTCCACTCAGGCTGGCGACTACTCTGCACTGTGACCTGTGTGCTTTTCTAGACACAAGGTTTCCTAACAGTTTGCGTGTTCCGGCTGGCCCTCCCCAGTGCACAAGTATCAAGTAGAAGCTTTGGAATGCACTGTTTCCGGATGTTTACTTTTTAGAAATCACTGTTTGGGTTGTTGACTTGAGTTTCAAGAAATAAAAAAAACAGCCTTTCAATTTTGCCTTGAGGTTGGAACAGAGTGTCCAGCGATTTCTGCCCTCTAGCTCAGCACCATCCAGAGCTTCCGGTGCTGGCGCACATGTCCTCTCTGTGCCTGCCTCTGCAGTAGCCATGGGCTATGGTGGCTACTGGGTCCTCTAGAAGTGACTAGTGCTGCCGAGGCAGCAGTTCAGCCTTCTTTGATTTTAATTAACTTAAACTTAAATTTCCATGCCACACACAGCCAGTGTCACGTTAGGCCCCGCCGGCCAGTTAATCCTTCTGCAGATGAGGGCGCGCATCATGCGTGTTCCTGTCTATTCATCGCCAGCACTAGAGCCAGGGGACTCGTGTGTGCAGCTGAGCGCTCTACCACTGAGCCACCTCTCCCCCAGCTCAGGTACCTCCAGAGTGAGTGAGTGAGTGAGTGAGTGAGTGCAGAGAAAATGTCCCTACCCAAGTTCATACAGCACCTCTTGACCGGGGACCCTGCCTGGGCTGGTCCACACACTTGCCGCCTGGCTTCCCGCTCCTAAAGGTGTTGTTTGCATCAGTTTGGCCTTGATCTTGTCATCGAAACCTAGTGTCTGAGTACTCTGTGCTGAAGTAGATTGAGGGAGGAAAAACCAAAACAAAACAGAAAACCAAAGTGCTCTTCCGTCACCTGTAGGTTGAGGGGTGAGCACTGAACCCCCAAACATTAGTAAGTTTTGCACAGCAGAAATGCATTTTGCCACCCAAACCCGTGCTCCCAGTGACTTACTTATGCCAATGTGAGCCAAGCGGCAGAGAAGCAGGTCAAAGGGCAGAGGGCAGGTGGATAGGCTCCTGCTTCTGGAGACGTTTTTCTTCTTGTCCTCTTGGCTCTGACTTCCCTGCACTGTGTAGGCGGATGCCGTATTTCGTTGTGATCTTGGTCCCTGCAAGTGTGTGCAGATATTAAGAATCACTGCCGGACTCACCACATGACCCCTTGCCACCCACACACTGGGGCCACAGGACCAGGTGGACCTTGCCACGTGACCTCTTAAGTAACTAGGAGGCAAAGCTGTACGTGTCCCTCCAAAGCACACCACGACTGCTCAGATCAGAGGCACCCCGCTCCTCCAGGCCCTCGGTAGTCCGGAGCCCTATGAGGAACAGCCCTTCCAAGCGTGGATCCCAAGAGAGAGGCACGGATCAAGGTGGACACACATCGAAGGTGCTTGGGGAAACCAAGGGCATGGCGGGCAAAGCAGGACCAGCCAGGAAAGGGAGGAAGACGACCAAGGTGCAACCTCCACGTCTCCAGAGTGACCCCAGGACCCCAGGGTGGTTACCAGACAGGCATTAGGTCTCAAAATATGTCTCCATTTGAAACCAGGGAATGGGGAGCCAGCTTGACAAAGGCTGCCTTGTGGGCCCTTAATCCCTGTGTACTGAGACTGTCCGAGAGGGCAGACGTGGTTGGAAGCCAAGAGCGGTCTCTGACTAAAGTCCCGAGAGGGCTTCAGGCTAAAGTGACAGAGCCTGTGTGGACTCTGGCAATGCCCACCAAAGTCTTGCTCTAGGCCCCTGCAATCACCCCCACCATGCTTCCTGTGGGTATTAAATGTGTCAGAAGACTGGGTGAAGGGCACCCAGATAGTGATTAAGTGATACCTCTGGTTATATTTGAGGGTCTACTGTCGAACCAGTAAACCAGATGAGTGAGACCGGTGAGCGAGTATCACCAAGCCACTACCTGTGGGCGCAACAGGAGGCCTCGTTCTCTCTCTGTCTGATGGCTTGAGTAGGCTCCTGGGTCGGGTCCCACCCTGCCCCTTAGGCGTTCACACCTGGGCTGGAACGTGGGCTAGCTCTCCGGCCACCAGCAGCTGCAGGTCCGACTCACAGCAGCAGATCATGGCATTTCCCAGCTCCACAGCTGCCTGATCTGTCCATCACAGAAATCTCTTCATGTACAGAAACATGCGTTGAGTGTGTACACATGTGCGTGTGCATCTGCTCACACGCCTTCCGCCCAGCCCTGGCTGATGCCACCCCCACCCTACACCACACCAGCCCCTTCCCTGGTGTCTTCCTGGGGGACTAGAGAGCTTCCAGGCAAACGGATTTTCCCCCCAAACAGTTTTTCTTCCATCAGATCACATTTGGCTCTCAAGAATTTGAAAGGAAAGGGGTGAATGATGACCAAAAGACTCTGGCCAGGCCAGTGGGAAGCAGGGTCCACTCTGGGGGAGGCTGAACAGTTAGGGATACACCAGATGCACAGACTAGGTTTGTGACTTTCTTAAATCCAAAATGTTGTGACGCCTACCTTCTCACAAGCAGCACTCCATCTGAAGTGCCTGCCCACTTCGCAGTGGGGTGGGGGGTGGGGGGTGGGCAGGAGCGCTGGAATCCCGGGTGACACTCTGATCCTAGTGAAGAGAAACCAGCTGCAGACCCCTCTCTTTGTCTCCTCATTTACTTCCTGCCTTTCAAAGCAGGTGCCCCGAAGGCTCTGTGTGGGGCACAGGTGCTATTTTGAAGGTGACATAAAAGCTTTCTTGGTAAAGAAATTGCTTTGTTCCATCTGGAGGCTCCCTGCCTTTGAGAGAAGAGAGCCTGATGAGCTATCATCATCCCTCTGGTTTGCAGAGATGAGGCCAGACAGAAAGGAGTTCCGCGTCCCTCTGTTCCAGGGACACCAGCCCAGCCCTGTAGAGAGGGACTTCAAGGGTTTCCACATCCACAGTTACCTGACATCCCAGGACTTCTGTAGGATGGGGAGCCCAGAGGCTGGCCTGGGGTCCATGCAGAGAGAGAAGGAGCCCAGAGGGCTACATGGGGTCCATGCAGAGAGAGAAGGAGCCCAGAGGCTGGCCTGGGGTCCATGCAGAGAGAGAAGGAGCCCAGAGGGCTACATGGGGTCCATGCAGAGAGAGAAGGAGCCCAGAGGCTGGCCTGGGGTCCATGCAGAGGGAGAAGGAGCCCAGAGGCTGGCCTGGGGTCCATGCAGAGAGAGGAGCCCAGAGGGCTGCCTGGGGTCCATGCAGAGAGAGAAGGAGCCCAGAACCTGGCCTAGGGTCCATGCAGAGGGAGAAGGAGTCCAGAGGGCTGCCTGGGGTCCATGTAGAGGGAGAGGAAGCAAGGTAGGCAACAGCCTGTGGGGGAGGCTGGTTCTGTAGTTACAAGGCTGTGAAGGTTTACCAGTTAATGGAGACTAGAATACTCAACACTATGTGAAGGTGCATTAAAAATGAAAAGGTCCTGTGATGTTTTAATTGGTGTTGAGATCAGGGCCCCAGAACCTAGTAATTATGCGTGTGTGTGATGAGTGTGTGTGTATGTATGTTTGTGTGTACATCTTTGTATGTATCTGTGCGTGCACAGGTGTGTGTGTGTGTGTGTCTGTGTGTATGCCTGTGTATATGTATGCATATGTGTGTATGTGCATACGTGTGTCTGTGTGTATATGCATTCATCTGTATGTGCACGTGTGTGTGTGTGAGAGAGAGAACATGTGTGTGGGTGTGCATGTGTGGGAGAGTGTGTACATGTGTGTGCCTCTGTGTGTGTGTGAGAGAGAGAGAGAGAAAGAGAATGTGTGTGGGGATGTGGGGGAATGCGTGCACGTGTGTGTGCCTGTGTGCCTTCTGCCTTCAGGTGCTCCCCCAGCAGGTAGAATTTCACTTCCTCCAGGACTGTCATGACAGGAACGAGGTGATTTTTACCCTAGACCACCCCTTCACCTCACACAAGGGACCTGTGAAAACCGTGTTGACTTCAGCTTACCCAGGTGGTCTAAGCTTCCTGCCACCCACATGTAAGATAGACACACAGCTGTCCCTTGGCGCCCGTGGAGGCCGCTGCCAGGGTAACACCCCCCCACCCCACCCCCCCGCTCCGCGCATTATACCACATTGTTCTGTGTTCGATGACAAGAATAAAACACTGTACCCATTTGGTACACACACAACCAGGCCTAAGTGCGAAGCACCTAGGAAAGGGGTAAAGCAGGGCGCACCGGGGCCTTGAGACCGCGTGCAGAGGTGACGTGAAGCAGAGCCAGGCGGGGTGTCTGTCTGTCCCAGGGAAGCCAGCCCAGCGGCTGACTCAGAGCTTTCAGCGAGGCGCTCACGCAATGACAAATTCAGGAACTGTTTCTTGGGAAGCTTGGCGGAAAGCCCTGTGTGTCCTTCTGAAGAAGGGCCCACGCTCGGGCTGAGGTGTGGCCACCGCTTGATGGCTGCCACGTGCCCTGCCAGCCTAGCTCTCCGCCATCTAGCCCCACAGCTGGGGGAGCACCTGCTCCGGGCGGCCCACAGTGCCGGTGACATGGAGCTCCCTGTTCTCTGCTTGTCTTTCTTTAAAAGAGCTCGGTGGCTTTCTATCTGGGTCGACTCCTGCTGAGGAATTCCATTTTTAGAATCCTCTTAGAGGCTTGGGCTGGAACTTTCTTTCTTATCTAAAATAAGAAATAGCCTGAGGTGAGACTTTGGGTGACATTCAGAGACCAAGCGTGCCTCTGTCCTGCCTCTGGCATGCGGCACACGTGTGTGGTAACTGAGGGTTTCCATGTGCACGTCAGCATGGTGGCCCTGGGTTCTTCGGCAGACCAGTGTGTACTTGTGACATTAGTGGGTAGGAAGTATTAAAAGAAGTCAAATTTTTGCAGGCTGTGGTGGCTCATGCCTTTAATCCCAGCACTCGGGAGGCAGAAACTGATGGATCTCTGTGAGTTCAAGGCCAGCCTGATCTACAGAGTGAGTTCCAGGACAGCCAGAGCTACAACAGAGAAACCCTGTCTCAAAACAAAAACAAAAGTATTTATAGTTAGGTCTTCCCACCACAGGCCTAGCTTCCCTCATAATATCCTTCTAGAGATATTATTCTGAAGCGTCCTGCCTCAGAGACCCACAGTGCTCCTTTGTCTCAGTGGTTTGGGATCTCACAAGCGTGCCCCACCCCACCATGCGGCCACATTTGGAGGACTCTGGAGTTAGCAGGGTAACGGGCAACGGTGAGCAGAAGCGGCTCTTCTGGCGCACGGGAGTGCGTTCCTGTTGCACACTGTGTGTGCACGCGCGCATGCGTGTGTGCTTGCGTGTGCACTCATGTGAGTGTGTGCATGCGTATGTGGAGAAAAATGTAGCCCAGCAGTCATCTAAAACTATCATGGAAGCCCCCACATTCAGGGGGCTCTCTGCAGCCAGAGCCGGAGTCCCCCAAGCCAGCAATTACGGAAAACCTGCGTGACCCCAGGCTTCCCGCCGATGGGGACAGGCAGCCTGTGGACACCCTAACAACACTTCTGTGGGTTAAGCCCTCTTGCAGCCCCGTTCTAAACTGTCCAGCCCTCTTTCTGTTACCATAGCAACACAGATTACATGATAAACAATTGAAGAGGAAGTATGGAGGACCGCTACCTGCCCTCAGACCTGTCACTGCTTTTCTTGGTCATGCTGTCATGGGAACGTTCTCCTCCCCAGACCTTAGTGCAGCAAATAACACCTGACCGCCCTGCAGGTGGTCGTGGTACTAACGTGGCACCGGCGGGCTCACCGCGGCACCCATCCGAGGCCCATGTGCAGGCCAGCTGAAAGACCCGTCTCTAGTCCTGGGGCCTCCGCATCTTTACGCCCTGCACCGGCACGGCCAGTGTGGATGGTCAGGGCTGACTTTCTGCGTCCTTCCTGAACAATCTGCCCTGCCTCACTATCCTACAAAGAGCAAAAAGCAGAACCACTCCGCCTTGGCTGGAACCAACTACACGAGAAGCAGAAGGCTCCGGAAGGTGGCGCCAGGCTTGATCACCCTCACATGAGAGACGGGGCTTCTGAATGCACTTCCAGACACTGAGGTGAAGGAGCATCGAGGGCCAGGGCGGGCTGGGGGCGTCCTGAGCGGACAGCTGTCCAGCGGTGGGTGTCCAGCGGCTCTTAGCGCAGAGTCATCAGCGCTCCACGCGTCTTCACAGAAAGGAAGGGACGAGGCGTCCCCATCACCAATGGAAACAAGTGTGGTCCCCAGAGCCCTGGCCGCCCCCGTGGTACACAGTGTTCCCACAGTGATGACCTCACAGTCGGCAGCCTGCGCCTGTCCAGTCCTGTGGCCCCCATGTGGAGGTCTATTCAGGATGTCCTCATGGTTTATTCCGCCTCTGATAGCGCCAGAAACGAAGCCTTCCGGGAAGGCCTCTTCTCGTGATGTGACGTAGCTGTCACTCTGCCTCAGCTGCCTCCCTGCCCACCATTCTGTGCTTGGGGAGAAGGTGTCAGGGGTTCCCATGAACTGGAAAGCCAAGGTTGGTA
>JAMJFZ010004022.1:0-88507 GCA_026225945.1 Cricetomys ansorgei
ATATTGAAGTCTTAGATCCATTTAGACTTGAGGTTTGTACTAAGTGACAGATATGGATCTATTTGCATGCTTCTGCTTCAGACATCCAATTAGACCAACACCACTTGTTAAAGCTGGTTTCTTTTTGTCATTGTATTCATTGGCTTCTTTATAAAAGATTAGGTTTCGTAGGTGTCTGTATATATATCTGGATCCTTTATTCAGTTCCATTGTTTTTCTTGTGTGTATTTGTAACAATACCATTCAGTTTTTATTACTATGTCTTTATAGTACAGATTAGGATCATGGATGTTAATACCTCAAGAAGTTCTTTGATTTTCAAGATTACTTTAGCTATCCTGAGTTTTTTTATTGCTTTTCCTAATGAAGTTGTGTAATGTTCTTTTCATGTCTATAAAGAATTATATTGGGATTTTGATATGGATTGCATTGAATTTGTAGATTACTTTTAGTCAAATGGTCATTATTAGTATGTTAAAATACTACCAACCCAAGAGCACGGAATATCTTTCCATCTTTTTGATCTTCAATATCCTCTTCATGGATGTAAAGCTTTTGTTATTCAAGTCTTTCACTTGCTTGGTGCCCAATACCTTATGTTATTTGTAGCTATTGTAAAGAATATTTTTTGAGTTATTTCTTTCTGTGTCCATTTGTCATTTATATATAAGAGAGCTACAGAAATTTTTGAGATTATCTTGTATCCAGCCACTTCACTGAAGTTGTTTATTACCTATAGGAATTCCCTAATATAGTTTTTGAGGTCATTTATATGAAATATTATATAATCTGCAAATACGAATATTTTGACTCTTTCTTTTGAATTCATATCCCTTAAATCTGCCCTTTTGTTGTCTTAAAGATCTAGCTAGAACTTTAAGTACTATATTGAATATGTAAATGTGGATGGAACAGCCTTGTCTTGTTCCTGATTTTAGTGGAATTAATTGGAATTTCTCTCCACTAAATTTGATGTTGGAGTAGGGTTTCTGTTAATTGTCTTTATTAAGTTTCAATATGGCCTTTGTATCTCCAGTGTTTCCAATGGGTTTATTATGGAGTTGTTTGATTTTATCAAAAGCTTTCTCACAATCTAATGAGATGATCATGCACTTTTTTCTATCAATTTGTTTATGCCATGTCACTGCATCATAAATCACAATCATAAAGCACTGACTGATTTTAATATGCTAAACTATCCTTTCATCTCTGGGATCATGCCTCCTCAATCATGGTGGATAACCTTTTTTAATGTTTTCTTGGATGTCGTTTGTGAATATTTGAGTATATTTGCATTTATGTTCATAAGAACTATTGTCATATAATTCTCTTTCATGGTTGAATCTTTGTGAGGTGTTGGTATTAGCGTGACTGCAGTCTCATAGAATGAGTTACACAGAGTTCATTCTACATTTGAGGAACTTTGGTGTTAACTCTTCTTAAATGTCTTATAATTATGAGCTTAAATCTTTAGACTCTGGCCTTTTATTATTTTAAGTCCTTTACTGCTCTCTTTTATTTTCTTGAGAATTATAGATCTGTTTAAGTTGTTTACCTGATCTTGATTCAATATTTGTGGTGGTATCTCCAAGAATATTTTCATTTCTTTTTGATTTTCCTTTTCTGGAGTACAGGTTTCTAAGGTACGACACATTGATTCTTTGGATTTCCACAGTGTCTATAGTTATATCCTCTTTTTTCTTGTTTTATTGATTATACATTTTCTCTCTGTCTTTTAATTAGTTTAACTGGGGGTTTGTCTATCTTGTTGATTTGTCAAAGAACCAGCTCTTTATTTCATTGATTCTTTGAATTGTTCCCTTCATTTCTATTTTGTTGATTTCATCCTCAGTTTGATTAATTCTGGACATATTCCTTTTTGGGTATACTTCCTTCCTTTTGTTTTAGGTCCTTCAGATATGCTCTTAATTTGGTAGTATATGAAGTCTCCACTCTTATTTGGTAAAAAACTTTGTACTATGAATTTTCCTTTATCATAGCTTTATTGGTATGTTTTAGAGTCATTTTCATTGAATTCAGGAAATTCTTTAATTTCTTCCTTTATTTCTATCTTGATCCACTTGTCATTAAGTAGAGAGTTGTTGAATTTTTATGAATTTGTAGGCCTTCTACTGTTGCTGTTGTATAATTTGTGCATTAATCAATGGTGATCTGATAGGATGCAGGGGCTATTTCAGTTTTCCTGTCTGAATTGAAGATTGCTTTGTGGCCAAGAATATGGTCAAGTTTTAAACTGTTCTGTGAGATAGTGAGAAAAAGATGTATTCTTCTATGTGCGTTAAACATTCTGTAAATATCTGCTAGGTCCATTTAATTTATTACCTTTGTTATTGCCAATATACCTCAGTTATTTTATTTTGGATGGCTTGTCAGTCGTTGAAGTTGGGGTATTAAAATCTCCCACTTTCAGCGTGTAAGGATCAATGTGTTTATTTAAATTTTCCATTGTTTCGTTTACAATTTTTGGAGCCCTTTTACAAATTTTACGTTTAGATGTGAAGAATGTAATCTTTGTGGATTTTTGGTTTAATGGATATGAAGTGTCCTTCTCCATGTCTTCTGATTAATTGTTGATATTAGAAATGGCTACAGCAGCTTGATTCTTAGGTCCATTCGCTAGGTAAATCAAATGATTTACACTGAGGTAATATTTATCTTTGTGGTTGAGGTGTGTTTCATGATGCTGTTGAAGGCTGGATTCTGTTTTCAAATCCGTTCTATTACTCTGTCTCTTTTTCTGAGGAAATTTACAACATTAATCTTGAGGGTTATCAATGAACAATGTTACTTAGCTCCTGTTATTTTGTAGTTATTGTTGATTTGTGTGTGTGTGTGTGTGTGTGTGTCCCTTCTTTTGAGTTTGATGTAAATTTGTGTAAGTTGTGATGTAAGTTTGGTGTAAATTATTTTCTGTGATTTCCTGATTGTAGTTAATCTCCTTGGTTTGAATTTTTCATTCTACTTCCTCTGTGGGTGGGGATTGTAGATAGGTATTTTTAGAATTTGATTTTATCATGTAATATTTTGACTTCTCAGTCTACACTTGACAGAGTTACTCGGAAATAATATTCTGAGCTGGCATCTGTGTTCCCTTAGATTATTTAGTTTTCTATGTTTATGGTTAGACATTAAGGTAACCATTAGGAAGTTAGGTGTAATTCTAATAGATTAACATTTCTATGGTATTTGTTGTTTTCTCTTGTTACTTTTAGAATTCTTTGTTTATTCTGTATGTTCAGTAGTTTCATTTGTATGTCGTAAGTGGAACTTGCCTTTCTGCTCCAGTATAATTGGTATTCTTTAACATTCTCGTACTTTTATAGGCATCTCTTTCTTTATAGTTGGGAAATTTTGTTCAATGATTTGTTGATTTTTTTTATCTGTATAAACTTTCTGAGTTATTTAAGTCCTCATATGAACTAGGCAAACACTCTACCACCTGTGGTAAGTCTATAACAAAATTGAGTTCGTGTCTTGAAACTTGTTTGGAAAATTATTTTTAAATATCCTGTCATCAAGCTTAGCAGCAAAAGCCTTTACTGCTTAAAGAATATTGTTTGGGGGGACACTTCCCTTCAGATGTTGCCCACTTTGGTGAGTGTCTACAGCTGCAATTACTCAGCTCTCCCCAAGCCCACTTCTCTGAATCTGAGGCCAATATCTGCTGGAAGTACAGGCCCTCGTGATGTTGTACAGATAGCTGATAAAAGCCCAGATTACACAGCTGAAAGGAATGCAGCTTCCTTCACAGCCACAACTCTTATTTCCCACGATTACATGCTGAAAATAGAAGTGGAATTTATGTTTCTATCACTTCTTTCCATTAATGATTCACAATGATATAAATGTCAAAAATTCTGGTGCTTAAAAAAATCTGATTTCACAGTAATTGAACACCATTTGCTGTCATGACCATATGCCACTGAGACATTGATGGTAGCTACATGAGGTTTAAGCCTAGTAAAAGATAGACAGATAAAAATAGAAAGGAATATGTGTATATATCCAAAATAGAGACACCACATGTCATATATAGCTGATGGGCCTTATATGTTCAACTACAAATGGAATGAGAATTTTTTTTAATAAATTATGTAACTTGCTTTTCATTCTTTGGATTTATTCATTTATTTATTTACTTTTGTAACAAGGCATGATATATTCAGTGCTAGGCTTCACTTTATTCTGTATATGTGACCACCCTTGAAATCGTGATCTTCTTACCTCTCTACCTTTCCAGTGCTAGGGTTAAATGTATGTTCCATGACACATAGTCAGCTCAGTGCTGGGAATCAACTTCAAAGCTTTGTGAATGCTAAGCCTGCACTGAGCTACTTGCTCATCCCACATTTGTGAATCATTTTAATTTTTATGAATTTATGTTTGTTTATGTTTGTTTTTCTGAGTGAGCATGTGCCATAAGTATGTGACAGAAGAGACCAGACGTGAGCTCCAGAATCCCTGCAGCTGGAATTAAAAGCAGTTGAGAGACAAGTATTGTTGGTACTGGGTACTAAATTTGGGTATTCTGAAAAAGCAGAAATTATTCTTAACCATTGAATCACCTTTCCTGGCCCACCTTTTGACTCTCGATGGCCATAGTTCACTGAATATTGAAACTGTAGCCTTGCTTTAATATACAGCCAGATGAACATCAAGACAAATGATATTTTCTGTGACTGATTTTCTTTATTTTTGTTGGTATCTAGTTTGTTCTAAGATGAAAATGAATTCTTCACCTAGCCAATGGTTCAAGGTCAGATACTTGATGTGTTGCGCGGGAAAGATTGAAGTCTTTAAAGCTAAGAAGATCCTTCCTAGGTTGCAGCCATTCCCTTGCTGTGAGACACAGGTCTATTATATAACTCATTTTGCAGTAGAAAATTCAATACAGTAGATGAAGAAATGTTGTGAGATACACTAAAAAATCCTTTCCTTCATGGATTACTGTAGGACACACCTTTTAATTACAATTAAACTTCATTAATCACTAAATTAGTAAGGCAGAGTTGGTCATACTGTTAATGTGCACCATTGCATTCTGTATAATGCAAAGATCTTTGTGACAAATTACTATTGTTGACAACATTATTGAATGTGGAGGTTGTTTCCCATCTTTTCAGAGCAATCATAGAGATATCAGAGGTATAGAGTTGTAATGAAAAATATAGACACTTAATATACTCGTATAATCTTCTCTTTTTGGAAAAGGGTTTGCATAGATTGCATTTTTCAGCTCAGTTCCAGATGCTGTTTATTCTGAAAAACTTGAATATTGGCAGTAGATAAAAAATATGCTCAGGTTAGACAGGTGTCTCAACAGTTGAGAGCACTGATTTATTCTTCCAGGGTACCTCAACCACCTTTTATATCTATGCACAAGCAAACATGTAAACCAATACTCACTTCCCCCACATGTGTACACACACACACACACACACACACACACAGGTTTCGATTGAAATTAATAGAGTTTATAGGAAAAAATCTTGCTATTTTCTCCTAGTATGTCAAACTTTTTTATCTTCAAGCTGTGGATTGAAAATACTGTTTTGAAGATGAATTTCTTCTTTACTGATGCATCCTGTCAGTCAGAATTTCTATACTTCCCTTCTTCATTTTGGAAATACTTCACCTCCACTTATTTCAGTATGTTCACTTGCTTCCCAGCTCTAAATTGGGTTTGGGAAAAAGACAGTTAGAAATGGAAATGGGATTTCCGGAATATACCACCTTTCTCTCCCTTTATACTGAGACTATTTTTAATTAAAGTATTATGCATTATTACATTTAACATCTAAAATTGTTGCACAACAAGTTTTTGCAAAACATTTATTTCACCATTACATACAATGCAATTAACACATCTTATAAAGTGAGAAATTATCCTTTACCATCATCTACAAACCAAGTTATGTTCAAATTCTGTGATAATCATAAAAATGCCTTAGAAAAATAACTGGTTTGTATTAAGAAAATCTAATAGCTGTATACATTACACTTTTATTTGATATAGAAGCTTAGTATGTAGCCCTAGCTTGTCTGGAATTCCGTATGTAGACCAAGTTGCCTTGAAACTCACATAGCTCCATTCCAGTCTGTCTATTGACTGCTGTGACATGGGCCACTGCAAATCTAAACACTGTTATCATTAGGTCTCTTAAATGTTAATTGCTCCCATACATTCATATCCTAAACTCCCCTGAAAGTCATGAAGCCCAGGTCTCAACTCACTTTGGTATTGAAAACAAATTTGAAATCCTGATTCTTTGGATTCACCTCCAGATTACTGCAGTTCAAGCAAGTTCCATCTTGCTTAGGTCCCTTTAATCTCTCTTCACATCAGTTTTCTTGCTTCCTTTCATGCCATGAAAAGAACTCAGGGAAGTTGCCCTCTGGCGCACTTTACTTTCTGAATTAGTCTGATTGCTCCAATGCAATGGTGACTAACTTGGTTCCTATCCACTATGTTTCTTATAAAGTGTCAGTTGGACACTGCCTTGCTTGATTCAATGGTTTGGGGAAACACGATTTCTTAGGTAACTCTACTCTGAGTTATTCACATCAGTAGGCATATAGTATCTGTTATTCCTTCCTTCATTGGTCAGATGGATCCCCATGTGGAGATTCCAATACAATATTCTTGAAGATGTTGGTTTTTCCTTTACAAAAATTACCACAAAAGTCAAGATTTCCAGTAGACAGCTGCAATCAGTTTAAGATTGCCTTCCAGGCATTGTTTTCCGTGTTTATGCAAGCCTTCTCAAGATGATTTCTAATTGGAGATGGAAGATGTAAACTAAAGCCTATTTGTAATCCAGGGTAGGAGCTGTAGTTCAGAGAGCCCTTGAAGTGACTATTGGGCATGTGTACTCTTTTATTTCCCTAGAGAGGAATCTAAGATTTAAACAATGAAGAATAAACAGTAGAGTATGGAATGTATGTACTTGATATACAACAGAACATCTAATTCTTCCCCTTCCATTTATTTGTCTTTGGTAGATTTTCCCATGCAGTCGCAACTATCGACAGGTTCCCAGGTTGATGCTTGTGTAACAGAGAATAGGAACCTTTTAAACTGTGCTCTGTTGGCTTATGTGTCTGAACAGAGAAGATCTTTGATTGCTAAACATGTGGACAGCGGCGCTGATCTGTAAATTTGTTCCATAGTCTGCTCCTTATGAAACCTCTGAGCAGTTTGACATGCAAGTTCTTCAGTTGTCACAACAAAGAGGCTCTCTGAATTCTGTTTGGTACAAAGATAGGACAGGATATCTCCAAGGAAGCAAGACTTTGACCTTTTTCTCTGGGTATCACAAAAGATTTCAATAGTGAGGAGATAGCCTCTGCAGTTTTCAGTTGTAAAGGAGGTGGAATTAGGAGCCCTATTGGATTATGAAAGCATTTTCCAAATGTAAATGCCAATTTACTATGATATCAGAGAGTAAAGTCTTTTCTTCATTCCTGTGGCACAAAATCTATGGGAGCATGGGAATTTCTGAGGATGGACGTCATTTTATTTATTGTTTATATTTGTGTGTGTGTGTGAGTGTGTGTGTGCACATTTGTGTGTGTTTCTGTGTTTGTGTGCTAGGAGAAGTATTCAAACTAGTATGTACTATGCCTTGTCTGAGTTTTAATCCTTGTAGGACTTCTATTTTCTGAGTAGTAGCAAAGAGCACAGGGGTAGATCTAGTAGAGAGGGACATGGAAAGAGCTGATATGGTAGAAGGGGGAAAGACGATCTGGATGTATTGTATGGGGTTAGAGAAAACAAATTAAATACTTAAAAACATGCCTAATGAATATGGTGCAAAAAAGGCATGAATAATAATGACAAACTTTTTCTTTTCTGTTAATTTTTATAATAAAACTAGGTACTGGTGGTCGACATAGTTTATTTGGTCTGCATCAATTTTATGTTTTATTTAATAAATCTATGCTAAAAAGAAAGGAAGAACCATATATATACCAACTTCACTGCATTGCACCTTACTGCTTGGGTCCATTTCCACTAATAAAGGAGGATATCTGGGGATATGAAGAACTTGTTTTTAGTCGAGTTAGGAGAAGCTGACTAAGGTAGAGGCTTGAAAATCTGGATTATTCTCCAGTCTGGTGGTATTGGAGTAAGAAATATGTCCAAGAACTCATCAAAATATTGAATAGAAAAAATAAATAGTTCCCAACTCAAACAGAAACATGTCCTGTGGATAAAGTAAAGATATATATACTGAATTGTCATGAGTAGGTGGGGCCTTTGTAGCACTAAGAATAATAGTAGATTGTGACAACTTGTGCGATTATAATGGTTGCCTGGCAAACCCAATGTGATTCTTGTGGTCTCTTATCTGGAAAAGCATGGACAACTAAGATGTAATGTTTTCTTTGGGTATGTTACTTTCCAAGATCAGTATCCTCTACAACTTTTCATTTCAGTGTATGATGGTGGTGATTTTTCCAATCAAGCCACAGCCTAAGCCCTGGAATCTGTTCTACAGCTGGCAGTAGAATCAAAGACAGGGATACCTGCTGACATAAGTGCAATATGTGGAAAAACTAATCAATATGGAGTAGGAAGCTAAAGATATCCATAGCAGGGTGAGTTTTCTATTGAGTACATTTCTTTATCAAGATTTGAAG
This sequence comes from Cricetomys ansorgei, assembly GCA_026225945.1. Taxonomy (NCBI): domain Eukaryota; kingdom Metazoa; phylum Chordata; class Mammalia; order Rodentia; family Nesomyidae; genus Cricetomys; species Cricetomys ansorgei. Next base: position 8,665 of record JAMJFZ010004022.1, read on the forward strand.
CTATTACTTTGATTAGTTTCTGGTTAAGGAGAGTTGTGTTTCATCTTCTATGGAAGCTGCTCAACGTCTTCTAACTGTCTGTAAATCCTTAATTCACAGTGTCATAACTACATGAGAAAACTGCATTGTGGCTCTCACTTCAGCTTGTATTACAATGACCTCTGAGGGTCTTGCACCAATGTTAAAGTCAGGTGTTGCTGTTGGATATTGAAAAATCTTGATTATGCCCTCCATGCCCTGAGTCATTGGTTTTCTTTCTGAGGTTTCTGGACTCTATTTCTGCTAAGAATTGGGTTTCCATTCTTTCTATTAATGTTGTTCTAGGTCATTAATATTAAACCATTACAAGTAGCCAATGCCTCAGTTATTTTGAAATAGAATGCTGTACAACCTTTAATATTACCATCGTCCCATTTATTCTATCTGGGAGATTCATCTCTTTCCAGAATAGCCTAAACTAACGACTGTGTACTCAGTTGAGATTCATTTTCTGGCAGCAAATTGAGGTTTTGTTCAAAGGACGGTCCAGTATGTGGCTATAATTTCAATGTAGCATGGGTTTCTACATAAATTAGTGTAGTGAGCTAGAATATTTTTGCAATGCACACTTTTTCTAGTTTTCACATCACAGCATGTGATGAAGGGAGACTGCTCCCTGTATGATAGGACATGGAGACATTTTATCTTAAGATTTCAAGGGAATTTAATACATAGTGACCCTCTTGTTTAGTTGAGTCTCCCGAGGTCAGGAAGTGTCTAAAATACCATACCAAGTGCTCAAGAAAACACAATCTCTCAATTCCATTGTTATCCCTGCTTTGAACTGATGTAAAAGTGTAACAGCCCAGTGATAGTGTTTTTTAGGTAGGTTGCACAGAAATGGAATTGTGGCCTTGCATTTGGAGGCCCACGGACCAAACAGTTCTGAGGTAGGGAAAGTGACTTCAAAGGCATAGATATTCTAATATTCTGGAAGGCTGGAGCCACATAGCTCTCACAGCTTTTTCTAAGAAGTGCTCAATAGGAAGTTATCCTGTCATTTAGGAAGTCAGGCATCACAAAGCTCTGGCAGCTTTGAGGCAGGGATGCTTCTCCAACTGATCTGGAATGTTCCAATGTAACAACTCCTCTCAGCTCTGCTCACCTCTTCTCTGCTCTGATGGGAGAACTTCCCTAGTGTTAAAGCTCCAAAGAGATATTCTAACCTAAATGAAATGGTCAAGCTGGGTTTACATGTTCTTCTATGCTTCTTCTCTTCTATTCTCTTTTCTTCTCTTCTCTTCTCTTCTCTTTCTCTTCTCTTCTCTTCTCTTCTCTTCTCTTCTCTTCTCTTCTATTCACTGCTTGCTTTCTTTTCTCCTTTCATGGCTGTCTCCACTTGTGAGAAAGGCCACAGCCAAAATTGTCCTCCCTTGGGAGTAGAGTACGTTGTGCTGTCCATTATATAATGTCCCTGGGGTGAGGAGCATCCCAGAGTGGCCTCTGTTTGTAGAATTATTTTTTCCCTTACTTGGCCAGCCAGGAGAGGGTAAAGGATCCTAGCTTAGAGCAATGACTTTTAGTTGTGCCACTTCTTTGCTGATTTGCCAGGTTGAGCCCCCTCAGCCAGCTTTAAATGGGGATCCTGATAGTCCTAGGGTGAGCTGTCCTGTGGTGGTTTTGAAGTCCCAGAACTCCCCAGCGTAGCATAGCTAGACTTCATCAATGGAGAAATTTAGTAGCTCCACAGTGGTCAGCTGGAAACTTTGGGTCTCATGGTGGTCAAAAGGGGGTGGCTGGAGACCCAGAATCCCTTGCAGAGTATGAAGTGAGCTAAGCAGCAGCTCCAAATGGCAAATATGCCCAGAGTCAGAGGTGGCATCTCCGGAGGAATACCAGGGCAGGAGTCATTGGTGAGTCATATGTGCTCCATCATGCTCCAGCCTGAACAGCCATACATGCTTCTGAGTAGAACCATGGGTCAATACCCGCCTTGCAGACTTGGTAATAGACAAGGTGGTTGAAGGTCTTCTGCAGCCACTTCCCCTTGTGGGAATTGCTTTGCTGCCTCCTTTCTTATTGTGGTCAACAGGGATGTGGCCCACACATAGGCCTGGCAGGCAGTAGGGTGACCATGTCCTTGTGAGTCTGCTTGTTGGAACATGAAGAGCAGAGACGGTGCCCCTCTGACCCCCTTGGCTCAGCCCTGGCCTAGTCCAGGTAACAGTAGGTGATGCTCAGAGGGCCCTGGCTGGGACATGCAGGCTCATTCTCTACTTTCAACTGGCTGCTGCTGCCCCTTGGCGGCTGGAACCGAAGCACACATGGTGCCTTACCCTAGCCCTGACCTGCGACAGGCTCCATCTTCTCTGCCTGGATGCCTGGGAACAATTTTAGCCTCTAGATATCAGGATTTAGGCCAAACGGCCCAATACCTCAAGAGGACCTCTTTCCTGAGTGGAGCCTCTCTCTGACCTTCTACTTGAAATGCTCTGAGCCCATTCAGGAACATGGCTGCCTCTGGTGCCCAATGCGAGCAAGGTCCCCTGGGCACCCAGGGGTCACTGGCCTTGAATGAGCCCCTTGTGCCTTGCCATGCTGGGTTTTCACAGGGTAGCATTGGTAGGGAAATCTTCTAAATTTAGAAACAGACTTCCTTGCTGACTTCTAGATGGCCTCTGACCAGGCTCTTTCTGAGTGGTTGAAGTCCAAAGTTGGGAGACAACCTAATAGAATCCAAGATGTTGGACCCCATGAAGAGAACTGAACATTGGTTTGTTGAAAGTCAGAGGAGGTCAAAGTTCTTCGGTAGCAGGGAGCAAAACTTCTTGAACATCATCATCCTCTCCATCCTAGACAAACCTCAGGTACTAGGATGCCAAAGAAAGCCTAGTCTAATAGGAATCAGTCACACTTCACATGTGTTATATTCCTCCAGCTGTGTTTAGCCCACAGGACTTGACCTGGTTCCTTAAAAAAATTTCCCAAATGATGTGGTAGTCCTGATTTATCATAGAGATTCTTCAAAGGAGTTTATGATGCCAAAATGTTTCCACTGAGATATCTAAAGGTCTCACAGACGTTTAGAATCCAAGCATTCATTCCCATAGTCGGCAATGAACTTTAGTTCCTAGTGGTGACCAGACATAAGCTAAGAGCATGTGAGTTGGCATTAGGCACGTGTCCTAATGGAACTCACCATAGATTGCAGAAGTAAATAATCATGGGCAGTTTAGGAAAACCACTTTCATTTAAGTAGAGGGCTTGAGGAGATGGAGGGAAAGAATAAGAATAGACTATATTTATGAGACAGTTTGGAGAGTAAGAAATCATAGAAGAATAATACTTTCACAGTCAATTGTTAGTTTCCAGTCATTCAGAATTAACCAGTGGCCTTATGAATGCAAGCCTGTCCCTGATCCAAACACCCAATTCCTGAGTTTCAAGGTTGAACAATCAAAGTTGTTGACCACTTTGAGAAGAAAAACATGTAGAAAAAAAAGAAAGATATATTTTTTTCTTTGGGTAAACTGCCATAAGGTTTTCAAAGATAAAATCAAAAATCAGGTATGATAGAAGGTGAAAAATACTTCAAAAATTTTAAAAACTTGCACTTGTCATGTATATTCAGTGAGTTGACATTTTTTTAATTGCTTTTGCATTAATTTCATTTCATTGATGTTGCATACTATAACAGAATAGATTGTAAGAGGAAGGCTCTATGCCCCAGAGATCCCTGATAGTGCTAGAAAAGATGCTTTGGGTAGCAGTCATCGTGGTCATGTCAGAGTTGTTTGGGAATGCCAGGTTTTTTGTGAAAGAGAGCACCTTTAGTGCTCCACCTCTCAGCACAAGCTAAAGTGGTCATAATATCTGGATGTGCCCATGTACTGCTGTGACCAGTTATGGCTCAGTTAATGAGACAAGTTACATGGCAAAAGTACGAACGGTGGTAGGAAAAGTTCTGTGCAGTGACTGCCATGGTACTGCTGAGTACTCAGAGCACTCAAAGCCTGAAGGAGCTCCTTTTGCAGCACCAGAGAAGCTGACTCCAGGATGCTTGACAGACACGTGGAAAATGGAAAACAATGTTGGGAATGTCTCCATGAGACAGGAAAAATGGTATTTTTCTAGGGGCCAATGTGGACAGTCTAACCCCATGGAGTTGGATCTCTATAGACTCTCAGCTCTTGGAAGGAAGCGTATTTCTGTGGTAATGAAAATTATTTCCCAAGTGAACCTGGTTTGTCATGTGTTTTCCTGACAAGCCTACCTTCTCACGATGAACTGACTATGACTTTTCATATATGAGAGGATAATAGATGGAGAGAGCAAGCAAAGAAAGAGAGGAGACAGACACAGAGATGGATAGAGACAGAGACAGAGAAGGAGAATCTCTGTGGTGCTCGTGGATGGTTTTTGGAATTGTTGCTATTTTTGCCTGTAGCCTGGCAGTCAAAACCATTCTCACATGACACCCTATGGCCAGTTATTTGTGTTCCTTGAGTGTAGGTCACAGGAGATAAAGGAAGAAGGGAACCACCTGAGAGTTTCTTTTGAGGATGCAGGGCTGCAGATTGCTTCAGGCTTTCTGATGACACAAGTCCAAAATGTATCTTCTCCTTTGAATATCTATTATCCCATTGGTTCCACTTGAATCTTATCAGAGAGCTCTGAGTTTGATGTGTTCTTTGCCTTGGCCATAGGTAGATGGATGTCCACAGAAGTCACAGCATAATACAAATCTGAGATTGACTAGGGATTTAGAGAAAGAAAAGAAAACCAGTTATCCTGAGTGGATCCTATTTGGGTATTTTAGGCAGAGAAGAGGAGATACGCTGGGACTGACGTGGAGATTGCTCATAATGATTGCCTGCCAATTCCTTGGTTGTCGAACGAAGCACATGGCCTAATAGGCAAGGTAACAGGTGATACATGATATTTCTCCTTTTGACACATTCTTGTCCCCATAACACGGTCCTGGACAACCTGTGTCTATAGTCGAAAGGTGGGTACACCCACCTTATCCTATATGGCAGGGTAGGTACCTACATGGATTCATTGTCAAGAAGATTTGAGGTTTTTGGTAGCCTTACTCATCAAGCATCAGACTCAGTGCTTAGACATGAGTGACTGGATTCTCAAAGGTATATACAAAAGCCTCTAATTTTGTCCATTGTCCATTACTAAGACTTCTTCTGCTAAGTAGAAAGGCAATTCTGGGCATAAGTACTGATTGAGGCAAGTAATTGCCTTTTCTGATACTTCTGACTATCTTCCTATGCATGTGGAGTTTTGTAATACTACCACCATACTGACTTACCACCCCATGGACTTCTAGGAAGGGCTTCCTTGGCAGACTTCCTTGACCTGGAAGCTTGGTTGTGGCCAGTGTCACTAAGCTTCAGCACACCCTACTCTGGATTGGCACCTTTAATGTTCAGTCATGTAGGTGTAGTCAAGGAGAACTCAGTAGGATCTCTTGGCTGACCCAAGTTGGGATGTCCTGGTTAAGCTACAAGAGGACAGTGTCCAGCTCTTGTTTCCTATTCCATGTTTTTGTGTTAGAGGCTACTCTACTGTGATACAGATTGGCATGGATTTTCTGGAGCATTCCCTTGGGTGTCTAGGCTGCACCATCTGAACCTCCCCAGCACCCAAAATTGAGTGGATTACCTTAGAACACTGCAGGTGGGGAGGTTCTATGTTCTGGGTTCTGTGACTCACAGTCCCTGAAACTACCTCTCAACCTCATCCCCACCCACCCCTGTCTGAAACATTCTCACCTACCTGAATGCCCATAGGACCTGTTACCATCCTCTGCGATGGACTGCATCTAGAGATCCATCTCTGGGCCAATATTGGTGTATGAGTTTATCTGCCTCTTGAAGTCTGGAGATAGCTGGTTTGTGTTGTATTTTTGCACAGAAAAGGAGAGAAGAAGTGCTCCCATGGCATGAATTATTTAGCATTTTGGTCCACATCTATTGTTAAGTGGAATGATTTTGCTGATCCTGCCAGCAGGTATCTGAGCATCTCTGTACATTCCCAACACCCTAAGCAGCACCTCTGGTCCTGGCTGGACATGACTCCCTTGGGTCTCCTTCAGCCTTATTGGCACAAGTGAGGTATGTAAGAAAGCAGGGTCCAGGTGATCCTTGACCCTTGAGGCTGAGTCCTGCCCCAATGCAGGCCAGGTGCCATGAGGGTTGTCATACCACAAGCAGGAAGCACAACCTCCCAGGTCTTGAGGTAGATGTGTCTGTAAGGATTGGGGATCTCTTTGCAAGGGAATCTGAAACTGAGGCTTCATCTGGGTTTAGGCAGGGAAACGTATTCCACAAGCCATGGTTCATTAATGTCATCCATAGGCTCCTAAACTTCAGGTGAGAATCAACACTAGCACCCAGACCTCACTTCTTGGACCCCCATACGCTGCCAGCATCTCTTATAATCTGTGATCAAAATGTCAGGGCCACATACGCATTGTGGTCCTGTGAGTTTTATCCATTTCACTCACCCTTACCATCCTTAGTCTCTCATCTCACCTCTCTTTCTGCCACTTCTCTGTATTTTCTTTTCTTTGTTATGTGTTCTCTTATGAACTTGTCTGCAGGTATAGTTCATGGACCCAGACCTATCAGAGGTCAATTAAAAATTGTCTGGGAAAGACAGTTTTTTTTTTAGGGGAGACACTTCAGGGAGCCAAAACTAAGCACAAGCTCATGTAGGCATAGTGTCTGGATTCTTGATTGGATTGTTGTGAGTTCTTGTTTCTCAGTCAATTAGACCAGGATATGGAAACAGTATTGAAGGTGACAGAACTACTGCCTGGGAGTGAGTAGTCTGACACAACTGAGAACTCAAATCAGGTCCAGCCTGAGGGACTGCCCTTTCAGCATCAGAGATGCTACCTCGAGGATGTGTGACAGAGAAGGAAAGATGGAAATCAAAGTTGATCTCTCTTCTGGAGGAAAGGAAAATGGTCTTTTTATGGGCTTTCATCCCCATGGAGCAGGGACTCTGGAGGCTCTCAGTTCATGGAAGAAATGTTTCCTTTGGGATAGTGGAAATCATTCCCTACTGAATAATGTATATTATCTGGTATCCAAACAGGCATATCTGCCCTGGATGTTTTAGCTTTGAATGTATACATGACATAGGGAGATAGAGAGGCTAAGAAAGAGATTAGACGGAAGGTGATGGGAAGATAGATAGATAAGATAAAGATACAGAGACAGAGAGATAGAATGAGAGAAAATTGCCTGTGAAATTGTTGGTATATTTGCCTGCATCTTGGTGATCAAATCCATTCTTCCACATAACAGCTCTATGGCCTCTCACTCCTGTTCCTTGGTTCTAGGCCATTGTAGAGAAGGGGTAAAGAAAGCATGATAGTTTTCTGTGAGGATGTCTTACTTTGCTATGAAGTTGCTGTTTAGGACAGCGGTGTGGTTGTGCTATGGGCATCCTGTAGGAACCAGTAAGGACAATGTATTTTGTTTTGTGTCTAGATGCCAGTAGATCCACTTGAATCATTTCAGAAAACTCTGAGTTACCTGTGTGCCTATCCCTGGAACATTAAGAGAAATGTCTTCAGAGGACACAGAATGATCCATATTTGAGAGCACCTTGGGGATTTTAGAGAAAGAAAAGGTAGCCAAGTATCCTGAGTGGTGCCCTCTTGTTTGGGTGTAGTGTGAATTGGTTGTTGGACTGGGGAGAGGAGATAGGTTATGACACACCTAGAAATAACTCTATAATAGTTTCCTGACAATGCCAGGAGACAATTATGATTGGGTCTAAGCCCACTACCAATAGGCCAGGGGGTAAGTAGGATGAAATGTCTATTCTTTACACATATCCTTTCCCCAAAACAGGGTCGTTCATTGCCTGCTTCTTCAAGTGAAGTTGTAGGTGGATGCTCCTGATTTCTGGTGGCTCCTCCAATGGATGAACTTTGGGAGCATCCATAGAACTCAGATGGAAGTATTCCTGAAAGCACCAGCTTTGATCCATGTGCAAGAAGATGAAACATTGGGGTGGAATTTCTCATCACCCATCTAATTCAGGGGTCAGTCCTGAGCAACTGGATTATCGAAGGTACACACAGACGCCATTTTGCTTTGCCATTTGTTCATCAAGGGTGTCTTCTTTTACTATATTGGAAGGCAGTTCTATTCCTATGACCCCAATGAGGTTGAAGTGCTTCCTGAGGCTTCTGCCCTTCATCCCATGTAATGCAGCTATTTGAAAACACTATCTTCTTCATGTAAGGGCTCAGCTTTAGCCTAGGATGGCTTTCTTGTTAGGTAGCCTTTACCTAGAAGCTTGGTTATGGCCATGGTCAGCCAGTGTTATCACACCCAAATGTGGCCTGGAAGCTTTAGTGATCACCTTGGTGTATGGAGTAAAGTAGAATGCAATAGGATTTCTTGGCAGACCCAAGTCAGAATTTCCTTGCTTGGCCACAAAGCGGCAGATTCCAGTCCCTGGTGCATATGTCTCTTTTTTTGTATGTGTCTTCTCTTTTGTGTTACAGATTGTCATGTGTTTTCTGGAGCATCCCCATAGAACTAGGAAGAATTTTCTGAGCCTCCCAGAACACTGAATGGAGGAAAGTGTTTCAGTGAAATACTGTTGAGGTCCCTATGGTCTGTGCCCCAGAAGGGCTGAGCCTAATAAACATCTATAACCCTGTTCCTGCCCTAACCTCCACCTTGAACCCCCTCACCCACCTTCAATCTACACCCACACAAAATTTCTTGTATCTCCAGTAGCTGATTGTCCCTAGAGAGCCAACCCAGATGACTAAAGATGTTGAACAATTCTTTAAGTATTTGTCAGCCATTTGAGATTCCTCTTTTGTGAATTCTTTGTTTATATATGCACCTCATTTTTAATTAGGTTATTTGTTTTGTTGACATCTAGTTTCTTGCCTTTTTATTTATTTTGTACATTAGGTCTCAACTGTAAGTAGAGTTGAAGAATATCTTTTGTCATTCTGTAGCCTGCAGTTTTTCCTTATTGACAATGTCCTGTTTCCTTACAGAAGCTTGTCAATTTCCTGTGGTCCTCTTATTAATCTTTCATCTTAATTTCTGACCTTGTGGTGTTCTGTTCAAAAAGTTACCTCCTGTGCCACTGCTCTCAAGGCTATTCCCCATCAGATTCATTATATCTGGTTTCATATTGAGATCTTAGATCCATTTTGACTTGAGGTTGGTACTCAGTGATAGAGATCTATTTGCATGCTTGTATCTCTGACATCCAATTAGACCAGCACCATTTGTTAAAGCTGCTTTCTTTTTGTCATTGTTTGTCTTTGGCTCCTTTATCAAAGATTAGATGTCCCTAGGTGTCTGGATGTAAATCTGGAACCTTTATTCAGTTCCATTTTTTGTCATGTGTGTTTTTGTGACAATACCAGTCAGTTTTTATTGCTTTGTCTCTGTAGCACAGATTGGGATCATGGATGTTGATAACTCTAGGAGTTCATTTATTTTTCAAGATTATTTTAGCTATCCTATGTTTTTTTGCTTTTCCATATTAAGTTGTATAATGTTCTTTTCATGTCTCGAAAGAATCTCATTGGGATATTGATAGAGACAGCATTGAATCTTTAGATTACTTTTAGTGAAATGGCCATTTTACTATGTTAATACTGTCAACCCAAGAGCATGGGCCATCTTTACATCTTTTGAGACCTTCAGCTATATTCCTCAAGTATGTAAAGTTTTTGTCATTCAAATCTTTCACTTACTTGGTTTCCCAAGATACCTTACGTTATTTAAAGCTATTGTTAGGAATATTGTTTCTGTTATTTCTTTCTCTGTCCATTTGTCATTTATATATAGATGAGCTACAGAATTTTTTGAGATTATTTGTATCCTGCCATTTCACTGAAGTTGTTTACAACCTGTAGGACTTCCCTAATACAGTTTTTTAGGACATTTATATATAATATTATGTCATCTGCAAATAAGGATATTTTGACTTTTTCTTTTGAATTCATATCCCTTTAATTTCCTTTTGTTGTCTTATTGATCTAGATAGAATTTTAAGTACTGTATTTAATATGAAAATATGGATGAAATAGCCTGGTTTTGCTCCTTTTTTTAGTGGAATTGCATCGAAATTCTCTCCATTTAATTTGGTGCCTGCAATAGGCTTGCTGTTATTTGCCTTTATTGTGTTTCGGTATGGCCATTGTGTCCCCAGTCTCTCCAATGGGTTTCTTATGAAGGGATGTTTGATTCTGTCAAAAGCTTTCTCACAATCTAGTGAGATGATCATGTACCTTTTTTCTATCAATTTGTTTCTGCAGTGTCATTGCATCATAAATCACAGTCATACAGCACTGACTGATTTTCTTATGTTAAACCATCCCTTCATCTCTGGGATCAAGCCTCCTCAATCATGGTGGATATTCTTTTTAATGTTTTCTTAGATGTGGTTTGTGAATATTTTATTGAGTACATTTACATGTATGTTCATGAGAGCTATTGCCATATAATTCTCTTTCTTTGTTGAGTCTTTGTGAGGTTTTGGTATTAGCATGACTGTGGCCTCATAGAGTGAGTTTGTCAGAGTTCATTCTGCATCTATTTTAGAAGGATAACTTGAGGAATTTTGGTATTAACTCTTCTTTAAATGTCTGATAATTCTGAGCTTAAATCGTCTTTTATTGATTATAAGTCCTTCACTGGCCTCTTCTATTTCCTTGAGAGTTATAAGTGTGTTTAACTTGTTTATCTGATCTTGATTCAATTTTTGTAGGTGATACCTAACATGAAAATTTCCATTTCTTTTGGATTCTACAATTTTGTTGAGTCCAGATTTTTAAGGTATGACCTATTCATTTTTTGGATTTCTACAATGTGTACAATCATATCCTCCTTTTTTCTGGTTTTATTGATTTATACATTGTCTCTCTGTCTTTTCATTATTTTATCTAGGGGTTTTTCTATCATGTTGATTTTGTCAAAGATCCATCTCTTTTTTTCATTGATTCTTTGAATTGTTCCCTTCATTTCTATTTTGTTGATTTCAGCCTCAGTTTGATTAATTCTAGATATCTACTTTTTTTGGTATACTTCCTTCTTTTTGTTTTAGTTCTTTCAGATATGCTTTTAATTTGGTAGTTTATGAAGTCTCCACTCTTTTCTGGTAAACTCTTTGTACTATGAATTTTCCCTTTATCATAGCTTTTATCATGTACTGTAATTTTGGGTGTCTTTTAGAGTCATTTTCATTGAATTCAGGAAATTCTTTAATTTCTTCCTTTGTTTCTGTCTTGATCCACTTATCAGTAAGTAGAGAGTTGTTGAATATCCATGAATTTTAGGCCTACTGCTGTTGCTGTTGTATATGTTCTGCATTAATCAATGGTGATTTGATAGGATGCAGGAGGTTATTTCAATTTTCCTGAATATATTGAAAATTGCTTTGTAGCCAATAATGTGGTCAATTTTTAGACGGTTCTGTGAGATAGTGAGAAAAAGATGTATTCTTCTGTGTGGGTGAAACATTGTGTAAATATCTGTTAGGTCCATTTACTTTATACCATTTGTTAGTACCAATATATCTCAGTCTTTTTTGTATGGATGGCTTGTCAGTCGTTGAGGGTTGGGGTATTGAAATCTCCCACTATCAGAGTGTGATGGTCTCCCACTATCAGTGTGTGAGGGTCAATGTGTTTATTTAAATTTTACATTGTTTATTTTACAATTGTTGAAGCCCTTTTACACAGTTTAGGGGTTAGTTGTGAAGAATGTCATCTTTGTGGATTTTTGGTTTAATGGTTTAATGGTAAATCCTTTTCCTATTCTTTACTCTCAGGTAATATTTATCTCTGTGGTTGAGCTGTGTTTCCTGTATGCAACAGAAGGATGGTTTCTGTTTTCAAATCCATTCTATTATTCAGTCTCTTTTTTTTGGGATATTAACACCATTAATCTTGAGGGATATCAATGACCAATGATACTTAGCTCCTGTTATTTGGTAGTTATTGTTGATGTGTGTGTGTGTGTGTGTGTGTGTGTGTGTGTGTGAGTGTCGCTTCTTTTGAGTTTGAGTGTGTGAGATTATTTCCTGATTGTACTTAAAATCCTTGAATTGGAGTTTTCATTCTATTTTCTTCTGTGGGCGGGGTTTATAGATAGGTATTGTTAGAAATTGAATTTATCTTGAAATATTTTGGCTTCTCTGTTTATACTTGAGAGTTTTGCTCGAAGTAATAGTCTGGGCTGGAATCTATGTTCCCGCAGAATATGGTGTTTTTCTGTTTACAGTTAGACATTAAGGTATCCATTAAGAAGTTAGGTGTAATTCTAATAGATTTACATTTGTATGTCATTTGTTGTTTTCTCTTGCAGCTTTTCATATTTTCTTTGCTTTTCTGTATGTTCAGTGGTTTCATTTGTATGTAGAAAGTGGACTTGCCTTTCTGGCCCAGTCTAATTGGTATTCTTTAGCTTCTTGTACTTTTATAGGCATTTTTTTCTTCATTATTGGGAAATTTTGTTCGATGATTTTGTTGCCTATTTTTTTAATCTTTATAATCTTTCTGAGTTATCTAAGTCCTGAAATGAATGAGCCAAACACTCTACCACCTGTGCTAAGTTTGTACAAAATTGAGTTTCTGTCTTGAATCTCAGGGACATTATTTTTAAATAGCCTCTCATCAAGCTTAGCAGCAAGAGCCTTTATTGCTTAAAGGAATACACTAGAAAACACGGCATACTTCTCTTCTGATGTTGCCCACACTGGTGAGTATTTACACCTGCAGTGACTCATTGATTACCATGCCGACCTACCTGAATCTGAGGGCAACATCTGTTGGAAGTACAGTCCCTCATTATGTTGGACAGATATCAGAAAACAGCCCAGATGAAGCAGCTGCAAGGAACGCAAGTTCTTTCGCTCCACAACTCTTAATTCCCATGGTTAGATGCTGAAAATAAAAGGGGAATTTATCTTTCTATCACAGCTTCCCAGTTATGACTTCTTAATGAAATAAATGTCAAAAATTCTGGTGCTTAAAAAAATCTGATTTCTCAGGAATTAGAACACCAATTGTTGTCATTATCATATGCCACTGAGAAATAGAAGGTGGCTACGTGTGATTTAAGCCTAGTAAAACCTAGACAGACAAAAATAGAAAGGACTATGGGTATATATCAAAAATAGAGACACCACATGATGTATACTGCTGAAGGACTTTATATGTTCAAATACACAGGAATGAGAATTTTTTTAAATATACAAAAATTTAACTTTTTTTATTGTTTGGATTTATCCATATATTTATTTACTTTTGTAACAAGGTACCATATATTCAATACTGGCTTTCACTTTATTATGTAAATGAGATCGCATTTGAATTCCTGAACCTTTTGACTCTACATTTTCAATGCTAGGGTTTAAATGTATGTGCCATGATACATTGTCATCTCAGTGCTGGGGATCAACCTCAGAGCTCTGTGAATGTTAGGCCTGCAGTGAGCTACTTCTTCAGCCCACATTTGTGAATCTTTTTTTTTTATGAATTTACATTTTGTTTACGTGTGTTTTTCTGAGTGAGCATGTGTCATATGTATGTGACTAAAGAGACCAGAACTGAGCTCCAGAATCCCCGCATCTGGAGTTACAAGCAATTGAGAGCCAAGTATTGTTGGTGTTGGGAACTAAATTTGGGTATTCTGGAAAAGCAAAAATTATTCTTGACCATGGAGCCACCTTTCCTGGCCCATTTTCTGACTCTTGATACCCACAGTATACTGGATATTGAGACTGTAGCCTGGCTTTAATGTACAGCCAGATGAACATCAGGCCAAATGACATTTTCTTTGGCTGATTTTCTTTATTTTTGTTGGTATATAGTTTGCTCTAAGATGGAAATGAATTTTCCACCTAGCCAATTGTCCAAGGTCAGATACTTGGTGTGTACCAGGGGGAGGAGTGAATTCTTTAAAGTTAACTAGATCCTTCCAAAGTACCAGAATTGCTTTTGCTGTGAGAACCAAGTCGTATTATATAACTCATAGAAAATTCAAGACAGTAGATGAAGGAACATTGTGAGATACAGTGAAAACTACTTTCCTTAATTGATTCCTCTAGGACATACCTAGTAATTAAAATTAAACTTCATTAATGATGACATGAGCAGAGTAGAGTTTGTCATACTGTTACTGTGCACCTTTGCATTCTGTATAAAGATCTCTGTTACAAATTACTATTGTTGACAATATCATTGAATGGGGAGGTTGTTTCCCATCTTTTCAGAGTAATCATAGACATACCAGAGGTAAACACTTGATAAGAAAAATATGGACAGTTAATATTCTGGTAAAATCTTCTCTGCTTTCTAAAAGAGGATCCATAGATTGTATTTGTCAGCTCAGTTCCAGATGCTGTTTATTCTGAAAAGCGTGAATATGGCATTAGATAAAGGTTAGAATGATTGCTCAGCAGTTGAGAGCACTGATTAGTTTTCCGGGTTACCTCAACTGCCTGTGTACACTAGTGTACATGCACTAGTAAACATGTCCAACTATCTCACTTCCCCCATATGTGTACAAACACACACACACACACACACACACACACACACACACACACAAGTTTGGATTGAGATTAATAGAATTTGTAGAAAAAAACTTTCTATTTTCTCTGCGTATCTGAAACTTTTTCATTTTCAAGCTGTGGACAGAAAATACATTTTTGAAGATGAACGTTCTTTTTTGATGTATCCTGTCACTCAGAATTTCTATATTTCCAGTCTTCGTTTTAGGAATACTTCACATCCAGGTATTTCAATATGTTCACTTGCTTCCCAGCACTAAACTGGGTTTGGTAAGAAGGACTGTTAGACATAGAAATGTGATTTTTGGCATATAGCAACTGTCAGTCTCTTTAAACTGATTCTATTTTAAAATTAAAGTATTGTGCATTATTACATTAAATATCTAAAATTTTTGCACAATTTCCATTGAAAAACTGTGATTTCACATGTACATTCAATGTCATTAACACGTTATAAAATGAGGAAATATCCTTTACCATCATCTACTAACCATGTTATGTTCAAATTCTGGGGTAATCTTTAAAATGCCATAGAAAAATGATTGGTTTATTTTAAAAGAACCTAACAATCTGTTTCCATTACACTTTTATTTGATACAGGATCTTAGTATGTAGGCCTAGCTTGTCTGAAATTCCCTATGTAGACCAGACAGAGCTCCATTTCAAATTGCCTAATGACAGCTGTTACATGGGCCACCACAACTCTAAACACTGTTGTCATTTGGTCTCTTAAATGTTAATTGCTCACTTGCATTCATACCCCCCATTCACCTTAAAGTCATGAAGCCCAGGCTAGTCTCAACTCACTTTGTTGTTAAAAATAAACTTGAATTCCTGATTCTTCTGTATTCACCTCCAGATTACTGTAGTCAAGCAAGATCCATCTTGCCTAGGTCCCTTTAATCTCTCTTCACATCAGTTTTCTCGCTTCCTTTCTTGCCATGAAAAGAACTCAGGTAAGTTGTCCTGTGGCGTACTTTACCTTCTGAATTAGTCTGATTGCTTCAGTGCAATTGTGATTAACTTGGTCCCTATCCACTATGTTTCTTAAACACTATCATTTGGACACTGCCTTGCCTTGATTCAATGGTTTGGGGAAACACGATTTTGTTTGTAACTCTTCTCTGAATTATCCACATCAATAGGCATACAGTATCTTTTATTTCTTCCTTCATTGCCAGACGGGTCCCCATGTGGAGAATCCAATACAATATTCTTAACGATTTTGGTTCATCCTTTACAAACAATTACCACCATGGTCAAGATTTCCAGGAGACAGCTTCAGTGTTAATATTGCCTTCCAGGCATTTTTTTCCCTGTTTCCCTGCCTTCTTCTCAAGGTGATTATTATTGAGAGATAGAAGACCTAGACTAAGGCCTACTTGCAATCCATGGTAGGGGCTATAGTTCAGAGAGCCCCTGAAGTGACTATGGGGTATGTGTACTCTGTTATTTACCTATAGAGGATTCCAAGATTTAAAAGATGAAGAATAAATAGTAGAGTAAAATATGTATGTACTTGATGTAAAACAGAACATTTACGTCTACCATTTCCATTTATTTGTCTATGGTATATTGTCCCATGCAGTCACAACTATTGACAGGTGCCCAGGTCGTTGCTTGTATAACAGAGAAAAGGAATTTGTTCAAGTATGCTCTGTTGGGTCCTCATGTGTCTAAGGACAGAAGATCTTTGATTGCTAAACATGTGGATAGCAGCTTGTCTGTAAATTTACTTTCATAGCCTGCCCCTGATGAAACCTGTGAGCACTTCGACATGCAAGTTCATCAGTTATCATCAACAAAGGGGCTCCCTGAATTCTGATTGGTACACAGATAGGACAGGATATCTCCAAGGAAGGAAGACTTTGGCCTTTTTGTCTGGGCATCACAAAAGATCTGTATAGTGTGGAGATAGCCTCTGCAGGTTCACTTGTAAAGGAGGTGGAGTTATAAGGCCTGATGGATTTTGAAAGCATTCTCCAATGAAAATGCCGATTTCCTAAGATATCAGAGTTAAAAGTCTGTCCTGCATTCATATGGCACAAAATCTATGGGAGTATTGGAGTTTCTGAGGATGGATGCCATTTTATGTATTGTGTGTGTGTGTGTGTGTGTGTGTGTGTGTGTTTGTGTTTGTGTGCTAGGAGAGGTATTCAAAACAGTATGTGCTATGCATTGTCTGAGTTTTAATCCTTGGGGGACTTCTGTCTCCTGAGTAGTAGTAGAGAGCACAAGGGATAGATCTGGTAGTGAGGGGAGATGGAAGGAGCTGGGAGATATGGTGGGAGAGGGAAAGATATTCTGGATGTATTATATGAGGTAATAAAAACAAATTAAATACTTGAAAACATGCAGAAATAATGTGGTTCAAAAAGTTGTCAATAAATATGAGAAAGTTTTTCTTTTCTGCAAACTTTTATAATAAAACTAGACCTGGTTGTAAACCCAATTTACTTGATCTGCATCATTTTTAAGTTTTATTTATTAAATCTATGCTAAAACAAAAAGAGTAAATATACAAATACCAACTTCACTGAATTGCACCTTACTGCTTGAGTTCAGTTCCACTAATGAAGGAGAATATCTGGGGATATGTGGAACTTGTTTTTGTTCGTGATGGGAACAGCTGAGTAAGTTAAAAGCAAAAGAATGTTGTTTAGTCTCCAGTCTGGTGGTATTAGAGTAAGAAATATATCTAAGCGCTCATCAATTTAATGAATGGCATAGTAATGCATTCGCTTGGTTGGATGATATACTATTTTTTGTAGGTAAAAGTGTGATAGGAAAAATAAATAGTTCCCAATTCATAAAGACACAAGTTCTGTGGATAATATGAAGACATATATACTGAAGTGTCATGAGTAGATGTGGTCTTAGTAGAGCTAAGAACAGTAGAAGATTGTGATAACCTGTGAGATCATACTAGATTCTGGTAGTCCCTTCTCATCTGGACAACAAGCATGGGACAGTTAATATGTAATATTTTCTTTGGATATGTTACTTTTCAAGATCAGTATCCTCTACAACTTTTCATATCAGTATATGCTGGTGGTTATTCTTCCAATAAAGCCATAGACCAAGCCCTGGAATCTGTTCTGGAGCTGGCAGTAGAACCCAAGATAGGGATACCTGATGACATAGGTACAGTCTGTTGAAAAGCTAATCAGTATGGCGTAGGAAGCTAAGATATCCATAACAGGCTGAGTTTTATATTGGGTAAATTACTTCATCAAGATTTGAAGCTATTTCTCAGATTAGTTCCTGGTTAAAGAAGTAGGCATTCCTTCTTATATGGAAGCTCCTCAACTTCTTCTATCTGAATGTCTCTGAAAACCTATAATTACCACATGAGAAGACTGCATTGTGGCTCACATTTGAGCCTGTTGTCCCAATGACCTCAGAGGGTCCTTTACCAATGTTAAAGTCAGGGTGTTGCAGTTGCATGTTGAAAAATCATGATTATGCCTCCATGCCCAGAGTCACTCGTTTTCTTTCTGAGGTTTCTAGGCTCTATTTCTGCTAAGAGTTGAGTTCTATTTTCTCTATTTTTGTTGTCTGTGGTTATTAAAATAGAGCCATTTCAAGTAGCTAGTTTCTCAGTTACTTTGATATAAGAAAGCTGTACATCCTTTAATACTACCTCTCTCCCATGTATTCTCTCTGGGAGATTCAACTCTTGCCAGAATAGCGTAAAGTAATGACTGTGTACTCATTTGGGATACATTTGGTGGGCAACAAACTGACATTTTGTTCAGAGAATGGCCCAGTATGTGGATGTAGTTTCAATGCAGCATGGGATTCTACAAAATTTCCTGTAGTGAGACAGAATGTTTTAGTGTTGCACACTTTTTCTGGTTTTCACATCATAGCATGAGATAAATGGAAGCTGCTTCCTCTTTAATAGGACATAGGGACATTTTATCTTAAGATTTCAATGGAATTTGATACAAAGAGACTTTCTTGTATAGTTAAGTCTCCTGAGGCCAGGAAGTGTATAAAATACCTTACCTAGTACTCAAGAAAACACAATCTTTCAATTCTATTGTTATGTCTGCTTAGAACTGATGTAAAAGAGTAGCAGCCCAGTTATATTGTTTTTATGCAGGTTGGACAGAAATATAATGTGGCCTGGCCTGTGGTAGCCCAGGGACCAAACAGTTCTGAGGTGGGGAAAGTGACTTCTAAGGCATGTCATTCTGACATTCTGGAAGACAGGAGCCACAAAGCTTTCACAGCTCTTTGGAAGAAGTGCTCAATTGGAAGTTACCCTGTCATTCAGGAATCTAGGAGTCACACAGCTCTGGCAGCTTTGAGGCAGTGAAGACTTCCCCAACTGAGCTGGAGTGTTCCAATGTAACAACTTCTCTCTGCTCTGCTCAACTCTCTTCTGCTCTGAGAGGAGAAGCTCCCCTAGTGTTGCAGCTCCAAAGAGATATGCTAAGCTGAACTGAGATGTTCTAGCTGAGTTGAGGTGTTCTTCTCTGCTTCTTTTCGTCTCTTAACTTCTTTTCTTTTCTCCTATTTATTGCTGCCTCTACTTGGGAGGTAGTCCACTGTTAAAGTTGTGGTCCCTAAGGAGTAGACTACAGAATATTGCTCATTATAAAATGTCCTTGGGGTGAGGAGGACCCCAAAGTGGCCTGTGATTGTTTAGATTTTATTTTACCTTTCTTGGCCAGCCAGGAGTAGGTGGAGTTGCTTAGAGCAATGTGTATTAGTTGGGCCATTTCTTCGCTGTTCTGCCAGGTAGGGACTCCTCAGCCAGTTTGGAGTGGGGAACCTGATAGTCCTAGGGTGAGCTGTCCTTTAGTGGTCTGAAGTCCAAGAGCTCCCAGCCTAGCATAGCCTGACTTCCACAATGGGGAAATTTAGTAGCTCCATGGTGGTCTGCTGGAAAACTTGGGTCTCATGGTGATCAGAGAGGGAGATGGCTAGGAACTCAGAATCCCCAGTAGTGTTGGAATTGAGCTAAGCAGCAGATTCAAAAGGCAAATATGCCAGAAGCCAGTGGTGGGATCTCCGGAGAGACCCCAAGGCCAGGAGATGTTGGTGAGCCATGGGCACTCCATCATGCTACAGCCTGAACAGCCATGCATGCTGGTGAGTATAGCCATGGGTCAAGACCCGTGTTGCAGACTGGGTAATAGGCAAGGGGCTTGAGGGTCATCTGTAGCCATTTCCCCTCTTGGGAATTGCTTTGCTGCCTCCTTTCTTGCTGCAATCGACAGGGATGTGGCCTACACATAGGCCTGTCAGGCAGTACTGTGGCCGTGTCCATGTGTGTCTGCTTGGTGGAACAAGGTAGGTGGAGATAGTGCCCCTCTGACCCCCCTGGCTCAACACTGGCCCTGTCCACTTATCAAGAGGTGATGCTCAAAGGGTCCTGACTGGGGCCCACAGGGTCATTCTCCCCTGTCCGCTTGCTGCTGCTGCACCCTGGCAGCTGGAACCCAAGCGCACATGGTGCCTCTCCCCAGCCCTGACCTGTGACTTGATCCATATTTTCTGCCAGGATGTCTGGGAACAGTTGCAGCCACTAGCCATCAGGATTTAGGCCAGCCAGCCGGGTTCCTCAAGAGAATGTCTTTCTTGAGTGGAGCCCCTCTTTTACCTTCTACTAGAAACACTCTGGGCTCATCCAGAAA
The DNA here is from genome assembly GCA_026225945.1 of Cricetomys ansorgei. Lineage (NCBI taxonomy): Eukaryota > Metazoa > Chordata > Mammalia > Rodentia > Nesomyidae > Cricetomys > Cricetomys ansorgei. Next base: position 28,878 of record JAMJFZ010004022.1, read on the forward strand.
CATGGCTGCCCCTGGTGTCCAATGTGAGCTGGGTCCCCTGGTCACCCAGGGGTCACTGGCCTTGACTGAGCCCCTTGTGCCTTGCTCTGCTGGGTCTTCACACAGTAGCATTGGTAGGGAAGTCTTCTGAATTTAGGAACACACTTCCTTGCTGACTTCTAGATGGCCTCTGACCAAGTTCTTTACCTGTGGTTGAAGTCCCGAGTTGGGAGACACCCTAATAAAATCCATGATGTTTGACCCCTGAAGGAGAACTGAACATTGGTTTGTTAAAAGTCATAGGAGGTCAATGCTCTACAGTAGCAGGGAGCAAAACCTCTTGAATATCATCATCCTCTCCATCCTAGACACACCTAAGGTACTAGGATGGCAGAGAAAGCCTGGTCTAATAGGAATCAATTACTATTCACATGTTGCTAGATTCCTGCAGCTGTGTTTAGCCCATAGGACTTGACCTGGCTCCTTCAAAAAGTTTCCCAAATGATGTGGTGGTTCTGATTTAGCAGAGAGATACATCAAAGGAGTGGATGATGCCAAAGTGTTTCCACTGCAATATCTAAAGGTCTTACAGACTTTTAGAATCTGAGCATTCATTCCCATAGACAGCAATGAACTTTAGTTCTTAGTGGTGACCAGACATAAGCTAAGAGCGAGGGAGTTGGCATTAGGCACCTGACCTAAATGAACTCACCATAGATTGCAGAAGTAAATAATCACGGGCAGTGTAAGAAAAAAACTTTCATCCAAGTAGAGGGCTTGGGGAGATGGAGGCAAAGAAGAAAAATAGCCTATATTTATGAGACAGTTTGAAGAGTAAGAAATCATAGAAGTATAATACTTTCACAGTCAATTGTTAGTTTCCAGTCATGAGGAATTAACCAGTGGCCCTATAAATGCAAGCCAGTCCCTGATCCAAACCCCATTTCCTGAGTTTCAAGGTTGAAAAATCAGAGTTGTTGATCATTGTGAGAAGGATAGCATGCAGGGAAAAGAAAAAAAGGAAGATATATTATTCTGTGAGTAAACTCTAAAAAAGGTTTTCAAAAATAAAATCAAAAATTAGGTATGATATACGGTGAAAAATGCTTCAATTTTTTTTTTAAAACATGCAGTTGTCATGTATATTCAGTGGGTTGACATGTTTTGAATTTCTATTGGATCAATTTAATTTTACGAATGTTGCATTCTGTAACAGAATAGACTGTAAGAGTAAGGCTTTTTTTAATTTCAACTCTGGATCTCATGTGGACCAGACTTGCCTTGAGCTTTTATTAACTGGTTTGAGGACTCTGTTCTGTGTTGTTGATTGGCATAGATCTTGGATATTCTAGAGCATTCCCTTTGGTGTTAGAATCAGCTTTTGTAACTCCCATGTGCCCAGAATTGAGAGTTGTCCATCATGGAAGTACAATAGCTGAGCCCCTGCATTCTGTTTCCCATAGGTCTTGAGCCTACCATCCAAACTTTCCTCTTCTGCCATCACGAGAGGGAATATCTTCACCCACTTGTATTCCCATGCAAACTTGTTGGGATCCCTTGTAATGGACTGCACTTAGAGAGCTATCCCAGATTATTAAGGATTTTGAATGTTTCTTTAAGTTTCTTTTCTTTAAGTATTTTTTTAATGATTACATATAATGTGTAGATTTATTCTGATATAATGCCCATTTTTCATATGTCAGTCCTACTAAACCAGGAGTATGAGATATCTTTCCATCTTGTGAGCTATTCTTCAATTCCCACATTCAAGGAAATAAAGTATTTTTCATTCAAGTCTTCCAATTGCTTGATAAGAGACACCTCAATATACCTGGTGTTGTTTGTAGATATTTAAAAGTGTTGTTTCCCTGAATTCTTTCTCTGTCCATCTGTCATTTCTATATTTGGGAGCTAAAGACTTTTTAAGTTGATTCTGTAGTCAACCACCTCACTGAAGATGTTTATCAACTATAGGTGTTCCTTTTTATAATAATATTGAATATGTATGGAGAGAGGGGACAACTGTGTCTTGATCCAGATTTTAATAGAATTATTTAGACTTCCTCTCCATTTAATTTGTTGTTGGCAGAGTTCTTGCTGGAAATTGCCTGTATTATGTTTAGATACAAAATGCATCTCCAATCTCTCCAATAGGTTTATCATTGTGGGGTGTTGGATTTTGTCAAAAACTATCTTAGGATCTATTGAGGTGACCATGTGAGCTTTTTTTTTCTTTCAGTTTGTTTATATGGTGGATTACATTGATTAATTTTATATGTTGAATCATTCATTCACTGGTCTGCTACTCTTTTACATCAGTTCTAAGCAGGGATAACAATGGAATTGAGAGATTGTGTTTTCTTGAGTACTTGGTAAGGTATTTTAGACATTTCCTGGCCTCAGGAGACAGAACAATACAAGAAGTTCACTATGTATTGAATTCCCTAGAAATCTTAAGATAAAATGTCCCCTTGTCCTATCATAGAGTAAGCAGTCTCCCTTCATCACATGCTATGATGTGAAAACTAGAAAAAGTGTGCATTGCTAAAATATTATGGCTCACTACACTAATTTATGTAGAAACCCATGCTACATTGAAATTATAGCTACATACTGGGTCCTCCTCTAAACAAAACCTCAATTTGCTGCCCGCCTAATGAATCCAACTGAGTACACAGTAATTACTTTAGGCTATTCTGGCAAAAGATGAATCTCCCAGAGAGAATAAATGGGAGTGAGGTATTATTAAAGGTTGTACAGCATACTTATTTCAAAATAACTGAAACATTAGCTACTTGGAATGGCTTAATTTTAATGACCCTAGACAACAAAAATAGAAAGAATGGAACCCAGTTCTTAGCAGAAATAGAGACCAGAAGCCTCAGAAAGAAAACCAATGACTCAGGGCACTGAGGCATAATGAAGATTTTTCAATTTTTGACAGCAACACTCTGACTTTAACATTGGTGCAGGAACCTCAGAGGTCATTGTGACACCAGGCTCAAGTGTGGCCACAATGCAGACTCCTCATGTGGTAAATACACTGTGAATTAAGGCTTTTAGAGACAATCAGATAGAAGAAGTTGTGCAGCTTCCATAGAAGATGAAACACATACCTCCTTCACCAGGAACTAATCTAAGAAATAGCTGCAAATCTTGTTGAAGAAATGTACACAATAGAAAACTCACCCTGCTATGGATGTCTTTAGCTTCCTACTCCATATTGCTTAGTTTTTCCACAGATTGCACATATTTCAGCAGGTATCCTTGTTTTAGGTTCTACTGCCAGCTCCGTAACAGATTCCAGGATTTAGAATGTGGTTTGATTGGAAGAATCACAACCAGCATATACTGGTTGTGTTAAAAGTTGTAGAGGATACTGATCTTTAAAAGTAACATATCCAAAGAAAACATTACATCTCACTTGTCCCATGCTTGTTGTTCAGATAAGAGACCACAAGAATCTTATTGGGATTGCAAGGCAACCATTATGATCTCACAAGTTGTCACAATCTACTATTATTCTTAGTGCTACTAAGGCCCCATCTACTCATGACAAATCAGTGTATAAATATATGTATATCTTTACTTTATCAACAGGACATGTTTCTTTATAAGTTGGAAACTATTTATTTTTCCTATTCATTATATTGATGAGATCTTGGATATATTTCCTACTCCAGTACCACCAGACTGCAATCTAATCCAGATTCTCGTGCTTCTACCTTACTCAGCTGCTCCCATCTCGAATAAAAACAAGTTCCTCATATCCCCAGATTTCCTTCTTTATAAGTGAAACTAGACCCAAGCAGTAAGCTGCAATTCAGTAAAGTTGGTATTTGTATGGTTCTTCCTTTCTTTTTAGCATGAATTGATTAAATAAAACTTAAAAGTGATGCAGACCAAGTAAACTGTGTTGACCACCAGTATCTAGTTTTATTATAAAACTGAACAGAAAAGAAAAAGTTAGTCATCATTATTCATGCCTTTTTTGCACCACATTCATTATGCATGTTTTTAAGTAATTTATTTTTTCTTACCTAATACAATGCATCCGTAATCTCTTTCCCCCTCCTATCACATCTCCCAGCTCCTTCCATGTCCCCTCTCTACTAGATCTACCCTTGTACTTTCTGCTACTACTCATAAAATAGAAGTCCTACAAGTCCTACTTGCTGACAACTGAAGAACTTGCATTTCGAACTGCTCAGAGGTTTCACCAGGAGCAGGCTCTGGAACTAAGTTTACAGATCAGCTGCTGTCCACATGTTTAGCAATCAAAGATCTTCTCTGCTCAGACACATGAGAAACCAACAGAGCACATTTGAACAGATTCCTATTCTCTGTTATACAAGCACCAACCAGGGCACCTGTCGATAGTTGTGACTGCATGGGACAATATACCAAAGACAAATAAATGGAAGGGGAAGAATTAGATGTTCTGTTGTATATCAAGTACATACATGCCAAATTATACCCTTTATTCTTTATTGTTTACATCTTGGATTCCTCTCTATGGAAATAATACAGAACACATGCCCCATAGAAACTTCAGGGGCTCTCTGAACTACAGCTCGTACCATGGATTACAAGTTGGCTTTAGTCTATATCTTCCATCTCTCATTAGATATCATCTTGAGAAGAAGGCTTGTATTAACACGGAAAACAATGCATGGAAGGCAATTTTAAACTGTTGCAGCTGTCCTCCGGGAAATCTTGACCTTTGTGGTAATTGTTTTTAAAGGATGAACCAACATTTTTAGGAATATTGGATTGCACTCTCCACATGGGGACCTATCTATCCAATGAAGGAAGAAATAAATGATACTGTATGCCTACTGATGTGAATAATTCAGAGTAGAGTTACCTAAGAAATCGTATTTTCCCAAACCTTTGAATCAAGCAAGGCAGTGTCCAACTGATATTTTATAAGAAACATAGTGGATAGGGACCAAGTTTTTCACCATTGCACTGAAGCAATAAGACTAATTCAGAATGTAAATTTTGCCACAAGGCAATGTCCCTAATTTCTTTTCATGCCATGAAAGGAAGTGAAAAAAATTGATATGAAGAGAGATTAAAGAGACCTAGGCAAGATGGAACTTTCTTGAACTGCAGTAATCTGGGGGTGAATGCAGAAGAATCAGTAATTCAAGTTTATTTTCAGAAACAAAGTGAGTTGAGGCCTGGGCTTCATGACTTTCAGGAGAGTGGAGGGTATGAATGTAAGGGATCAATTAACATATAAGAGACCTAATTAAAACAGTGTTTAGAGTTGTGGTGGCCCATGTCACAGCAGTGATTAAACAGAGTGGAATGGAGCTATGTGAGTTTCAGGGCAACTTGATCTACATAGGGAATTCCAGACAAGATAGGGCTACATACTAACATTCTATATCAAATAAAAGTGTAATGTATACAGCTTGTTAGATTCTCTTAGTACAAACCAATCATTTTTCTAAGGCATTTTTTAAGATTATCATAGAATTTGAACATAACTTGGACAGTAGATGATGGTAAAGGATAATTCTTCACTGTAAAAGATGTGTTAATGGCATTCTATGTAATGGTGAAATCACTGTTTTGCAAAAACTTGTTTTGCAAAAATTTTAGATATTAAATGTAATAATGCATAATACTTTAATTTTAAAATAATCTCAGTTTAAAGGGAGAGAAAGGTGGTATATTCTAGAAATCCCATTTCTATGTCTAACTGTCTTTCTTTCCAAACACAATTTAGAGCTGGGAAGCAAGTGAACATACTGAAATAAGTGGAGTTGAAGTATTCCCAAAATGAAGAAGGGAAGTATACAAATTCTGACTGACAGGATGCATCAAAAAAGAGAGAAAGTTCATCTTCAAAAAAGTATTTTTCAGTCCACAGCTTGAAGATGAAAAAGTTTGATATATGGAGAGAAAATAGCAAGATTTTTTCCCATTAACTCTATTAACCACAATCGAAACTTCTGTGTGTGTGTGTGTGTGTGTGTGTGTGTGTGTGTGTGTGTGTACACATGTGGGGCAAGTGAGTATAGGTTTACATGTTTGCTTGTGCATAGATGTAAACAGGTGGTTGAGGTACCCTGAAGGAATAAATCATTGCTCTCAACTGCTGTGACATCTGTGTAACCTGATAATATTTTTTATCTAATGTCAATATTGAAGCTTTCAGAATAAACAGCATTTGGAACTGAGCTGACAAATACAATCTATGAAACCCCTTTTAGCAAACAGAGAAGATTATACCAGTATATTAAGTGTCTATATTTTTCATATCAACTATTTACCTCTGAAATTTCTATGATTGCTCTGAAAAGATGGGAAACAACCTCCACATTCAATAATGTTGTAAACAATAGTAATTTGTCAAAAAGATCTTTGCATTATAAAGAATGCAAAGGTACACATTAACAGTATGACCAACTCTACCTTAGTCATGAAATGATTAATGAAGTTTAATTGTAATTACTAGGTGTGTCCTACATTAATCTATGAAGGAAAGTATTTTTCACTGCATCTCACAATGTTTCTTCATCTACTGTTTTGAATTTTCTACTGCAAAATGAGTTATATAAAAGGGCTTGTGTTTTACAGCAAAGCATGTCTGCAACCTAGGAAGGATCTAGCTAGCTTTAAAGACTTTACTCCTCCCCTTGCAACACATCAAGTATCCAACCTTGGACAATTGGCTAGGTGGAGAATTCATTTCCATCTTAAAGCAAACTAGACACCAACAAAAATAAATAAATTCAGTCACAGAAAATGTCATTTGGTCTGATGTTCATCTGGCTGTATATTAAAGCCAGGCTTCAATTTCAATATCCAGTGAACTATGGACTTTGAGAGTCAGAAGATGGGCAAGTAAAGGTGATTCAATGGTTAAGAATAATTTCTCCTTTTCCAAAATACACAAATTTAGTTCCCAGTACCAACAATACTTGACTCTCAACTGCTTGTAACTCCAGCTGCAGGGATTCTGGAGCTCACTAATGATCTCTTCTGTCACACATTTACGGCACATGCTCACTCAGAAAAACACACATAAATAAAACATAAATTCATAAAAAATGAAATGATTCACAAATGTGGGTTGAGCAAGTAGCTCAGTGCAGGCTTCTCATTCATAAAGCTCTGGGGTTGATCCCCAGCACTGACCTGACTATGTATCATGGAACATACATTTAACCCGAGCACTGGAAAGGTAGAGAGGTAAGAGGATCAGTATTCAAGGGTGGTCGCATATACAGAATAAAGTGAAGCCTAGTACTGAATATATTATACCTTGTTACAAAAGTAAATAAATAAATGAATAAATCCAAAGAATGGAAAACAAGTTACATATTTTTAAATTTAAAAAGAAATTACCATTCCAGTGTATTTGAACATATAAGGCCCTTCAGCTATATATGACATGTGATGTCTCTATTTTGGATATATACCCATATTCCGTACTATTTTTATCTGTCTGGCTTTCACAAGGCTTAAACCACATGTAGCCACCTTCAAAGTCTCAGGGGCATGTGGTCATGACAACAAATGGTGTTCAATTACTGTGAAATCAGATTTTTTTAACCACCAGCATTTTTGACATTTATATCATTGTGAAGTCATTAGAGGGAAGATGTGATAGAAAGTTAATTCCACTTCTATTTTCAGTATCTAACCATGGGAATTAAGAGTTGTGGAGCCAAAAAAGCTGCTTTCCTTTCAGCTGTTTCATCTTTGCTTTTATCTGCTATCTTTAAAAACATCAAAAGGGCCTGTACTTCCAACAGTTGTTGCCCTCAGATTCAGATAGGTGGGCTTGGTGAAAGGTGAGTCATTGCAACTGTACACACTCACCAATGTGGGGAACATCTGAAGGGAAGTGTCCCCAGACAAGAGCCAGTGTATATTCTTTAAGCAGTAAAGGCTCTTGCTGCAAAGCTTGATGACAGGATATTTAAAAATAATTTCCCAGACAAGTTTCAAGACACAAACTCAGTTTTATACAGACTTACCACAGGTGATAGAGTGTTTGGCTAGTTCATATCAGGACTTAAATAACTCAGAAGGTTTAAAGATATAAAAAAAAATCAATAAAATAATTGAACAAAACTTCCCAAATATAAAGAAAGAGATGCCTATAAAAGTACAAGAATCTTAAAGAATACCAATTAGACTGGACCAGAAAGGCAAGTCCACTTGCCACATACAAATGAAACTACTGAACATACAGAATAAACAAAGAATTCTAAAAGTAACAAGAGAAAACAACAAATGGCATATAAATGTAAATCTATTAGAATTGCACCTAACTTCTTAATGAATACCTTAATCTCTAAACATGAACAGAAAACCTACATATTCTAAGGGAACACAGATTCCAGCCCAGACTATTATTTCTGGTAACACTGTCAAGTTTAGACTGAGAAATCAAAATATTTCATAATAAAATCAAATTCTAAAAATACCTATCTACAAACCCCACCTACAGAAGGGAGTAGAATGAAAAATTAAAACTACAATCAGGAAATCACAAGAAATAATCTCACACCATCAAACTCAAAAGAAGGGACATACACACACACATACACACACACACACACACACACACACACACACACACACACATCAATGATAACTACAAAATAACAGGAGCTAAGTATCATTGGTCATTGATATCCCTCAAGATTAATAGTGTAAATTTCTAAACAAGAAGAGTCAGACTAATAGAACGGATTTGAAAACAGAATCCAGCATTCTGCTGCATACACGAAACACACCTTAACCACAAAGATAAATATTACCTCAGAGTAAATCATTTGATTTACCCAGCGAATGGACCTAAGAATCAAGCTGGTGTAGCCATTTATAATATCCACAATTAAAGAGAAGTCATGGAGAAGTCATGGACACTTCATATCCATTAAACCAAAAATCCACAAAGATGACATTGCAATTCTTCAAACCAATACCCCTAAAATTTGTAAAAGGGCTCCAACAAGTGTAAAGGAAAAAATGCAAAATTTAAATAAACACATTGACCCTCACACACTGATAGTGGGAGACCCTCACTCTCTGATAGTATACCTCAATTCTCAACAACTGACAAGTCATCCATACAAAATATAACTGAGAAATGCTGAAACTAACAAATGTTATAACTAAATGGACCTAAAAGATACTTACAGAATGGGTCACCCAGACTAAAGAATGCATCCTTTTCTCAACATGTCACAGAACCTTCTAAACATTGACCACATTATTGGCCACAAAGCAATCTTCAATACATAAAGGCAAAATGAAATAACCCCCTGCATCCTATCAGATCACCATTGATTAATGCACAACTTCAACGACAGCAACAGCAGAAGGCCTACAAATTCATGGAAATTCAACAACTCTCTACTCAATGACAAGTGGATCAAAACAGAAATAAAGGAAGAAATTAAAGAATTTCCTGAATTCACTGAAAATGACTCTAAAAGATACCCAAAAAAGCTATGAAAAAGGGAAAATTCATTGTAAAAGTGTTTACCAGAAAAAAGTGGAGACTTCATATACTACCAAATTAAGAGCATATTTCAAAGAACTAAAACAAAACGAACAAAGATACCCAAAAAATTAGATGTCAAGAATTAATCAAACTGAGGGCTAGAATCAACAAAATAGAAACAAAGGGAACAATTCAAAGAATCAATGAAACAAAGACCTGGTTCTTTGACAAAATCAACAAGGTTGACAAACACCTAGCTAAACTAATTAAAAGACAGAATCAATATATAAATCAATGAAATCAGAAAAGAGGAGGATATGACTATACCCATTGTAGAAATCCAAAGAATCAATAGGTCATACCTTAGAATACTGTACCCAACAAAATTGCAAAATCCAAAACAAATGAAAATTTTCTCGTTAGGTACCACCTACAATAATTGAATCGAGATACGATAAACAACTTAAACACACGTATAATTCTCAAGAAAATACACGATGCCAGTAAAGACCTTATAATCAATAAAACGCCAGAGCCAGATGATTGAAGCTCAGAATTATCAGACATTTAAAGAGTTAACACCAAAATTCCTCAATTTATTCTTCATAATAGATGCAAAATGAATTCTGATAAACTTAATCTGTGAGGCCACAGTTATGCTAATTGCAAAACCTCACAAAGATACAACCACGAAAGATAATTATATGACATTGCTTCTTATGAACATAAATGCAAATGTACTCAATTAAATATTCACAGACGACATCCAAGAAAACATTAAAAAGAGTATTCACCATGATTGAGGAGGCATGATCCCAAAGATGAAGGGATGGTTTAACATATGAAAATCAGTCAGTGCTTTATTACTGTGATTTATGATGCAGTGACATGGCATAAACAAATTGACAGAAAAAATTACATGATCATCCCACTAGATTGTGAGAAAGCTTTTGACAAAATCAAACAACCCCAAAATAAACCCATTGGAGAGACTGGAGATACAAACGCCATACCGAAACTTAATAAAGGCAATTAACAGAAAGCCTACTCCAACGTCAAATTAAATGGATATAAATTCCAAGTAATTCCACAAAAATCAGGAGCAAGACCAGGCTGTTACATCCACATTTACATATGCAATATAGTACTTAAAGTTCTAGCTAGATCTTTTAGACAACAGAAGGAGATTAAAGGGATATGAATTCAAAAGAAAAAAGTCACAATATTCTTATTTGCAGATGATATCGTATTTTATATAAATGACCTCAAAAACTATATTAGGGAATTCCTATAGGGAGTACACAAATTCATTGAGATGGCTGGATACAAGATAATCTCAAAAAATTCTGAAGCCCTCATATATATAAATGATAATGGACAGGCAAAGAAATAACTCAAAAATATTCTTTACAATAGCTACAAATAACATAAGATATCGGCTACCAAGCAAGTGAAAGACTTGAATAACAAAATCTTTACATTCATGAAGAGGATATCTGAAGATATAAAAAGATGGAAAGATATCCCGTGCTCTTGGATTGGTAATATTAACATAGTAATAATGGCCATTTCACTAAAAGTAATCTAAAGATTCAATGCAATCCCTATAAAAATCCCAATATAATTCTTTATAAATATGAAAAGAACATTACACAACTTCATATGGAAAAGCAAAAAAAACTCAGGACACCTAAAATAATCTTGAAAAATAAAAGAACTTCTTGAGGTATCAACATCCATGTTACTAATCTGTACTACAAAGACATAGTAATAAAAACTGAATGGTATTGTCACAAAAAAACACAAGACAAATAATGGAATGGAATAAAGGATCCATATATATATCCAGACACCTAGGGACACCTAATCTTTTATAAAGAATCCAAATAAATACAATGACAAAAGAAAGCGCCTTTAACAAATGGTGTTGGTCTAATTGGATGTGTGAAGCAGAAGCATGCAAATAGATCCATATCTGTCACTTAGTACAAATCTCAAGTCTAAATGAATCTAAGACTTCAATATAAAACCAGATATAATGAATCTGATTGAAGAGAAACAGGGCAATAGCCTTGAGAGCAGTGGCACAGGAGGTAACTTTTTTAACACAACACCACAAGATCAGAAATTAAGATCAAAGATTGATAAGAGGACCTCATTAAACTGGCAAACTTCTGTAAGGAAAAGGACATTGTCAGTAGGGAAAAACTGGAGCCTACAGAATGGGAAAACATATTCACCAACTCTACTTACAGTAGAGACCGAATGTACAAAATATATAAAAATGCAAGAAACTACATGTCAACAAAACAAATAACCTAATTAAAGATGAGGGGCATACTAAACAAAGAGAAATACTTAAAGAACTATTAAAATCTTTAGCCATCTGGGCTGGCTCTCAAGGGGCAATCATCTACTGGAGATTCAAGATTGTTTGAGTGGGTGTGCCTTAAAGGTGAATGAAGCAGTTCAAGGTGAAGATATGCCTCAATGGGACGTCATTGAGTCACTTTGCTCCATTCTGGAACTGCTTCCTAGTTCTAAGAAGATGCTCCAAAAAACCTATGACAATCTGTAGCACAGAAGAGAGGACTCAGTCACAAAAAAAAGACTTATGCACCAGGGACTGGAATCTGCCCTTTTGTGGCCAAGCAACGACATCCTGTTGCACTCAACTTTACTCCATACACCAAGGAGATCAATAAATCTTCCAGGGCAGACTTGGTTGTGATGACACTGGCTGACCATGGCCATAAGCAAACTACTAGGTAAAGGCTACCTGACAAGAAGGCCATCCTAGTCTAAGGCTGGGCCCATACAGCAGCAAGGTAGTGTTGTCAGATAACTGCATTTACATGGGAAGGAGGGCTGAAGCCTCAGGAAGAGGCTTCAACCTTATTGGGGTCCGGGGCATAGAACAACCTTCCAATATAGCAAAAGAAGACACCCTTGATGAACAAATGGTAAAGCAAAATGGTGTCTGTGTGTACCTGTGATAATTCAGTTGCTCTGGTCTGACCTCTGAATCAGTTGGATTATGAGAAAGTCCACCACAATGCTTTCATCCTCTTGCACATGGATCAAAGCTGGTGCCTTCAGGGAAACTTCCATCTGAGTTCTGTGGATGCTCCCAAAGTTCATCCATAGCAGGAGCCACCAGAAGCAAGGAGCATCACCTACAACCTAACTTTAAGAGGCAGGCAGTATACGACCCTGTGGTGGAAAAACAGTATGTGTAAAGAATAGACATTTCATCCCACTTACCCCCTGGCCAATCGGTAGTGGGCTTAGACCAAATCATAACCGTCTCCTAGCATTGTCAGGCAATTATTATAAGTTATGTCAAGGTGTGTCATAACCTATCTCCTCTTCTCAGCCTAACAACCAATCCACACTACACCCAAAAAAGAGGGCACCACTCAGAATACTGGGGTATGTTTTCTTTCTTTAAAATCCCCAAGGTGCTCTCAATATGGAACATTCTGTGTCCTCTGAAGACATATCTTTTCATGAGGCCTGGGTAAGGCACACAGGTAACTCAGAGCTTTCTGAAGTGATTGAAGTCTGATGCCAGATCTACTGGCATCTAGACACAAAACAAAATACACTGTCCTAACTGGTCCCTCCAGGATGCCCGTAGCACAACCACACCGCTGTCCTAAACAGCAACTTCATAGCAAAGTAAGACATCCTCACAGAAAATATCACGCTTTTTTTACTCCTGCTCTCCATTGGCCTAGAACCAAGGAACAGAAGTGAGAGGCCATAGAGCAGTTATGTGAAAAAATGTATTTGATCACCAAGGTGCAGGCAAATATACCAACAATTTCACAGGAAATTTCCCCTCATTCTATCTCTCTGTCTCTGTATCTTTATGTTATCTATCTATCTATCTATCCATCTATCTATCTATCTATCTGCCTATCACCTTCTGTCTCATCTCTTTCTTAGCCTCTCTATCTCCCTCTCTCATGTATACATTCAAAGCCAGAGCATCCAGGGCAGATATGCCTGTTTGGATACCAGATGATATACATTATTCACAAGGAAACGATTTGCACTATTCCAAAGGAACGATTTTTCCAGGAGCTGAGAGCCCACAGAGGCCCTGCTCAATGGGGATGACAGCCCCAATAAATACCATTTTCCTTGCCTCCAGGAGACAGACTAACATTGATTTCCGTCTCTCACTCTCTGTCACACATCCTTGAGGCAGCCTCTCTGATGCTCAAAGGGTGGTCCCTCAGGCTGGACCTGAATTGAGTTCTCAGTTGTGCCAGACCAGTCACTCCTAGGGAGAGGTCCTGTCACATTCAATACTGTTTTCATGTACTGGGTCTAATTGACTGAGCCACAAGAACTCACAACAATCCAAGGAAGAATCCTGACACTATGCCTACATGAGCTTGTTAATTTTGGCACCCCGAAGTGTCTCCTCTAGGAAAAAAAAAAAAACTGTCTTCCCCAGACAATTCTGAATTGACCACTTATAGATCTGGGTCAATGAAATATATCTGCAGACAAGTTCAGAAGAGAACACAAAAGAAAGAAAAGAAAAAAAGAGAGAAGGTGTGGCAGAAAGAGAGGAGAGAGGAGAGAATGAGGATGGTAAGGAGTGAGTTAAATGGATAAAACTCACAGGACCACAATGGGTATGTGGCCATGACATTCTGATCATCATTTTAGAAGAGATGCTAGCAGTGTGTGGGGGTCTGAGAAGTCTGGTCTGGGTGCTACTGTTGATGCTCACCTGAAATTTAGGAGCCAGTGGGTGACATTATGAACCCTGCTTGTCATATGGAATAAGTTTCCCTGCCTAAAGCCAAATGAAGCCTCAGTTGCAGTGTCCCTTGCAAAGAAATCCCCAATGCCTACAAACAAATCTACCTCAAGACTTGGAAGGCTGTGCTTCCTGTTTGGTGTATGACAACCCTCATGGCACCTGGCCTGCACTGGGGCAGGACTCACCCTCAAGAGTGAACCCTGAACCCTGCTCTCTCACACAGTTTACTTGGGCCAACAAGGCTGCAGGAGACTCAAGCTGTCCTCTACAGCCAGGACCTGAGGTGCTGCTTCAGGAGCTGGAAGTGTACAGAGATGCTAAGATACCTGCTGGACGGACCAAGAAAACGCTTCCACTTAACAATAGTTGTGGATCAAAATGCCAAAGAATTCATGCCATGGGACCACTCCCTCTCTCCTTTTTTTGTACAAAAATACAACCCAAACCAGCTACCTATAGACTCCAAGAGGCAGCTTAACTCATACACCAAGACAGGCCCAGAGATGGCTCTCTAGATGCAGTCCACCACAGCGGATGCTACCAGGTTATGTAAACATGCAGGTAGGTGAGGTGCTTTCAGACAGGGGTGGGTGGGGATGAGGATGGGTGGTAGTTTTCAGAACCTGTGAGTCACAGATCCCAGAACACAGGAGTTCCTCACCTGCAGTATCCTGAGTCATTTCACTCAATTAGTGGTGTGGGGAGGTACAGAAGATGTGGCCTAGACACCCAAGGGAATGCTTCAGAATACCCATGCCAATCTGCAACACAGAAGAATGGCCTCAAACACAAACACATGGACTGAGGAAACAAGGGCTGTACACTGTCCTCGTGTAGCCTAACTAGGACATCCCAACTTGGGTGTTCCCTGAGAACCTAGGGAATTCTCCTTGACTCCACCTACCAGAATGTTCACTAAAACTGTCACTACAGAATTGGGTGAGTTGACACTTTGTGACCCTGGCCACAACCAAGCTTCCAGGACAAGGCTGCCTGCCAAGAAGGACCTACCAAGGAGGCCCTTGTGTGGTAATTCATTAAGGTAGTAGTATCAGAAAACTCTACGTGCATGGAAAGATAGGCAGAAGTCTCATAAAAGAAAAACTCAAGCCTCAGTCAGGATTTAGGCTCAGAATCCCCTTTCCACTTAGCAGAAGAAGTGTCAGTAATGGACAAAGGACAAAACTTGAGGAATTTGTGTGTACCTGTGAGAATCCAGTATTTCATGTCGAAGCACTGAATCTGTGGGTGGTGAGAAAGGCTACCAAGAACCTCAAATCTTCTTGACAATGAATCCAGTAAGGTACCTACCCTGCCATAGGCAATCAAGTGGATGTAGCCACGCTTTGCCTGTACAGAAAGGTTTTCCAAGATCCTGTTATGGGGACAAGAATGTGTCAAAAGAAGAAACATTACACCTCGCCTTGCAGGCAATCATTATGAGCAATCTCCAAACCAGTCCCAACCTATCTCCTCTCCCCAGCCTAGCAAACCCCCCAAAATGGTCCACTCAGGATAACAGGTTATCTTTTCTTTCTCTAAATCCCCAAGTCAATCTCAGGTTTGTATTATTCTGTGTGTTCTGTAGACACCCACCTACCTATGGCCAAGGCAAAGAACACATCAAACTCAGAGCTCTCTGATAAGATTCTAGTCGTGCCAATTGTCCAATCGATACAAGGGGAAAAGTACATTCTGTACTGTTCCACCCAGAAAGCATGAAGCAATCTGCAGCCATGCATCCTCATAGGAAACTGTCAAGTTCTTTTCTTCCTTTCTCTTCTGTGGCCTACAATCAAGTAATAGGAATAACTGGCCATAGAGATGTCATGTGAGAATGGTTTTGACAACCAGGATGCAGGCAAAAATAGCAACAATCTCAAAAATCACCAACCAGCTCCACAGGGATTCTTCTTCTCTCTCTCTCTGTCTCTGTCTCTCTCAATCAATCTCTGTCTCCTCTCTTTCTTTCCCTTGATCCATCCATCTATTTTTCACTCCCATATATACAGTCATAGTCAGTTCATCCTGAGAATGTAGGCCTGTCTGTAAAACACATGATATACCAGGTTCACTTGGGAAATTATTATCACTACCATGGCTATACACTTCCTTCCAAGAGCTGAGAGTCTATAGAAACACAACTCCATGGGGTAAGACTGTCCATGTTGGTCCCTAGAAAAATAGCATTTTTCCTACCTCATGGAGACATTCCCACCATTGCTTTCCATTTCTTCCTCTATGTCAAGACTCCTGGAGTCAGTTGTTCTGATGCCGAAAAAGGAGCTCCCTCAGGCTGTGAGTGCTTTGAGATCTCAGAAGTGCCTTGGCAGCCATTCCACAGAACTGTTCCGGCCACCTTTCATATTGTTGCCATGTAACTGGTCTCATTAACTGAGCCATAACTTGTCACAAGAGGACATGGACACATCCAGATATTATGACTACTTGAGCTGGTGCTAAGGGTTGCAGCACTAAAGGTCCTCTCCTACAGAAACCTGGCATTAACATACAACTCTGACATGACAACTATGACTGCTTCGCACAGCATATTTTCTGGCACTATCAGGGATCTCTGGGGCATAGATTCCTTTACAGTGAATTCAACAAGAATGAACACACACACACACAGTCACACACATTCTTCTTGGACCCCTGATTCTGCCACCTGTTAATTTTTGAGCCCCTTCGAATTAATTACTCTTCCACAAGATATTGCTGAACATGGAAGAGCAAGATAAAAGTGCTTTTTGAGTCTTCAATCTGGGTATTCTCCCTTTATAAGAGGTAAGGTGAACAAATCAGGCAAATTGACACATATATTTTCTCCCTGGTTTTTGAGAATCACAGTAGGAGTCATTCCAAGGGAGGCATGGAGAGCCAAACTCTGCCACCAAGGTAGAGTGCCTGCCTGGACACTTTTGGCACTGCTCAGAACAACCTAAATTACTTCTTCTAAGCAGAAGATGGCTTCTACTGCGAAGCACTCATATAGGATGTAGTGAGCCAAAGGAATTTTTTGCCTACTTTACATGTGTACTCAAAAAAAAAAAGGATGAATGTGTCCATGGTGGTGTAACTCAGACAAATTTTAAGGTACTAGGGATGTGGTTCTGGAGCAGAAATGCTTTCTTTCAGGTCAGAAATCCTGAACTCCTTCTGTAATCAAACTCAAAGAGAACATAATTTTCTCATGAAAAAATTTAAAGAACAGAAGAAATAGAAAGTCAGAGAGAATAGGAGGTAGACAACGATAAGCGAGGAGGGAATGAGGAGTGTAGGAAGAGAATAAAATGCATAAAACACATATGACAATATGGGCTGTGTTGCCATGACAATTAGCGTACAGACATGAAAAAGGTTCTTTGTAGCATGTATGGTTCCTGGAATTGAGTTGTGTGAGCTACTTCGTGAGCATCATCCAAAAGCTATGGAAATTATGGGTGGCCTTGTTCACACTGGCATGTGGAATAAGTTTCTCTTCCACAATAATGATTCAACCAGATATACAGTCACTTGCAAGATGATCCTCACAATCCTGACAGACACAGCAACCTCAAGACCTGGGAGGTTGTGCTTCCTCCTTAGAGCAATATTCTGTGATGCTGGGTCAGCACTGTGAGAGCATTTAGCCTTGTGGGACAAGAATCAACTGGACCCTGTTTTTTCCCCACAACACACCAGGGCCGATAGGACTGCAGTATACTCATCCCTCTGTAGCAAAATCCAGAGGTGCTTCTTATAGGGCTGACTATGTCCACTGAAAGACAGGGATGCGTTGGCAGAATCTGCAAAATAATTGTACTTGATGACAGTAGTGCACCAAGAAGGTAAACTAACTTGGGCCCTTTGACAACTCTGTATGACCTTTATTGAGTAAAAAAAAAAATTACAAGTTCCAAGTTGGCAGCATTATTTACAGGCTAGGAAAGTTGTTAGCATGGAGGTAGTTAAGGAGATTATGGCAGGGGAGAAGGTGTGGTTAGGAGTGGGAGGGAGATCCAGAACCATGAGTATCAGAACAAAGAGCTCCTAACCTGCAATTGCATTCAATTCAGGGCACCTGGGAAGCTGAGAAGTTGATGTATAGGTCCTAAGGAATGCTACAGAAAACCCATGCCACAAACTTCTACAGAAACAAACAAAAAACAGATTTAGATATCCGGGACTAGACACTGCCGTCTTGTGGCTCAGCTAGGACATTTTGACTTGGTCCACCTCAGATATCCTGCTGAATTCTCCTTGACTCTGCCCATCTCGTAGATGACTAGACATTTCAGACAAGAACTGGGTGTGCTGATACTTGGTAAAACAGGTTAAATCCAAACTTCCAGGACAAGGAGACCTGTCAGGAATGTCTCAGGCGAAACTTGGGATGTAGTGAAGCTGTGTGGTGGTGTCACAGAACTACGGTCACATGGGAAGTTGGGTAGCTACCTCACCACAGATCACCACTCATTTCAATGGGGCTGTAGACACAGAACTGCTACCCTTCTTGGCAGAAGAAGCCTTGCAATAGAAAAAGGACAAAGCAAAAGGCCGCTTTGTGTATCTGTGAGGGCTCTAGTTTTTCAGGTCTGAGCCAACAGTCTGATGGAAGTTGAGAAATTCAGCAAAAAGCCTCAAACTTACTAATGTATCCAGGCTGGTTACTTTAGATATCATTCCATTTTGGTTCAGGTGAATTTTGCCAAACTTCATCGACAAAAGTGCCTATAAGGATCCAGGGTCCCAATTTCACCTTCAGAGTCAGGAAACCCAGGTCTCTTTGTGGGCAGAAAGACAGATCCAAACGAGAAACATTACATGCCTTTTGTCACCTTGCTTACTAGGCCGTGTGCTTGCATCTCTAAACTATCAGTCTCCTAACCAGTGCCAGGATACCATTATGAGGTATCATCAGGTCTTTTACAAACTCTTTCTTCTCCCCATGCCAATACACCACACAGACCAAGTCAAACCAAGCATTTTTCAGGCTTCCTGTTGAATATAGCACAATGCTCAAGGCAGCTGTGTGTACCATTTAAAGCTCCAGGTTCTCAGATCTGAACCATGAATCTTATGGGAATTGAGAAAGGCCACCTAAAACTCTAATTTTTCCAATGGATGCAGGCCATGGAACAAATGTACCCTTTGATCTGTGTTCAAGTGGAGGCTGCCACACTTATACGGTCTCTGAGGTGTAGATTTTTGACTAATAGACTCAAAAGAAATATCTGCAAAAATACACACACGAAGACACAAACACACATACACAAATACACACAGACAATAGTCTTCAATCCCAGACTCTGCCATTGGTAAATTTTAGAGCCTTCTCTAACTAATTATTCTTCCAACTGATAGCACTGGACAGAGCAGAGCAGAAAAAAGTGGTTTTTTTTGACCCTTGAAAATGAGTGTACTCCTTGGGTAAGAAGCAAGGTAACCAAGTTAGGAAAATCCATTATTAGGCCTGATGAACATATGATGGGAATTATAATGTTGGAGGGGCTTGTTAGTGGAAGTGCAGAGGAGTCAAACCCTGTCTCCATCGTTCAATACATTTAAATACTTAAGTTAGCTAGTGTTATTCTGAATTATGTGTTTCTTCAGAAAGTGGGGGCATGCATAATAATTTGTGGGAGTTTTCTTTTTGAGACGGGGTTTCTACCATGTAACTCTGATGTCTTAACACTCATTGTGAAGACCAGGCTGCCCTCAAAATTACAGAGATCTGCCTGCGTCTCCTTCATAGTTCTTTCACTAAAGGTGTGTACCACTGCCACTGGGCTATATGTGGCAATTTTATAAGTGTTCCCGCATTTGTACTGGGGACATAGTCTGAATAATTTTCTCTTATATGTTATAACTCCTGGGATAAAACCAACCTCTTCTTCAGTGTTATACATTGCT
The DNA here is from genome assembly GCA_026225945.1 of Cricetomys ansorgei. Taxonomy (NCBI): domain Eukaryota; kingdom Metazoa; phylum Chordata; class Mammalia; order Rodentia; family Nesomyidae; genus Cricetomys; species Cricetomys ansorgei. The sequence goes on from JAMJFZ010004022.1 coordinate 49,013, forward strand.
GAGACTACAGGCTCCTTTCAAACTCACCACTATTATGGTTTTGTTTCTCTCTATGGAATGAAGAATGACTTTCCAGAGAAAGCCCTTCTCAATTGCTTAAGCCCCGCTCTCTTGGGAATATTATGAGTTCTTTCAGTTTGAGAAGGACGATATCTGATTATTTTTTCAGGCTCAAAAATTCTCCAAAATTGTACTGAATTACAAACATAACTAAGTAAATGACATGTTAGAATTTTAAGACCAAGACACAAGAATACTGAGACAAAAATCTTCCACCTACTAAGAACTACTATATTTATTTGGGTACATAAGAGTGAAGTTGTAACCTGAATTGTAAAACGGAAAAAAAGTACAGTTATGTCCCAAGTAAGAAAACAAAATAATAGTAAATTAGCAGGTATCACAACCATAATTCCTTATACCAAATAGAAATTTTGTACTTACGTCAGATATACACCATAGGGAGCAGAAAAGAGAACCCAATGAAACAAGTGTTGAAAAATAAAGATCTCTTTAGAATCTGGTTATCCTATGTTACTTAGCTCCAGATCTTCTGTCTTTTCCTTTATCCTTACCTTTGGCCTTGTATCTCTTATTTATATAAAAATTATTTATATACAAATTAAGGACCTACCCATGCATCTTCCCTTGCCATCCCTGTTCCTAGACCAGAAGGTTATGTTTTATTGTCAGGTTCCCGAGAGAGATAAGATCATGGGATGAGAAGTAAGAGAAGACACAATAAAATGGGATCAGGACTGCTAACAGAAGCTGAATGCTCATACAAGCAAGTCTAAGAAATGAGGAAAAAGATATAAAGAAATAAAAACTAAAGAAATAAGATATAAATAAAGCATTTTTACATAGTTTTCCTAAAACCAAAAATGGGACAGGGTCAGGAAAATTATCAAACAATGGGACAAAGTCAGTGGGAATGCTGATTTAGTAATGTTGCCCAAAGACAACACACACTACTCCATGTTTTGACCAGATCAAGCCTTAAGACTAAGAAACACAGGTCCTTGGTGTGGGAATACCTGGGATGCCAGGATCTGAAGACTCAGCCCCACCAACTGCCGGAGACCAGTTCATTACTGAACTTGCTGGAACTAAATTCCTTCTGTTTCCATCATTATATCTGCGAATGTTCCAGAGAAGAGAAGTCTGGGTCATCTTGTGAATCTCCAGGGTTGGCATTTTCCAGAAAATGTTTCATAGTGGTTTCAAACTATGGGAGGATCTAGCCTGGGTTCAATTCCCCAGAAGTCAAATTATTATCCTCTATTTCCCATTACCACACAACCTGGATTAACACCAAGTCCCAAAATCCATCTTGAACCAGTATGACACCAAGGCACAGGGAAAGCCCAGGAGCCTAGAAACTCATTGAGTGTCCAGCACGTGAAGACACATAGGAATTCTTTATGTCCCAATCTTGTATCTGCTCTACCCCCCCGGAGGCTGAGTACTGTGGCATCTTTAGAAACATTGAGAAGCTGCAAAAGCTGCTTCTCATAACAAGCTGCAGGGCAGTTAAAACACAACCTGAACCTTGCAGACACCACCAGATCTGTCATTCTGTGGAAGCCCTGAACTGCACAATCAAGGCCGACGCCTAAGGCTGAAGGGATGCCACACCCTCAATCCTTGTTTCTGGGCACCATAAGACCTAGATATACCCAAACCCCAGACATAGTTTCAACTTAGGTATCTTCAACCCCCACCACATGCCAGATAGTATAATTTATCCACAGTACTGAAGAAAGTTAGGATTTCCTCAGGCCAACCTCCAGGACTTAAGACACCACAAGCTTCCTTAATACTAGGAGCCCCCTCAGAGAGGTATTTGTAGTTTCCTAATAGTACGAATTTCAGATAGTCAGGTGACAAAACAGCACAGCCATCAGAATCAGTGATCTGGTGGCACAAGGAACAGATAATTGTCACTGTCACCAGGATTGTCCTCAAAGGAGGTCATACTATGTGGTCTGAACAAGGGCAAATAAGTCAAAGGGATGCATTCTTCCCTAACTCTGAAGACATTGTGAGGTAACAGTGCCTTGCATAGAATGCCGTGACAGCACAAAGATCTTTGTATTACATGTGAAGCCACCAATAACAATGGTGGTACATATGGCGGGGTGGGGAAGGGGATTGAATTTCGTAGATTTCCACAGCTAAAACCTAGCATTTCTGGTCTATGCAGGGACAAAGTCAATGTTATACAGTTGGTGGACCATCTATCATTTAGAAAAATAAACACATCTCTTTCGATAGTATACTCAATTGCCAGCTGCACAATTTGCTTTGTCATGAAGGGAATTATAAAATAAATAAAGATTCAGCAGCACATATATTAAAACAGGAATGATACAGAGACGATGAGCATGTCCCCTGTGAAAGACTGGCATGCAAAATCGTTAAGTGCTCCACATTTTTTTAAAAGAAAAGAGTAAAGAGCCCTCAATTCAAATTTTAAAATATGCCAACAGATTAAATCAAAGGAACTGTGTAAGATACATTGCTCTGTTTGCAATTTTCAAATAGCTGTATGCTTCATTCCTCCATGCAATAATGGCTATGATTAATGGAGTACTCTCCACAGTTCTTTTATTCTGGTAGATAATACCATCTTGGTGTGAGAAAACTGAAGTTTGCTGACCTTGTTTATATGCTACTTTAATCTCAGCACTCAGGAGGCAGAAGCAGTTGAATCTCTTGAGAGTCAAAGGCTACCCTTGCCTACATATTTATTTCCAAGAGTACCGGGGTAAAAAGCGAAAAAATGTCAGAAATAAATACATAAAAAAAATAAATGGAGGAATATAAAGAGGAATAAATAAATAATACATTAAATAATACAATATTTTTAAAAAATTTAAAACAACAAAAAGAAAACTGAGGCTGAGAGTGTTTTCCCTGCTTGAAGCTATAAAATTTAGTGACAGTATTAATTTTTTTTTTCATTGATAAGGTCTCTATGCAATGCAGGCTAATCATGAAAGTCTAGCTTGAAATGAGCTTTCTCTCTCAGCCTTGTAAGAAGTTGTGTCTGTATGTGCCTGACAGCATGAAGCTATATCTGTCTACTGTGATCATACACCTGACATATTTTCCCATAACTTAGTTAATTTATTCCAACCTCAGTTGTGTCTAGAAGCACCTTATATTATTCAAAGCTGTTAATCATTCCTGTATCTGTTTCTCTGTTTGTTTATGGGGTTTGATAAGATTTTGTTTGTTTTGGAGATACGTTCATTCATTTCCAATAAAGAACTAATATCCAAAAATCACAAAGAATGTAAGAAACTAGTCGTCAACCAAAGAAATAACACAACTGAAATGGGGTGCAGATGTAAACAAACAACTCACAAAAGAGGAATCTCAAAACACTGAGAAACACTTAATTTTCTACATCCTTATCCATCTTGGATGATTCACTAGGTACACTTAGCTACTGGGGACACCAGAAAGGATATATGGGCTTGAACATGGGGAAGGAGGTTCTAGGTGGAGGTTCGGGCAGGGGCAGAGGCAGAGGCAGGGGTAGGGGTAGGGATGGTAGATGAACTCAGTTCAATAGATTTCAATAGGACCTCTGTGGAGGTCCAAGTCAAAATGTGCTGATGTGCACAAAAGGGCAATGTCCTGTCCCTGATCCCCAAATACTTTTTTATTTCTTATGATGCTACTCTCTAGTATAGACTGGCATGGGTTTACTAGAGCATTCCTTAGGACATGTTCAACAACTTCTGGGCATCCTGGCTGCAGTGAAATGAATGTACTGACTCAGGGCTGTGCAATTGAGGAGACCCCATGTTCAGTGACCCACAGGAAGGTGTAGGTTCCCTAGCTCTCCCTCAACAATGTCCCCTGTTGTGATTCCCAACACCTTTGCTGGAGGCATATTTGTGGATTCTCCTGATTCTACCAACTGTTAATTTTAGAGTCATATATAACTAATCATTATTCCACAAGATATCACTGAACAGGGCAGAACAGGAAAAATCTGCTTTTTAACACTTAGCCCTGAATGTTTTGCCTTTGTAATACACAATGTGACCAAATCAGGAGATTTCAAAAGTATACTTCCTGCTTGGGTGTTGGGAATGATTGCAGGTTGCATTTTAAAGGGAGGAACAGGGAGCCTAACCTGCCACCAGTTCAGTGACTGCCTAGCCACTTTTGATAACTCTTCAGTATACCATATATGACTGCTTCTACAAAGATTCATCCTGAGACACAAGAATCCAAAATGAGGATGCATATCTTCATGGCAGTACAATCCTTTGATGGACGACAGGGATATAGCACTGAGGCAGAAATATTTCCTTTCAAGTCAGGGTCCCTGAACTCCACCTGAAGCCAAGCTGAAAGAGATCCCAATTTCTAAAAAAAAATTAATGAAATGAAGACAAAGAATAAAAAGTAAGTGAGAACAGGAGACAGACAATGAAGAGCAAGGAGGGAATGAGGATATTAGGGAAGGAGTAAAATGGGTAAAACACATAGGACCCTAAAGGCTGTGTTGCCCAGGCAAACTGGGCACAGACTTGAAATGATGTTGTGCAGCTTGTGTGGTTCCTGGATGTGAAGTTTGTGGGCTACTGGTAAGCATTGTCCAAAAGCTAATGAGATTGTGGGTGGCCTAGTGAACACTGGCATGTGTGATAATTTCTCCATTTTCATCCCAGATTCAACCACAGATATAGAGTCCCTTGCAAAGAAATACTCACAACCCTGAGGTCGAAGCCTCAAGACACGGGAGGCTATGCTTCCTGTTTGGAGCAAGCCAAACCATGCTGTGATTGGCCTGCTTTGTTGCTGGCCCACCTGGAGCCTCTCTTCCCTACAGCTCTTCTGGGCCAACAGTTCTCCAGGAGATCTGAGATAGTACTGTCTAGCAAGGATCAGAGATGCTCTTTAGGTGCTGTCCATGTCCACTGAAACACAGCTGGCAGACTTGCAAAACAATTCCACTTGATGCCAGTAGTGCCTCAAGAATGTCAAGTGCCTTGGGCCCTGGGACCACTCTGTATGGCGTTTACTGAGCAAAACATAACAAAAGAAAACAACAAAAACAAAAAAAAAAAACAGAAAACTTAAAAATGACTACTGAATCCAAGTTGGCAGCTTACCTTACAGGCCACGCATGGAGAGAGATGACTCTCTAGTTGCAGTCAACTACAGGGGATTCCAGAAGGGTCGTAACGGGATGAGAGTAGGCAAGAACATACAGGGCAGGGGTGCAGGTATAGAGGGTGATGCATGATAAAATCAGGACCTGTGAGACACAGAACAAGCTGCTTTCTCAATTTCTCTACCCTGAGATAGTCCATATAATGCAGGGAATCCTAGGGAACAGAAGTTGTTGTATAGGTCTTAAGGAATGTTGCAGAAAACCCATGGCAATCTGTACCACAAAGTAGCATTCTCAGAAACAAACAAAAAAAGTATCTGGGGATCAAGGACTGGACATTGCCCTTTTGTGGTACATCAGCACATTTTGACTTGGACCTCCACAGAGATCCTGATGAATTCTACTAGACAATGCCCACCTGGAAAACCACTAAGGCTGTCAGGCAAGAATTGGGTGTGCTGTCACTCAGTGAACCTGCTGATATCCAAGCTTGAGATCAAAAAGGCCTGCCAAGACAGCCTCAGACTAAAGCTGGTCTGTAGGGAAGCTGGGTGGTGGTGTCACAGAAATCTGGTCACATGGGAATTTGAGCAGATACCACACCAAAGACAATCTTCCATCTCAATGGGGCTCCAGACCCAGAACTGCTTTCCCACCTGGCAGAAGCCTTGCAATGGAGAAAGGGCAATGTTCAAGGCTAGCAGTTATACCTGTTAGGTCTCCAGATTCTCAGGACTGAACCCTGATTCTGATGCAAGTTGAGGAAGACAGTCAAAAACTTCAAATCTACTTGCCCATGGATCACAATTGGTTCCTTTGTGTACCATCCTGTCTCGGTTCAAGTGAATTCTGACACGCTTCATCCACAATATGGGCTATAAAGAACTGAGGACCCAATTTCACCTGAAGAGACAGGCTTTCTAGTATCCTGTGGTGGGAGTACAGGTCTAAATGAGAAACATTATATGTCTCCTGACTCTTTGACTACCATGCAGTGGGCTAGCATTCCTAACCTATCAGTCTCCTAGGCATTGCTAGGCAAAAACTATGAGCAATCACCATGTCTGTCAGAACCTCTTTCTTTTCTCCAGGCAATTACCCAGACCCAGCAAAACCAAGAAGCACCCTTCATCCTTTCTAATGAACACAGGCCAAAACTCAAAGCAGCTTTGTGTACCTGTGTGGGCTCCAGGTTCTCAGGTATGAGCCCTGAGTCAAATGGGAATAAAGAATGACCACCTAAATCTCAAATCTCCTTGCTGATGGATTTAGGTCCAAGCTTGATCTTAGTGTTTCTTATTAATCAAGCGAAATGAAAATTTACCTTTTGTAGGTAAATTTAAATCAGAATTTCATCAATACATATGTTTATAGCTCATAATAAATACTATTTGCAAATATAAAGTTAACATCATTGGATGAATTCATAAAGACTATCTCTGCTTTTCCCCCCTCATGAAGTACTTGGCGTACTGCTTCCTAAAAAAAAGAAGCCCATATCAGGAAAAGATCAATAATCCAAGATGCAATTAGTAAATGCCATTTGTTTATATCTGACCTAGTAATAAAAATAATATGGTCTGTAACAAACAATAAATTTGTATAAATGTTTACTTGGGTTTACACTATACAGTCTTGTTTAAAGAACCTTCTATACTATTGTGAAACTTAAAAAACACACCAAAAATATATAAATTAGCTTTGGCATCACTGTTGATTTTAAGAATCTTTTTTTTTTATATCTTCAAATTAGTAATTTCTCTAAAAAAAAGTAACAAGAAGTGAAATTTGCTAGAAATCCAGAGAAGTCAGCCTAACTGGTGAAAGTCAGGGATTGCTGAACCAGGAATGAGTCATTATTGGCTGAAATCTAGATTCCACTATATTACTATTTTTTTTAACCAACTTTATTCCTCTACTTACAAAAAGAGTGGTAATAAAATCCACAACATTTACGGTATAGATGAGTAAACACTATTCACACTGACAGAAAACCACATGGATTTTGTTCAACAGACCCTCACATTTTAAAAGTACATTAGTCTTGTACTGACAAACTAGCTGGCATCAGAGCTCCCTATGTATTTTATGGGCTGTGAAAACTGGCAAGGATTTCATCAACACTCCACTAGACTACATTTATCCCTCAATATGTTCATCCAATCCTTTATTCAAGCAAGTAGTTCACTAAATGCTCCTTGTGTTGGCTTTGCTAGAAAGAGAGATGGCAGGGCGAGGGGAACAACTGGAATAATCCTGGAGTTTCTACCCAGAGGAAACATCAGACATTTGAAGGTCTGCTCAAAGGAACTGGGAATTTTATCTCCCAGGCTTGCCCCCGCCCACGCAACATGGCCTGTGAAACCCCTCCCAACAATTGCTCCCTTGGCCTGTAGGTGCACTTGTGTTCATTCAGGCACCCTCGCGGCTGACCAGCAGGCCGAGGGTGGATCGCTCACTGGTCTGCAGCTCGTGCCTGACAGGGAGGACTCCCTAGCTGACCTGGCCATCTTCCCTAAGGCCGCCATTGTCTCCCTCTTTGTGATGGGGAGGTTCGTTCTGAGGGGAATCTGAGGATACAGCAAAGGCCCTTACACTTCAGCGGAGACTCAATGCTGAGACAGGTAGCTTTCCCTCTCTGGTGGAACAGTTCTTCGGTCTCCGTCCCTCAGCGGTCACCGCTAGTGCGACATAAACTCGAGACCTGTGCCTCCACCTCGTCAGTTAAGATGCCCCGCCCTCAGTCTGCCGGCCCGCTCCTAGCTTGACGCCCGGCCTTCAACCACGACCAGCCCTCAGCCTGTCGCCCAACCCACATCCCCAATCTGCCCTCAGCTGGCAACCGGCATCCCCACTCACAGCCCCGACCAGCCCACAGCTGGCCGCCCCGCCCACAGCCAGTCGCCCCGCCCACAGCGGCTGCCCCACCCACAGCCCCGTACAGCCTTCAGCCTGTCGCCACGCCCCTAGCCAGCTGACCATTCCTCAGCGGGCAGTCCCTCCCACAGCCAGCAGCCCCGCCCTCAGACGACCGACCAGCCCTCAGCTGGTGGACCCTCCTAGAGCAGCCGATCTGCGCACAACCTGTCTCCCGCCTCGAACTGGCCGCTCTGCACTCAGTCATCCGCCCTCATCCCCTATCAGTGCTCATCTGGCCGTCCCGCCCTCAACCACTACCAGCTCTCAGCCAACCGCCACGCCCTCAACCCCTACCAGCTCTCAGTCGGCCTCCCTGCCCTTAACCACTACCAGCTCTCAGCCCGCTGCCCCGCCCTTAACTGGCCTCCCCGCCTCAGCCATGCGTACCCGACCAATGACAGCAGACCAGTCTCCAGCTGGTCACCCAGCCCACAAATGGCAGCCCGCCCTCATCTGGCCGCCCCGCCCTAAGCCAGCAAACGGTTCCACAGCCAGCAGACCCTACCTCAGTAGGCAGCCCCACCCCCAACAACAGGCCGTCCCGCCTACAGCCGTCAGCCCCGCCCACAGCCGGAAGCCTCACCTCCGACAATAGGTCGCCAGGCCCACAGCCAGTGGTCCCGCCCATAGCAAGCCCCCTGCCCTCATCAGGAAGACGCACCCATAGCCAGCCTCCCTACTCACAGGCAGCTGCCCTGCCCTCAGCAGACCACCATGACTTCTCTCCCTGGCGGCGCCCTCATCCAGTTAACCAGCTCAAGCAGACGGCCGCTGCCCCCTTAATCAGCAGGCCCACCTCAGGGGGCAGTCCCGCCCTCAGCTGGCCAATCCAACCTCAGCCAGCAGACCCTCCCACAGACGGAAACCAGCTCACAACCGGCTGTCCAGCCATCAGTGGACCGCCCTGCCCACAGACAGATTCCCAGTCCACAGCCAGCAGACCCACCCAGAGCACTGAGCCTCCAGCGCTACTGGGACTGTCTCGCGCCCATCTCACACTACCCTTTCCCATTGGGCAGCCCGGCATGATGTTTAAGGAGTTGCCTGTCTCCGCAGACCTAATGATTATTTCTTAGCAGAGACCCAGAGTCCTCCTCCACACCCCCACTCGCCCTCAGACTCCTCCCTCAGGTCCATGATCACTGGAAGTCCTGCCTCATTTCAAACCTTGTGAATCAGTGCTACATCAAGGCAGTATCTAGACAGGAGGCCACCCCAGCAGCACAGCAGCCCATGGGTGCTCATCCCCTCCCTCCGCCCCAGCGCCTTAGGCACGCCCCACACCCTCTCCTTCCAGACCGTGCATATGCTCTCTTGGACTTCAGAGATCCAAACTGGGACCCCCAGGGCCCAAACTGGAACACCTCATCCCCACAGAGACTCACAGAGGGGATATCGATGCAAATAGCAAGAGGATTTATTCCAGTATTCTGGGGCCGTTCTAACACTCAGGATAGAACCGACCCCAAGGGGCAGAAAGCAAGCCTTTTTATTTACCTTCGAAATGGTTGCTAGGCACAAACCGAGTTGGAAGAAGTTGAGTGGTCCCCAAATTGCTTTTCCCATTTTGATAGGTAGGGTCCAATTAATCTTTAAACTGATTGGTGCTGGCATATAGCAAAGTTTTGGGCTCCTAGAAAATGTAAACTTTAGGGTCTTAGTCAATGTGGGTGGGGAGAAGATTCTTAGCCCAAGGCCATGGGATGTCTACATGGGGAAACTCTTTTAGCCCAAGGCCGTATTGTTTGTCTTAGAAAGTGTTTTTCTTTAACTCTGGGAACTGTTTTGGGTCATGGTGCTCCTGACTTGGGTCTACACAATTTTGGTGCTTTTAGAAACCTGACTAAAGTTGGCTGCTTTGGTCTTTTTCTATACTAGGGACCTGAATCTTAAGGTGGGACCCCCCACAGCTCCACCAGGCTGGACGAGCTTTTCCTCTAAGCACAAATCTCACCCTGCTAATCACCTCAGGCCATAGGAGGACCACAGTGTTCACTTCCCTACTCACCTCTGGCCCTAGGGTGGAAGCCAAGAAACTACATGATCATAGGCGAGATGTCCTCAGTGAAGGGCGTTTCTGAGGGTGGGGGGGTGTCTTCCATAATGGGCATGTCCTTATCCTAGGCCTGTAGCCAAGGAGCCAGGAGATAATAGATGGATGTGACCTTGGTGACAGGCTTAAACATTGATGGGCGTGTCTTATGGTATGGGTGTGTCCTTCTCCTAGGCCTGCAGCTAAGGAGCCAGGAGAGAGAGGATGCCCATGTCCTTTGTGATGTTTTTTCTCTGGATGGGTGTGTCCTCAATGATAGGCATTTCTTTCGGTGGGTGGGTCTTCTGAATGGGCATGTCTTTCCCGTAGGACTATAGCCAGGAAGCCAGGAAGAATGGATGGGCGTGTCTTCCATGGGTGGCATGTCCTTCCCCTAGGCCTGTAGCCAAGGATCCAGGAGAGAATAGATGTTGTGTCCTTGGTGAGTTTCGGAATGGGAAAGTCCTTCCCAAAGGCCTATAGCCAAGGAGCCAGGAGAGAAAGAATGGTCGTGTCCTCAATGATGGGTTTTTCTTTGAGTGGAAGTGTTTTCCAGGATGGGGGAATCCTTCATCTAGGCCTATAGCCAAGGAGTCAGGAGAGAAAGAATGGTCGCATCCTCGATGACGGACGTTTCTTTGAGTGGGCGTGTTTTCCGGGATGGGCGAGTTCTTCCCCTAGGCCTGTAGCCAAGGATCCAGGAGAGAATGCATGGGTGTATCCTTGGTGAAGGGCATTTCTTTAGGTGGGCGTGTCTTTCAGGATGGGTTGGTCCTTGGTTCTGGATGTTTCTTCTGGTGGGCATGACTTATGGATTGGGCGTGTCCTTGTGGGTTGGGCAACCTGACCTGTCCCAAGATGGGTGAGGCCACCTGCAGCTATTCCAGTTCCAAGCTTGACTCTGTAGCTCTGAGGCCTCAGAGAGGCCTTCATTTAAAGTTCACTTCTGCTCTGAAACTGTCAGAAGACCTGAGACATTGCCTTCGGGATTCTCGGACATTACACAAACCCAGGGCACTGGCTGGGGAGCATGAATTCAGGGGAGGAGGAAAAGTAAGGGAAAGCAACAGGTGATCCTAGATTCCAGAATAAAGGGAACCTGCCTTGTGGTCTAAGCCAGTGGGAAGCCAAGCCCCTTCCCATAGTCTTTGGGAAAACAGCAACCTAAACTATGTTGCTTGACCCTTTGACCTTGTGAATCTGTAGCCAACTTTTCACACAAAGCTGAAATTATACACTTGCAGTCCTCGATGTCCTATCCACAGTCGCAGAAAACCATTTACCCTGAGGACTTTGTGTACTCCCAAAAGGCTGCCTGGTCCATCAGAGAGAATTATTAAATTTTGACTATAATTGAAATTAATCTAGAAAATAAGACTGTTTATTTCTCTCATTTTATACATGCAAAGACAGAGTCCACATTTAAAGAAAAATCTTGATTCAAGTCACATTTGGGAAAAAAAGCAAAAAAAAATTCCATACCCCTTTGTATTATCTCCAAAAATACCTTTTACATACATATTTAATAGCATCACAAAATAATAGAGAATTTTAAAAAGTCAAGTATAAATTAGGCTACCAGGATCTAAGTACAAAGATGGGAGGGGACATCCAAACACTAAAGAAGAAGAAGGGAAGCAAATTCTGAGTGGGAAGACGATGCAACACAAACAAAAATGTTTTACAGGAATGAATATGCATGAATCTCTTTAAACCAAATGAATTTATTAGAGCTAGTTAGCAAGTGTGTGAAAATTGGCTGGCTACTGTCAATTTTTACAAAGATAGTTGTTTGCCAGTTTTATCAGATTTCACAAAGAAGCTGCTCTCCTGCTTGTTCATTCTATGCATATTCAATGTACTTTATGCAAGCTGTTGTTTGGTATTATTATTACTGACAAAACTTTGGAATATGCATGGTGAAATCAGCTTAGAATTCAGTATTTCAGTACATTATTTAAGAGCTTGTGAGGACAGAGGAACTAGATTGGGTTGGCAAATTCGCATTGTGGAAACCTTAGATTTATTTAGTCAAAGGGGCATTTTTATTTAGAGTTTTTCCTAAGAGGTACAGCATAATACTTCATTCATTGTTATTCTCAAGGTTTCAAGTCCCTGAAAGTTAACCTGAAAAAAAAAAAACTGTGCTAATTTATTAATAATGGTTTCCTACTTCCCTCTTAAAATATGTGTAATTTTACATTCATTTTGTAAAATGCCAATCACCAAGGTTTAATTACACCACATATTCCTTTGTGTTTATCCTCTCAAATGTAATTGTACACGCATACACAAACAAACGAATATGAATACGTGTATGTATGTAAAATAGCAAGTCAACAAAAAATGAAACATTTTAGGCATATAATAATACCTAGTATCCTCTAATTTAAAGTTAAAATATTTAAGTACACAGTGTGGGAATAATCATATTATTATTAATGAATATTGCATCACAGATCCCAAAGGAATTTCACATACACCTTCCTATTTCCTCTAACAAAAGATACATTTTTTTGCAGAAATCAAAAATGGACTCTTAAGTATACTTACATAGAATTACAAACACAAAGCTATCTGGATATCTCTAGCATGATGTTTCAGGGATGCTATAGTACCTAGGGGTTGATTGGGTGGGATGCCTGGTTATCACTGTGAAATCCAGGGGACTGTGTGATGGTCAGGTGCCTGAATGATATCCTGGTACCTGGATGGTAGGATAACTGCATGATAACCTGGCTCCTGTGTGAACTCTAGGTGTCTTAATGGTATTTGGGGGCCTTCAGTATGAGGGATTACATGGGGGAAGGCATCTTGCATATAGGTTGGCTGGTTGCCTATGGTATGCCATGGTACCTGCAGAACCATGGTGCCTGCAGTATAGCTGGGTGCCTAGGGGATGTCTGTGTCCCTCCGTGTTTGAGCTGTGAGTTCCAACTTCAGGTTGAACTTTGCCTTGATTAATCTCAGTCTAATATAGGACAAAGGTTTTCCATGATCCCGGCTGCCAGTCACCATGAGCAAAAATCAAGGTTATTCACAAGAACCATGCTCCTGCCACACAGGCTTGATGAAACTTTCAATCTTCCTTTCTTTCTTTCTTTCTTTCTTTCTTTCTTTCTTTCTTTCTTTCTTTCTTTCTTTATTCCTTGTTTCCTTCTTTCTTTCTTTTCTTTCTTTTCAGGACATGGGTGTGCAAGAATGTATGAAACTCAAGAAATTAAAAAAAGCATTGTGTTGGGAAAAAAAGTTATTGGCAAGACACAAATTGCTAATCTCCCAAAATGGCATCATGACACATGGTTGCATCAAGATTACCAGTGCACAGATGGTTTTACTATCATTCATGTTATAAGTATTACGTTAACTTTTTTGATTGAATTTTATAGGCTTTGAAGTAAACCTAATAAACTTACAAATCTTGAGTTACAAAAAGTTCATATAAAATGTAACGTTTTGGGATGATCTGTTTTGCTCTATTCTTCAGACATCAGTGTCAGGTAGATTCCATGACAGCAGACATTGAGACTTTAAAACCATACTTGGGTCTGGAAACTGGAGAACCATACCCCAATCCAAAGTGAGATTTTCAATAAAGTAAAACAGCATGAATCAGCTTTGCTATTATCCATACCCAACTGTCCAATTATTTTGCTTTCTGAACATAACACTGTGATAATCATTCATGTAGAAAAAAGCATTAAAATCACATAATATGTGCTCCATGATTTATGGTAAACTATTGCTTAGTGTAACACTGGTATGTATTTTTGCAAATAATGCTGTGATTTATACTACTGACAAATCTATTTGTGTGCAATACAAAGTACTGCACACCTCTAAGTCATTTGAAGAAAATTTCTGTAACCAAAACATAAGATAAGCTTTCATAATTTTGTAGAATATTACAGCATCTTTGATAAACATCTCTCAGAAGCAGTGTCATTTAGTCAGTTTTGTTGAAAATAAAGAAAAAGTGACTCTGATCATCTCTCTGGGGACATTTAATTACAGGAAGCTTAATATAATAATGTAATTTGTCACTTGATCTGTCAACTGACTTCTTTCCCAAGTATGCCGTCCCTGATCTTCTGTCATGATATCATCATTGGCAGTCATTTTTGATGTTTTACTAAAATTAAAATCATGGCAAAAAATGAGCAGATTCATAAGTTTCAGTGAACCTTCTTCCAATGTTTATTGTACTGCCAAAAAGATCTCCCTGGGTATTTGTGATTTTGGAAGATGGGACTGCCTTCTTGAACTGTAGCTCATCTGAACACACATTGGCAAGTGGGACATTGTCTGATTGAAGATGCCTGACTTCAAAGGGTATTTGAACTGCTTCTAAAACCAAAAAAGCATTCCAGTTGATAAATATCTACCTGCTGTCACCCTCCTATGCTTGGGAGAAGTTCTCCAAGAGTCCACCAGACACATCCACATTCTAAAGGAAATCCAAAAGGATATAAGTTTGAGCAATATCTGAATTTCACACTTTTGAATGACCTGCCTTTCCTGTGAAAAGCATGGTGTCTTTTTTAGCAAACTTCATACTCACAAAATTTACATGACAACACTGTATTGCACCTTTTGTCCCCTTATTTTTCATTTGTTTAATGCAGGTCCTATAAAAACTGTGTTTTTTTGTGAGTCCTCATCTCAGATGGGGAAACACAGCTAGCCAGGTTTTCTAGAGAGACTCAAAATTCACTCTTACAAAAGGGAGATCAAATGTTTTCCTGGTCAATGTGATCTGAGCACAAATAACAGTCACCAGAGGTAACTCACACCTCTCAGTCCAGATGTAGAGACGTCCTCATTTACACCTGATGATAAAGCAAATGCAACACTGATAACTTGATATCCAATAAAAGCACAAAAATATTCAAAAGCTGAGTAAATAACAATAGATAAAGAAAATTTCTCATCCAAACAGCAGGAATGCGGGCATTTTAAGTTCCCCAAAGGCCCTCTGGAGGTATACATACCTGAAGATTGGAGTTTCTCCACAGTCCCCTCACAAGAAGGGATACTCAAAAAGGGTTTTTATAAAAAAAGATGAATCTTCATATAAGACCTATAGAAAAATAAGAATGAAAAAGGTGACTTTGGGAAAACATGGCATAAGGAAAATATTATCAAATCAACATGGCTCAAACTATAACTCTAAGTTACATAAATGTTCCATTGATACAGGAGGTTTTAGAACATCCCAAAAAATAATCAAAAGTGAAGATCAAACTCCTAGTTCTCAGGTGATTTCAATAAATATGGTACTTAAACTTTGGGATCCAGCATATAATTCACACAAGACGAGGCATATTGGAAGTACACCATCTTCAAACACAGGAAAGATCAATAGATCATGCAAATCTGAGAGATTAGAAAATATCTGAACTGCACCATACTCCACAGATGGGGAAAGAAACACAAAAGAGAACATAACAAGATTCTCACTGACCAAAGGAGTTATAAGGATAAAACCAGAGGCTCATAAAGCTAAAGGTCCTAATAGAGAGCTGCAAGGAGACATTGATGCCACCAGAGTGTATTCTGTACATAGTCAGAATTCTCTCGGGGAAACAGGGTCACTGGGAATATTGAAGTTCAAGCCAGGTCCTCTGACACTTTCTATACCCGCAGAAAGGAGTTTCACACCTATCAATTCAAAGGCAGCTGGGTTCACCGGGTCTGCTTCCAGCAAAGTTGGCCCCTTATGCCTCTCCTCCAACAAAAGCAGAACCACTCAGTCCCCCTCGGCCCATGGAGGCCTCCAAATATGCAGAGCAGGAACCCTAGGTGGCTAAGACCTGCACCTTTCTGCACCACCAGGCCCCAAACCTGCCCTACAGGCTTAGGTGGAACTCCTCACAATGGACACACATGAGGATAGGAACCTTGTCAAGAGTCTACATTCTTCTGACTCTCTGGAACTTCTTGTGGTCCTTCCTCATCTGGATAACAAGCATCAAACAGGTGAGATGTAATGTTTTCTTTGGATATGTTACTTTTCAACATCAGTATCCTCTACAACTTTTCATTTCAGTATATGCTGGTGGTGATTCTTCCATTCAAGCCACAGCCTAAGCCATGGAATCTGTTATGTAGCTGGCAGTAGAACCCAAGACAGGGATACCTGCTGACATAGGCACAGTCTGTGGAAAAACTAAGCAATATGGAGTAGGAAGCTAAAGATGTCCATAACAGGTTGAGTTTTGTGTTGTGTACTTTCCTTCAACAAGATTTGAAGCTATTTCTTAGATTAGTTCCTGGTTAAGGAGGTAGGTGTTTCAACTTCTATGGAAGCTGCACAACTTCTTCTATCTGATTTTCTCTAAAATCCTGAATTCACAGTGTCATTACCACATGAGAAGTTTCCATTGTGGCTCACACTTGAGCCTGGTGCCACAATGACCTAGGCGGGTCCTGCACCAATGTTAATGTCAGGGTGTTGCTATTTCATGTTGAAAAATCCTGATTCTACCTCTGTGCCCTGAGTTATTGGTTTTCTTTCTGATGTTTCTGGATTCTATTTCTCCTACAAATTGCAGACCATTCTCTCTGTTTACATTGTCTAGGATCATAAAGTGGAGCCATTTCAAGTAGCTAGTTTCTTAGTTACTTTGATATAAGAATGATGTACAACCTTTAATACTACATCTCTCCCATTTATTCTATCTGAGATTTTCATCTCTTTCCAGAATAGCCTAAAGTTATGACTGTGTACTCAGTTGAGATTCATTTGGAGGTCAGCAAATTGAGTTTTGTTCAGAGGAGGGCCCAGTATGTGGCTATAATTTCAATGTAGCATCAGTTTCTACAAAAATTAGTGTAGTGAGCCAGAATGTTTTAGCAATGCACACTTTTTCTAGTTTACACATCAGACCATGAAATGAAGGGAGACTGCTTCCTCTATCAAAAGATATGGGGACATTTTATCTTAAGATTTCTAGGAAATTTAATACATAGTGACTCTCTTGTTTAGTTCAGTCTCCCGAGGCCAGAAAATGTCTAAAATACCTTACCAAGTACTCAAGAAAACACAATCTCTCAATTCCATTGTAATCCCTGCTTAGAAATGATGTAAAAGAGTATCATCCCAGTGATAGTGTTTTTATGCAGGTTGGACAGAAATGTAAATGTGTCCTGACATTTGGAAACCCAGGGACCAAACAGTTCTGAGGTGGGGAAAGTGACTTGAAAGGCATGGGCATTCTGATATCGGGAAGGCAGGAGCAACATAGCTCTCACACCTCTTTGGAAGAAGTGCTCAGTAGGAAGTTATCCTGTCATTCAGAAAGCTAGGAGTCACACAGCTCTGCGAGATTTGAGGCAGGGAAGGCTTCCCCAACTGAGCTGGAATGTTCTAATGTAACAACACCTCTCTGCTCTGCTCAACTGTCTTCTGCTCTGATGTGAGAACTTCCCTAGTGTTGCAGCTCCAAATAGATATCCTAAGCTAACTGAAATATTCTAGCTTAGTTGAGATGTTCTCTACTTCTTCTCTTCTCTTAACTGCTTCCTTTCTTTTCTCCTCTTCTTGGCTCCCTCCACTTGGGAGGTAGTCCACAGCCAAAGTTGTGTTTCTTAAGGAGCAGAGTACAGAATGTTGTGCATTACGTAATGTCCCTGGTGTGAAGAGCATCCCAAAGTGTCCTGAGATTGTTGATGTTATTTTTTTTACCTTACTTGTCCAGCCAGAAGTGGTTGGAGTGTTCTAGCTTAGAGTAATGTGTGTTAGTTGGGCCACTTTTTTGTTGATCTTCCATGTTGGGCCTCCTCAGCCAGTGGGGATCCTGATAGGCCTTGGGAGAGCTGTCCTTTGTTGGTTTGAAGTCCCAGAGATCCCCAGCCTAGCATAACCAGACTTCCACATTGGGGAAATGTAGTACCTCCCTAGTGATCCTCTGGAAAATTTGGGTATCATGGCGATCATAGGGGTGATGGCTTGGGATCCAGAATCCCCAGCCATGTAGGAAGTGATCTAAACAGAAGCTCCAAATGTAAGTATGCCTTATGCCAGAGGTGGCCCCTTTCGATGGACCCCATGGACAGGAGCGGTTGGGTAGCCATGGGCACAGCATCATGCTCCAGGTTGAAGTGCCAAGCAGGGACACCAGGGTCAGGAGTGGTTGGTGAGACACAGGCACCCCATCCTGTTCTAGGCTCAACAGCCATGCATGCTGGTGAGTAGAGCCGCTTTTCAAGACCCGTCTTTCAGACTAGGTAAGAGGCAAGAGGGTTGTGTGGCTTCTGCGGCAACTTCCCGGGGATTGCCATGCTGCCTCCTTTCTTGCTGCACCTGACAGGGATGCCACCCACACAGATAGCTGTCAGGCAGAAGGGTGGCAGTGTCAACATGTGTCTGCTTCACAGAACGCGAAGGGTGGAGAAGGTGACCCTTGGACTGACTCCTCTGGCTCAGCCCTGGTATATTCCATGTATCAGGAGGTGGTGCTCATAGGGTCCTAGATCAAGCGCCCAGGTACATTCTCCCTCATCCACTGGCTGCTGTAGCCCCCTGGCAGCTGGACCACGTGCGCACAGGGTTTTGTGCCAAAGCTGTGACCTGTGACAGTCTCCGTCCTTTCTACCTGGATACATGGGAACAAATGCAGCCACTAGACATCAGGATTTAGGCCAGCAGTGCCTGGTTGCTCAAGAGGACCTCTAACATGGGTGGAGCACCTCTCTTACCTTCTACTTGAAATGCTCTGGCCTAAGTCAGAAACATGACTATCCCTGGTTTCCAATGAGAGCTGGGCCTCCTGGGCACCCAGGGGTGACTGGCATTGGCTGAGACTCTTGTGCCTTGCTCTGCTGGGTCTCCACAGGTTAGTATGGGTAGGGAAGTCTTCTGAATTAAGGAACAGACTTCCTTGCAGACTTCTAGATGGCCTCTGACTAGGCTCTTTCCCACTCGTTGAAGTCCTGAGTTGGGAGACACCCTAATATAATCCATGATTGTGGACCCCAGGAGAAGAACTGGACATTGGTTTGTTAAAAGTCAGAGGAGGGCAAAGCTCTACAGTACCACGAAACAAAACTTCTTGAACATCATCATCCTCTCCATCCTAGACACACCACAGGTACTAGAATGGCAGATAAAGCCTTGTCAAATAGGATTGAGCCATGCTTCACATGTTGTTAGATTTCTCCTGCTGTGTTTAGCACATAGGTCTTGACCTTGCTCCTACAAAAAATTTCCCAAATGATGTGGTGGTCCTGCTTTATCATAGGCATACATCAAAGGAGTTTATGATGTCAAAATGTTTCCACTACGATATCTAAAGGTCTCACAGACTTTTAGAATCCGAGCATTCATTCCCCTAGTCGGCAATGAACTTTGCTTCCCAGTGGTGACCAGACATAAGCTAAGAATGAGGGAGCTGGCATTAGACACCTGTCCTAAAGGAACTCACCATAGATTGCAGAAGAAAATAATCATGGGAAGTGTAGGAAAAACACTTTCATACAAGCTGAGGGCGTGGGGAGATGCAGGAAAAGCACAAAACTAGACTATATTTATGAGACAGTTTGGAGAGGAAGAAATAATAGAAGTATAATATTTCCACAGTCAATTGTTAGTTTCCAGTCATGGAGAATTAACCAGTGGCCCTATGAATGCAAGACCGTCCCTCATCCAACCACCCAATTCCTGAGTTCCAAGGTTGAATAGTAGAATTGTTGATCATTGTGAGAAGGATAGCATGCAGAAAAAGAAAAAAGAGAGATAAATTTTTTCTGTGGGTAAATTGCGTATGAGGTTTTCAGAGATCAAATCAAAAATCAAGTGTGATAGATATTGAAAAATGCTTCAAAAATTTTAAAAACATGCAGTTGTCATGTACATTCAGTGGCTTGACATTTTTTTGAAATGCTATTGCATCAATTTAATTTCATGGATGTTGCGTTCAATAACCTAATAGACTGTAAGAGGAAGGCTTTTTTCTTAAATTTTGAACACTAGATCTCCTGTAGTCCACACTGGCCTTGAGTTTTTATTAATTGTTTTGAGGACTCTGTGTTGCATTGCTGATTGGCATAGATTAGATATTCTAGAGCATTCCCTTTGTGTTGGAAGCACCTTTTGCACCATCCAAGTGCCCAGAATTGAGAGTTGTGTCTCAGGGAAGAACAATAGTGGAGCCCCTGTATTCCATTTCCCATAGGTAATGAGCCTACCAACCATAATTCCCTCTTCTTCCATAACAACCGGGAACACCCACACCCACTTGTATGTCCATACAACCTTGTTGAGATTGCCTGTAATGGACTGCACCTAGAGAGCTATCCCAGATCAAAAAGGATGTTGAACATTTTTAAAGTTTCTTTTCTATAAGTATTTTGTTAAAGATTACATATAATGTGTAATTTCTTCTGATAAAATGCCCATTTATACTTTGTCATTCCTACCAAACCAGGAACATGGGATATCTTTCCATCTTGTGAGCTCTAAATCAAATTCCATCTTTAAGAAATAAAGTATTTGTCATTCAAATCTTCTAATTGCTTGATTAGAGGCACCCCAATATACCTGGTGTCGTTTGTAGGTTTTGAAAGGTGTTGTTTCCCTGAATTCTCTCTCTGTCCATCTGTCATTTCTATATATGGGAGCTAAAGAGTTTTTCAATTAATCCTGTAATCACCCACCACCCTGAAGATGTTTATCCGCTATAAATGTTCGTTTTTATAGTACTTTTGAATATGTATGGGGAGAGGGGATAATTGAGTCTTGTTCCAGAATTTAATAGAATTATTTTGACTTTCTCGCCACTTAATTTGATGTTGGCAGAATTCCTACTGGAAATTGCCTGTATTATGTTTAGATATAGAATGCATCTCCAATCTCTGCAATAGTTTTATCATGAAGGGGTGTTGGATTTTGTCAAAAACTGTCTTAGGATCTACTGAGGTGAACATGTGAGCTTTTTTTTTTTTTCAATTTGTTTATATGGTGGATTACATTGATTAATTTTATATGTCGAATCGTCCCTGTATGTCTGGGATAAAAATAGGCTTTATAGGTGGATAATTTTTAATGTGTCCTTGGATGTGGTTTATGAGTATTTATTAAGTATATTTACATATCTGTTAATGATGTATATGGGTGTTTAACTCTCTTTTGTTGAATCTTTGTGTGGGTTGTATATTATTGTAACTGTTGCTTCAAGCATTAGTTTGGCAGTGTGCCTTCTGCTTTTATTTTAAGGAGTAGTTTTATGATTTAGCATTCAGAGCTAAAACATTCTGACCATAGGCTTTATTGGAGAGGCTTTAATTGTCCTCCTGTATTTATTTTGTGAGTTACAGGTTTGTTTGAATTGTTATTAGATCTTATTCAATTTTATGTAAAGTGTCTACCCAGAAAAGCATCCATTTCTTTAAGATTTTACAATTTTATAGAGTCTAGTGATGTTTCTTTTATAAATGTGGGAGCTCTTGTGTTAGGCATATAGATGTTACGAATTGGAATATTGCCTTGGTGGGTTTTTCATTTAATGAGTATGATGTTTCCTTCCCCATCTCTTCCAGTTAATTTTGGTTCAAATTCTATAGTATGGGATATTAGAATCTTTACACTAGCTTATTTTTCAGGATTTACCTGATAAATTTTTTCCAAACCTTTTCTCTGAGGCAATATTTATTTGTGAGATAGAGATGTTTTTCTTGTATGCAGCAGAAGGCTCGAATATGTTTTCAAATCCAATCTGGTAGTCTCTTTTTTTTAAATTGGAGAATTGAGGCCATCAATGTTGAGGGGTTCCAATGTCCATTGATTTTCAAGACTTGTTATTTTGTTACTATTTTTGATGTGTGTGTGTGTGTGTACATGTGTATGTGTGTGTGTTTCTTCTGTTCAATATGATATTTTGAGATAATTTAATTTCTTTGTTTCCTTGATTGTAGTTAACTTCCTTTTATTGAAGTTTTTATTCTATTGCCTTTTGTAGGGGAGGATTTGTACATAGGTATTATTTGAATTTGGGTTTATTATGAAATATTTGATTTTCTCTATGTATGATAAATGACAGTTTTGTTGGATACAGTACTCTTGGGTAGCATCTATGTTCCTCAGAATCTGTAGTAGTTCAGTCTAGGCCCTTTTGGGTCTCAGTGTCTCCACCTGGAAGTCAGATATAATTCTTACAGCTTTGCCTCTTAATGTTATTTGATTTTTTTCTCTTTCAACTTTTAGTATTCTTTCTTTGTTGTATATGTTTATTGTTTTGATTATTTTATTGCTAGGATTCTTTTCTAGTCTGGTTTATTTGGTGTCCTATAAGCTTCTTGTACTTTTATAGGCCTAGTTTTTTTGTTTTGGGACGTTTTTCCATGATTTTGTTGAAATTTTTATCTTTCCTAATATTATGAGGTATCTATGGCCTCATATGTGATAATAAACGATACGATTTCCACGCTATGTCTTCAGAAGCTACCTTTAAATTTCCTGTAGAAAATTGAGATTATATCTCGAAATTTATATTCTCTGGGAAATTATTTGTAAAAAACCTACCTGCAGCCTTGGCAGCAAGTGCCATTATTGCTGAGTCATTTCACTGGCTCTTGTCTGGTCGACACATCCCTGCAGATGTTGCCAACATTGAAGGTCATCGGCATCAGCAATGACCCATCTTTCTCTAAGCCACACTTTCTGAGATAGAGGAAAATGTCTGTTCAAAATACAGGTATTCATGTAGTTGTAAAGATAGCAGATAGTATCCCAGATGATACAACTGCAGGGGTAACAACTCCTGTGGCTCCACAACACTTGATTTACATCATTAGATGTTTAAAATAGAAGTGGAATTTATCTTTTATATCATCTTTTCCCACTAATGACTATATAATGGAGTGAATATACAAATTTCTGTAGCTCAAAAACACTGACTGCAATACTAATAGAACAGCATTAATTGTCATGACCATATGACACAGTGACATTGAAGGTTACAAAAGGCTTAAGCCTAGCAGAAGCTAGGCAGTTGGAAGTAGTGAGGAACATGGGCATAAATCCAACATAGAGACAAAATATGAGATAAATATAAGAAGGACCTTATATTTTCAAATAGAGTGGGATATGAGATTTTTAATATACAAAATTGTTCAACCTGATTTCCAGTATTTGGAGTCATTTTTATTTATTTATTTATTTATTTATTTACATAAGTTTGTAACAAGGTCTCAAGTACTCCTGTTTGGCCTTAGAATATTATGTAGCTGAGGTTGGCCTTGAACTCCTGATCCTCTTACCTCTCTTTCCAGTGCTAGAGTTAAAGGAATTTCCACCAAACCTAGTCTATGCAATGCTTCGGGATCAGGAACAGAGCTTTGTAAATGTTAGGCCTGAACTGAGCTAAATGGTCAGTCAAAATTTGTGAGTCTTTTAAGATTTTACTTTTTGTTTGTGTGTTTATTTCTGAATGAGCATATGCCAATGTATGTGGCCAAAAAGACCAGAAGAGAGCTGCAGAATTCTTCAATATAAAGTTACAAGATGTGGAGATCCAAGAATATTTGGTCCTGGGAAATGAGGTCATCTGCAATAGCAAAACATTTTCTTAACCACTGAGTCATCATTCCTGGATGAGCTTCTGAAACTTTATGTCCATAGTTAACTAGATGTTAAAACTGTATCATGACTTTAAATCTGTAGCCAGATGAACGTCAGGCCAAATGTCATTTATATTCTGTGGTTGATTGTGATTTTTGTTGGTATTTAATTTACTCTGAGCTGGAAATAAAATTTTAAAACCAGCCAACTGTTCAAAGTCAGAGACTTTGGGTATAACGGGAGGAGGAAGGGAGTCTCTAAAAGTCACTAAACCTTTCCATGGAACTAGGCATGTACCAGCTGTGAGACGTAGATCTATTATGTAACTCATATTTCAGTAGAACATTCTAGGCAGTTATAGGAGGAACGTTGAGAGATACTGAAAAAATACTTTACAAAATTGGTTACTATAGGACATACCTTATAATTGTAATTAAACTTCATTAATTACTACATGAGTAAAATAGAATTTGCCATTGTGCTAATGTGTACCTTTGCATTCTCCATACAAAAAATATCTGTGTGACAAATTAGTAGTGCAGACAAGATTACTGAGTGGAGAGATTGTTTCCCATCCTTTCAGAGGAAATCACTGAGATATCAGAATTAAATTAAAGTCTTGATATGAAAAATATAGACTCTAAATATACTGGAATATTCTTATCTGTTTGCTAAAATGGGATACATGGATTACATTTTCAGCTCAGATGCTATTTATTCTCATGTATATTTATTTATTCTTATATTATTCATAAAAGTTTCAATATTGTCAATAGAAAAAATATACTCAGGCCAGATAGATGGCTCGGCAGTTGAGAGCACTGATTAATCTTCCAGAGAACCTCACCCATCTGTGTACATATATGCACAAGCAAACATGTACAACCCTACTCACTCTACATACACAAACAAACTTGGATTTAAGTTTGGATTGAGATAACTAAAGTTTGTAGAAAAAAATTGCTATTTTCTCTGCATGTCTCAACATTTTTCATCTTCAAGCTATTGACTGAAAATGCTTTTAAGATGTCCTTTTACATTTTTGTAATACATCCTGTCAACTCATAAGTTCTCCACTTCGTTTCTTCATTGTGTGAATAATTCACCATCACTTATTTCAATATGTGCACTTGCTTCCCAGAAATAACCTGGGTTTGGGGAGAAAGGAAACTTAGACTTAGAAATGAGACTCCTGGCATATACCACCTTTCCCTTCTTTTACACTGAGACTGTTTTAAAATTAAAATATTATGCATAATGACATTTAACATTTAAAATTTTTGCACCATTTCCAATGACAAACAGTGATTTCACATGTATAAAAAATTCCATGACCACATCTTGTAAAATGAAGTGTTATCCTTACCATCATCTACTTCCCATGTTCAAATTCTGTGATATTTTAAAAATGCCTTTGAAAAATGATTGGATTCTTTTAAATGAATATAATAAGTTGTATACATTATACTTTTGAGAAAAGATCTCATTATGTAACTCTAGGTTGTCTGGAATTTCCTATATAGACCAGGCTACCCTAAAAATCATGTAGCTGAATTCCACTCTGTCTCGTGATGGCTGTGACATGGGACAGCATACCTATAAACACTGTTTTCATTAGGTCTCTTAAACCTTAAACACTCATTTGCATTCATACCCTTTACTCCAATGAATCTGCTGAAGCCAAGGCTGGTCTCAACTCACTAGAACAAACTTGAATTCCTGACTATTTCTGCATTTACTAAAAGATACCTGCAATTTAGGCAAGTTCAGTCTTGCCTGGATTCCTTACATATCTCTTCACATCAGTTATATCCTTCCTTCCATGCCATGAAAAGAATTCAGTGAACTTGTCCTTTGGCATACTTTACCCTCCCAGTTAGTCTGATTTTTTCTGCACAATGATAAGTAACTTGTTCCTTATTCACTACCTTTCTTAGAAAGTATCAACTTGACACTTCCTTGCTTGATTCAATGGTTTGAGGAAACAAGATTCCAAAAGCAACTCTACTCTGAATGAATCACAGCACTAGGCATAGGGTATCTTTGAACTCTCCCTTAAATGGCCAGATGGATCCCCATGTGGAGTGTCCAATGCAATATTCTTAAAGAAATACATTCAATCTTTACAGGAAATAGCCACAATGGACAAGATTCTCAGGACAGCTGCTGTGAATGTTGAGACTGCCTTCCAGCCATTATTTTCCCTATTAATGCAAACCTCCTTCTCAAGGTGATTTCTGATGAGAGATGAAAGAATTATACTAAGGCATCCTTGTAATCTGTGATAGGGTATATAGTTTAGAAGGTCCATGGAATGGCTACAGGGCATGTGAAATGCGCTTTATTTCTATAGAGGAATCCAAGGTTCAAAAGGTGAAGAATGTATGGCAGATTGTGTCATGTATATAGTAGATGTACAACAGAGCTTTTTCGATTCCATTTTAATAAAAGGAACAATGACTGCTCTGTGGAAGATTGTCCCATGCAGTTACAACCATCAACAGCTGCTCAAGTTACTGTAGGTATCAAAAAGAATACGAATCTGTCCAAGAATGCTTGCTTGTTTCGTCACGTGTGTGAGCAGAGAACATCTTTCATTGATATACATGTGGATAGATGCTGACCAGTAAATTTATTTACATCGTCTACTCCTAGTGAAAAATCTGAGCAAGTTAATATTCAAGTACTTCATTTATCAGCAACAAAGAGGCTCTCTGTTCACTGGTTGCACAGAGTTAGGACAGGATATCTCAATGGAACCAAGACTCTGGTCTCTTTTCAATGGACATCACGAAATATCTAAACAGTGAAGAGATAGCCTTTGCAATGTCAATTCTAAGGGTATGGAGTTGGGATGTCTCTTGGGTTAAGAATGAATTCCCCAAATGAAAATACTGATTTCCTAAGAAATCAGAGTTAAAACTCTGTTGAGTTTATACAAAATATTTGTGAGCATGTGAGTTACTGAGGATGGAAGTTGTTTTATGTATTGAGTGTGTGTGTTTGTGTCTACGTTTATATATCTGTGTGTTTCTTTGTTGGTGTTATGGAAGAAATAGTCAAACAAGTATGTGGTCTGACTTTTCTAACTTCTAATTTTTGGAGGACAGCTCTTTTTGAGTAGAAGCAGAGGTCACAAGGTTTATATCTAGTAGACTGGGAAGACGGAAAGTGCTTTGAGGCATGGTAGGAGGGTGGAATGGGATCTGAATGTGTTATACGACATAATAAAAGCAAATGAAATACTTAAGAACATGTGGAATCAATGTGGTGCAAAAAAGGGAATAATAACCAGAAAAAATTCTTTTTGTGAACTTTTATGTTAAAACTAGATTCTGGTGATGAATACAATTTGTTTGATCTGCAAGAATGTTAAATTTTACCTAATAAATGTCAGCAAAAACAAAAAGAAGAAGAAACATACAAACACCAACTGCACTGAATTTCACCTTGCTAGTTGGGTCCTCTTCCACTAATAGAAGGAGGCAGGAGATATGGGCTTATGAGCAAATTTTTATTATTTGTGTGGGGAGGAACTGAGTAAGGTAGAAGAACAAGAATTTTGTTATTCCTCAATCTGCTGGTGTTCGAGTAAGAAATATATCTAAGACTGCATCAATATATTGAATAGCATATTAATGCATTCACTTGCTTTTTTGCTTTATTATAATGTTTATAGGTAAATGTGTGATACGAAAAATAAATAGATCTCAACTCATAAACAGAATTATAGTCCGTGGATAAAGTAAAGAAGTATATATTGATGTTATGAGTAGGTGGGATTTTAGTAGCACTAAGAACAGTTGTAGACCGTGACAATCTGTGAGATCATGATGGTGGTATGGAAAACCCAATGTGATTCTTCTCTTGCTTTATCATCTGGCCAACAAGCATGAGGCAGCTGGAATGCTATGATTATTTTGGATATGTTACTTTCTCAATATTATTATCCTCTACAACCTTTCATTTCAGCATATTCTGGCAGTGATTCTTTAAATCAAGCCATAGCCAAATCCTTAGAAGCTATACTGGACCTGTCACTAGAACCTAAGCCAGGAATATTTATGATATATTCTATGGTCTGTGTAAACACTGATCAGTATGGAATAGGAAGCTAAAGATATCCATAGCAGGGTGAGTTTCCCACTGTGTATATTTCTTCAAGATTTGAAGCTATTTCTTAAATTAGTTCCGGGTTAAGGAAATAAGTATTGTATCTAGTAGGGCAAATGCCCAATATCTTCTTTCTGATGGCATCTAGAAGCCTGAATTCACAGTGTCATTACCATGTAGGAAGACTGCATAGTGGCTCAAAGTTGAGACTGGGGTCACAATGGTCTCTGAGGGTTCTGCACCAATATCAATGGCAGGATGTTATTCCAGCATGCTTGCAGATCTTGATGCTGCCTCTGGTCCCATTGGTTTTGTTTCTTTGGGTCCTGGACATTATTCCTGGTAAGAATGGGATTCATGCATTAAGGGGGATCCATTCCCAGTAGCTAGTAACTTAGTTACTTTGACATCAGAATCCTTTACAATTTTTAAGCCCACCTACATCCCAATTATTTTATCTGGGAAACAAATCTCATATCAGAATTGCCTAAGGTAGCGAGTGGGTACTTTCATGGGGGTCATGTAGTAGGCAGATCAATTGTGCTTTTTGTTCAGCAGAAAGCCCAAGATATAGCAATAGGTTCGATGCAGCACTGCATTCTAGATGAATTACTATGATGAGCCAAAATATTTTGCGCATGAAGTTTGATGTTTATCTTTTTGGTTTTCACATCAAAACTTGAATAAAGGAAGATGGCTCACTCTATGATTTCACTGTAATTTAAAGTATAATGACCCCTTTGTTTCATTCATTTTCCTGAATCATGCAAAAGTCTAAAATACCAAGTAGACGTAAAAATACAATCTCCCAGGTTCCTTTTTCACAGTGTTTAGTATTGATGAAAGGAGTAGCAGCTCAGTGTTAGTGTTCATATTAATCTGAGACTGAGACAGAAAAGTGGTCTAGCACTCAGGAGCAGAAATTCTGCACAGCTCTGAGGTGAGAATAATGTCCGCAGTGAAAGTGTTTACATCTCTGAAAGGAATATTCCCTGGCAATTGGAACCAGGGACCAAACAGTTCTGAGGTGAAGAAGATGTCTACAATGGAAAGGTATCCTGACATTTGGGAAGCCAGAATCCGCAAAGCTTACACAGTTCTGAGGGGGGAAAGGTGTCCCTAATGGGAATAGGCATCCTGACATTCTGGAAACCAGGAACAAAAGTGAGACAAAGACCCCTGGTTCCAAACCACTGATGGAAGAGAGTAGATGGAGTGGAAGTGTATATCCAAGACTCTACATTAGGAGCTTTGGAAAAAAGAGAATAAAATTTCCCCTGTGTTTGTAAATCCCAAATACAGTTTAAAATAAGACTGTCACAATTGAGCCAAATTTGAAAAAAAGTAAGCTTTAATTATATTAACTAAATACTGGCCAGATAGACAGACTCTGACCAGCACAATTCTGAGATACTCATAGTAAGACCATGTCACCTCTCACAGAAATACCCGAATCATTTACCCCAAATCATATAGTTTAAAACTTTAGAAACATTAAGGTTATGCACTTCCCACCAGGTGCAATCAGTGACAAGAATCTAACCTGATGTACTCCCTATGTAGGATATTTCAAACTACAAGTGCACAGTCAGATCTGGAGCATGAAGCACATCCTGTGCAGTAGGGTCAACTTGGGTTCTACTCACTCCCTACCCAATCATCCAAGAGGTTATATCCTCGGATGAAGGAGATACAAGTCTATATCAGCTGGACAGCCCCACCTAGCATTCCAGGAGGTTATCTGTTTTTATTTTAAAGATATTTTTGGCATCGTATCTAAAATTGAAAACATCACTTTTGCTCTTACAATTTCACTATTCCAAGAAGAAAACAGATATCTGTTTGACAAAGTCCCATTCAACTTCCAAAGCTCTTCAAGCCATCACATAACTTACTAGTGGGAGACAAAAATGCCCTAATTATTGTGGCATGTGGTTACAGAGTTGAGAGTACACATTCATTCCACTCAAATTTCTTTTTCTAATATTGTATTAGTGGTTATTAAATGATTATATTGTGTCCTCAGGGAGCTTTTCAGATGAAATGTTTTCTTTGTATATTTTACAATCCCACAAAAATAACCTGTATCAGCCTCTATTTTCGCATACATTGGTTATGATGTTTCCAGAAAAACCGTGACCCAAGTCCTGGAAGCTAGACTAGACTTTCCACTAGAACCCAAGGCACACTTCGTAGATAAACATGCAGTGGTTAAGCTGATCAAGGGGTTGTGGTGGTAAATGTCTTCTCTTGTAAAGATTTTAGCAATGGATAGAAAGGTGATGGCTTTAGAATTATCCACAGCAGGGTGAGTTTTACACTGTGTACCAACTATCACAAGCTAAAATTAGTGCTTTAGAGTGTGGGTGTGTATACATGTGACTGTGTATATGTATCTATGTCTTTGCTGGAAATAGAATTCAGAAACTTAGTTTTTCTACAGATTTGCACCATGTTCACGTGGTTCACATCCTACAAAAAAGACACAATGGGTTGATATTGTTTTCATTTGAGTTGAAAGAGGGTGAGTAAGGCAGAAGCAAAAGAGTGGTGTTGGTCTCTAGTTTTGCGGAGTGAGAACAGGAGAATCTGAATTATAGACAAATGCCTAAATATCTATTCATATGGCAACTCAATTCTTTCACTTAAATGTTTGCATTATTATCTGCATTATTGGTAAATGTGTGGCAGTAAATGTCAAAGAAGCTACCACTCCTAGACAGTCTTGTGTAGTTTGGAAAATATTAGTAAGTATGAATTGATGGGTCATAAGTGGGTGGGGTCTCTGTGGCATGTGGAACTGTATTTGATGGTGATAGAGTATGAGATCATAATTGCCTAGCAACACAATGACATACTCTGGGTCAAATCGCATGATCACAACAGGCATGGAGCTTTTAAGATGTAGTATTTCTTTTGCTCCTTTTACATTGCTAGGATAAATATTTTAGGTGAAAAGCAACAGGATATTCCTGGAGAAATATTGCCATAAATCAGAATTGTGTTGGTGAAGCACACACTGCTTTCTTTTCGATTTCTTTTCATTCCTTGAGATGAGGGTGGTGTGCTTCCTCCAAAACATGGCAATGGTCCATTACATCCTTAGGGATTTATGGTCTTTTGACTCCGTTAAGCAGTGCCATCTCCTGAGACATGCAAAACACTAGAATTCTTGTCCTAGCTGGAATGAAATCATACTTCCTATTGTCCTTCGTGGATTTCTTTAGCAGGGAAGCAAAAGAGGAATCACCCAGGAATGCGTATAGGGCATTGAAAAGGATGGGCATGCCTGAGGTCCATTCTTGTCTTCCTAACAGAAAACTGAGGGATCGAAATTTGACACAGCCCCAATCACTGTTCCAAGCTCCTTTCTCTGATCTCTGCAGTCTCTGAAAGCACATTTATTTGAATATATATCACAATATATAATCCAACATTTCCAATCATCAGTCCTTTTCATTCATAAATTCTTATTTCATTTTTCTTTCCTATATCCATGCCTCCTTAACGAGTTCCTATTATCATTAATTTTTCACTTATTCTAATGTTTATTTCTTCCTCATCTTTCATTTGCTTTTATTGATTTTTTATTTCCTTTTCTCTTTCTTTTTTCCTTTTTAGCATTTTTAAATGTTTTCCATTAGGAGAGTTGTAATTTTACACTTCATTCACCAACCTGTCAGATATTGTTTTTGAAAGAGAAACTCATGTATTTTTGTACCACAGGGAGTTAGGAGCACGTACCTTGATTTGCAGAGTACACATCATGTACAGCTAAATGATGCATATTATCCAAAAGTAGAATGATGTGTTATTATTCATGGTGAAAATTACAGAACAGAGACCTCCATACAGGGATAGAAAGGAGCTTCAAAATCAATGATACAGGAACAGTTTCCTTTTTTGTGGCATACCTACGAAATAGGATGCCTGAACTAGTTGATTCAATTTTAATCTGATGTTACTCAACTCCATCTTAGACATGTTCCTCAGGAAGAATGCCAGGATCCAGATGAAGAAATCCCTTGAAACATCACTTTTTCGGTCATGTGTTCCTCCTTGGCTAGTTGCTCCCTCATACAGGAGGAAGAATGTGTACCAGGGGACCTAATTGTAATGTATAATAGAGACTTGGGTTCAGGAAGCTCACAAATTATCCAGGGAGCATTCCTAACATGTTCTTCATGTAGATTTGAACACAAGCCTCAGAAGGTGAGGGAAAGAGAGTATGATATGTATGTTGCAGATGTAGATCAGCATGTCTCCTACTTATCTCATTAAGTTTAAACAAGAAACAAAGATTGTTATACTGTTGAAGCCTCATACAATCACAAAACTGCAGTGGAGCCTATTATGACACAGGTTATACAGTGCAATGATCACAGGCAAGTGATCTTATTAGTGTAATTTCCTATCTTATAACTGTTCATAAAAAATCATTAGTTAATTTTAATCAATGGTAGTGAATGGAGGTACAAATGTCCATGAAATGGTGAGTGACCATGCATACTGTGTATTTACCCTAGAGACAAAGCCTTGCCACAAAATATACAGAAGACATGGCAAATGGAATCATGTATGTAGTTGATGTAGGACAGTATATCTATTACTTGTCCTCTTATTTTAGAACAAGGTGTGATGACTGGAATATGGTGCATTCTCATGCAGTCACAACCATCCTCAGGAACCCAGAACAATGCTGGTTATCATGCAGGGATTACAGAATTAAGGTATATTGTTTAATCAGTTAAATTGTGTATTCATGTGTGTGAGACTATCGGTTGATATTGGCAACTGTGTGAACAGCATCTGTTCAGTGAAATCAATTACTTACCCTTCTTCTTATGAGAACTTGGAACATGTCAAAATATAAATAACAACACAGTGGAATGAGCACCTGCAGGCCAACGGGTCAGTGGTTGAGCGGGAGTGTCCATTGGCCGTACCTCATGGGCAGGGTCAAGCCTGGACGATAAAATTCCCATTTCCTTTGAGCAGACTTTAAAATATCTTTGCCTTTCCTCTGGAAAGAAATTCCTGTATTATTCACTCCCCTCGCCCTGCTGTCTCTTTTTCTTGCAATGCTGCACACAAGGAACATTTAGTGAATGGCTTGCTTGAATAAAGGATTGAGTGAATTTATTGAGGGACAAATGTAGTCTAATGGAGTATTGATGAAATCCATGCCAGTTTTCACAGCCCATAAAATACATAGGTAGCTCAGATGTCAGCTAGTTTGTCAGTACAAGACTAATTTACTTTTAAAATGTGAGGATCTGTTGAACATAATCTTGTGGTTTTCTTTCAGTGTGAATATTGTTTTCTCAACTATGTCGTGAGTGTGGATTTTATTACCACTGTATTTTTTCTTTTTTAAGTAGAGGCATAAAATTGGTTGCAAAAAATAGTTCTATTGAGTAAAATATATTTCATCCAGTAATTCCTCACTCCGTGTGTAGCAATGTCTTACTTTCACCAGTTAGACTGGATTCTCTGGATTCCTAGCAGATTTCACTTCTTGTTACTTTTTTTTTAGAGCAATTACTAATTTGAAGATATAAAAAAAATGTTTCTTAATACCAACAGTGATGCTAAAGGTAATTTATATATTTTTGATGTGTTCTTTCAGTTTCAAAGGGTATAGTAGATTATTTAATCAAGACTATAAAATGTAAACTCAGTTAACCATTTTAACAAATTTATTGTTTATTTATTACAACCATTTATTTTTATTACTAAGGTAGATATAAACAAATGGTACTTACTAATTGTATCTTGGATTATTGATTTTGGCATGATGTAGTCTTTTTTTCTTTTTTTTTTTTTTTTGGAAGAAGTACTTGAGGTACTTCTTGAGTGTGGAAAAACAGATAGTCTTCATGAATTCATCCAATGATGTTAACTTTATATTTGCAAATAGTATTTATTATGAGCTATAAACATGTGTATTGATGAAATTCTGATTTAAATATGCCTACAAAAGGTAAATTTTCATTCTGCTTGATTAATAAGAAACACTAAGATCCAGACTGGGCCTAAATCCATTGGGAAGAAGATATGAGGTTTAGGTGGCCTTTCGTAATTCCCATTAGACTCAGGGCACAGACCTGAGAACCTGGAGCCCTCACAGGTACACACAGCTGATTTGAGTTTTGGCCAGTGTTAATTAGGAAGGATGAAGGGTGCGCCTTCGTTTAGTTGGATCTGTTTAATCGCCTGGAGAGACAAAAGAGGTTGTGACAGACATGGTGATAGCTCATAATGTTTGCCTGGCAATACCTAGGAGATTGATAGGGTGGGAATGAAAGCCCACTGCTTGGTAAGCAAAGAATCAGGAGACGTGTAATGTTTCTCCTTTAGTCCTGTCTTCCCTACAAGAGGGTCCTAGGCAACCTATCTCTTCAGGTGAAATTGGGTCCTTAGTCCCTTATAACCCCTATTGTAGATGAAGTGTGTCAGAATTCATCTGAAACGAAACAGGATGGTACATAAAGGAACCAGTCGTGATCCAGTGGCAAATAGATTTGAAGTCTTTGGCTGTCTTCCTCAATTTGCATCAGAATATGGGTTCAGACCTGAGAAACTAGAGACCTCACAGGTACACCCAGTAGCCTTGAACTTTGCCCTTTGTCTATTGCAAGGCTTCTGCCAGGAGGGAAAGCAGCTCTGGGTCAAAACCAAGATTCTGATGAAGAGGACCAACAGGATCCCCAGCTAGGCCCCGAAAGTTCTCAGCCAGGCCCTGGAAACCCTCCACTGCCTGCACAAGCCCACCTCACTGGTAGCTCCAGGTTTAGGAGGATAAAATTTAGGCAATTGAAGAACTTAAGCTCTGCGGTAAACCTTTATGGCCCTACTGCTCCCTTAACCATGGCACTCCTAGATTCCCTGGCACAGGGCGGACACCTGACTCCAGGAGAATGGTATTCTATAACCCAGGCTGCCCTCACCCGAGGTGATTTTTTTGCGTTGGAAAGCTGAATTTGTGGATAGGTGCTAGTCCTTAGCCAACCAAAATGTGGGATCCAACAAAAGGGAAGAAAGCAGGTGGACAACAGATAAACTCACAGGACAGGGCAAATATATATCTGAGGACAGACAGATAAGGTTTTCAGAGGGTCTACCCTCTCAAGTAAAAGAGACTGCATTGGTGACCTAGAGAGCCTTGCCTGGCAAGCGCTCCTCTACCACCTCACTTTCAAAAATTGTACAAAGAAATCAGGAGCCATATATTGACTTCGTTGCCCGGTTTACGGAAGCCGCAGAGCGAATTATGGGGCCAGAGGAAACTGATAGTAAAATTTATAAAACAAGTGGCTTTTGAAAATGCTAATGCTGTGTGCCATGCCACTCTTCATGGAAAAACCCGAAATAAAAGCTTAGATGATTTTATTCGGCTTTGTACAGATGTAGACCCTCTTTCCCTACTCAGTCTCAAAATCGGTTAACCTGGCAATAGGTGCCGCTTTTCAAGGAGGAGGATAGCAAGGTCGTGTCTGCTTTAAGTGTAAATCACCCGGACATTTTGCCTGAGAGTGCCCTGAGGCTTTTCAACAGCTCACCCCAAATGGGACTACTCCCTCAAAGCCTGGGTGTCCATACGTTTACCTCAGGTGCAAAAGGGGAAGACATTGGATAAATGCTTGTAGATCCACTAGTGACATTCAAGGAAATCCCCTCCCACCGCTGTCGGGAAAATAGGTGAGGGGCCAGCCCCGGGCCCCCAGTCCTTTGACCCATCAAACAACGAGGCAACAGCCAGTGGGTACAAATTGTCCCTCTGCCCCGCCACCCCAGGTAGCGCAGGACTGGACCTGTGTGCCACTTCCGATTCAATATTAACACCTGAGGATGGCACCGTAGCAATTGCCACCAAGGCCTTTGGGCCCCCTCCCCCAGGCTCTATATACTTAATACTGGGCTGCGCCTCTCTTATTCAAAAAGGACTTTTGTATATCCCACCCTTGTAGACAAAGATTACACTGGACAAATAATTGCCATGATTAAAGTTGAGTCAGGCCGGATAACTATTTTAAAAGGACAAGCTGTGGCTCAAGCATTGCCTCTTCCTTTTCATGGCCCGTATGCCTTGCAAGGCCTTCCTCGAGACTACTCCACAACAGGCTCTACAGAGATATATTGGATTCAGGCCATCACAAAAGAAAGACCTACGCTCAACCTTAAATTAAACGGCAAGACCTTCTGTGGATTACTAGACACAGGGGCAGATGCTACAGTCATAGCAAAACACCACTGGCCCACAGAATGGCCCTTAGAAGAAACCCTAACTCACTTAAAAGGAATAAGTCAATCTAATAACACCTTACAAAGCTCTGCCATGCTAGAATGGACAGACTCAGAAGGAAACTCGGGTATCGTCCAGCCCTCTGTAGTTTCCAACCTACCAGTAAAGTTACGGGGAAGAGATATCTTATCTCAAATGAATCTTGTAATGTGCAGCCCAAACGAGATAGTGGGAAAACAAATTCTAAAACTAGGATATTTGCCAGGCCAAGGACAGGGAAAACGAGGTCAAGGTATTACTGAACCTGTCCAGATTATTGAAAAACATGACAGACAGGGCTTGGGATATAAAGTCAGGAATGAGACAAATTTTTCTTAGCGGCCACTGGCCCTCCTGCACCCCAGGCAGATAAAATAACTTGGAAAAATAATATACCCGTCTGGGTGGACCAGTGGCCTTTGACAAAAATTAAGCTGCAAGCATATTCAGAACTAGTGCAGGAACAATTAGACGCTGGCTATATAGAGCCATCCACCTCCCCGTGGAACATTCCTATTTTTGTGATACTAAAACGCTCAGGAAAATGGAGGCTCCTCCAAGACTTAAGAAAGATAAATAAAACGATGCCTATGGGAGCCCTCCAACCTGGGCTCCCCACTCCTGTAGCTATTCCAAAAGAATTCCATAAAATTATTATTGATTTAAAGGATTGCTTTTTTTCCATTCCTTTCCATCAGATGACCGCGAACGGTTTTCATTTAGTTTGCCCGTTCCTAATCATATTGGCACCATGCCACAGTACCACTAGAAGGTTCTCCCTCAAGGCATGGCTAATAGCCCCACCTTGTGTCAAAGATTTGTAGCACAAGTTGTTGATGCCTTTAGAAAACAGTGGCCTTGCTTGTGTATCATTTATTATATGGATGATATTCTCTTGTTAGGACCAAATCTCTCAGAACTACAAAAATTAACCCAAACATTGATACAAAGACTTGCTCATTTTGGATTAAAAGTGGCTCCTGAAAAGGTCCAACTTAAACCTCCACAATTACTTTTAGGTTTTGAAATCATCCCCAACAAGATTCTTACACAAAAGACCCAGATTAGAGTAGATACTTTAAACTCCCTCAATGATTTTCAAAGGCGTCTAGTAGATATAAATTGGCTCCATCCATACCTAAAATTGACCACAGTAGATTTGAAACCTCTATTTGATATATTACAAGGAGATACAGATCCTGTTTCTCCTCGTTCCCTTACCCCTGAAGCATTTCAGGCCTTAGAAAAGGTTAATCAAGCAATTATCTCACAGTCCATAACCTATTATGCACCCACTAAGCCTTTATTACTCATAACATTGCCCACTGCCTTTTCTCCAACTGCAGTCATTTGGCAGACTGCTCCCCTCCTTTGGATTCACTTGCCTGCCTCTCGTGTCAGGGTCCTAACCCCCTACCCTTCCTTAGTAGCCTCCCTTGTCAAAGAGGGGAGACTCCAAATTAGAAGTATTCTTGGGATTGAGCCAACCAAGATAATATTGCCATACACCCCCCCGCACAAATAGAGTGTCTAATAAATAATGATGACGAGTGGGCAATAAGCTACATTTCTTTCCCCGGCCAGTTAGATAATCACTCTCCTGCAGACAAACTGTTACAGTTTATACAGAAACACTCCATTGTTTTTTCTAAAGTAACCAAAAGGGATCCTATTTCTAAAACCTGTATAGTTTTTACAGACGGTTCTGCAAATGGGGTTGCCACAGCAGTCATTGGTAACCAGATACGTAAATGGAAAACAGGTTATGAGTCAGCACTGCTGGTAGAGTTTTACGCTATATTTCAAGTATTTTTGTTATTAAGAAATTCCTCTTTTAATTTGTATACCGATAGCTCCTATGTAGCCTTTCCATACCCTTATTAGAAACCACCCCCTATATCAAACCAACCACAAATGCCTCCCCCTTGTTTTATAAAATTCAACAACTAATATTACAAAGAACTCTCCCTTTCTTTATAAGCCACATAAGAAGCCATTCTGGCCTTCCCGACCCTTAGCTGAGGGAAACAATAAGGCAGACCAAGCTACCCAAATTATAGGAATAACGACACACAATCGCCTTACAGAGGCCCCACGATTTCATTACCTCCACCATGTGAATGCCCATACCTTATGGTTAAAGTTTAAACTTTCCAGAGATCAGGCTCATCAAATAGTGAAAAATTCTCAACATTGTGTCACCTTCCTACCTGACCCTCACTTGGGAGTAAACCCCCTAGGATTAATGCCTAATAAATATGCCAGATGGATATAACTCACATTTCTACTTTTGGGAAATTTATATACGTACATGTGACTA
Source organism: Cricetomys ansorgei (assembly GCA_026225945.1). NCBI lineage: Eukaryota > Metazoa > Chordata > Mammalia > Rodentia > Nesomyidae > Cricetomys > Cricetomys ansorgei. Next base: position 87,379 of record JAMJFZ010004022.1, read on the forward strand.
TAGATACCTTTAGTGGATTCCTTTTTGCCTCACCTCAAGCTGGAGAAGCCTACAAAAATGTTATTTCACACATGATTGCCTGCATGGCAGTTATGGGAATCCCCAGGCTTATAAAGATAATGTACCTGGATATACAGGCCAGGCCTTCAAACAGTTTGTTCACAAATGAATGTTTAAACCTATTAAGGGCATTCCCTATAATCCCCAGGGACAGGGAATTGTTGAAAGGGCCCACCAAACTATTAAAAACATGATTAAAAGGTTAAGCCATGCTCTTTTCACTTGCCCAGCCAGAATAAAAATTTTCTCAATCCTGCCTTATTTGTTATTAATTTCCTTACCATGGATGCCCAGGGATAAACGGCGACTGATAGGCTATGGCATCCACAGACAATTCACAATTATGCTCAAGTTAAATGGAAAGACCCATTACATGGAAATTGACATGGGCGAGACCCTGTTCTTATTTGGGGTTGCGGTCATGCATGCGTATACGATTCAAAAGAAGGAGTGGCTAGATGGCTCCCAGAAAGGCTCATCAAAAAAGTAGACAACATGCCAAGTCCAGGGAAAAGCCCCTGAGATGCGCCTCTCTTTTCTCTTCACAGGAAAAAAAAGAAGAAAAATGACGCCTCTGCAGATCCTGCTTTGAGTCCTGGCCAGCACGGTACTTGTCTCCGTCAACAAACCTGCTTCACCACACCAAATTTATAATTATAATTGGCAAGTGATTGATGAGGCTGGTGATATAATATACTCTAATTCCACCATCACTGCTACCCAGCCATGGCCAACATTTAATCCCGATCTTTGCAAATTGGCTTTGGGGGCATCACCTGACTGGGGAGTCCATGATATCCTTGCACCGCAAAAAGAGGCTCCAGACGATGGTAAAAGGATGGTGTGGATATACCGAGGCACCTCCAATGCAGCAGGTTGCAGCAACCCTGATAAAAGAGAAGCTTTACAGGGAGTTGGGATATATGTGTGCCCAGACTCACACAAGGGCCGCTCTGTCGAGTATAAATGCGGCTGCTCTCCTGATTACTTCTGTGCCTCTTGGGGCTGTGAGACCACAGGAGACACCTATTGGAATCCTTCCCCTTCATGGGATTACATTACAGTTAAA